>CANJKZ010000093.1:667500-1102500 GCA_947471745.1 Closterium sp. Naga37s-1 | reverse complement strand
AGCAGCAGCATCAGCATCAGCATCAGCAGCAGCAGCAGCAGCAGCATCAGCATCAGCAGCATCAGCATCAGCATCAGCAGCATCAGCATCAGCAGCATCAGCAGCAGCAGCATCAGCATCAGCATCAGCAGCATCAGCAGCAGCAGCAGCATCAGCATCAGCATCAGCATCAGCAGCAGCAGCAGCAGCAGCAGCAGCAGCAGCAGCATCAGCATCAGCAGCAGCAGCAGCAGCAGCAGCAGCAGCAGCACGAGGGGTGAGATGAGATGGGATGAGCAACAATGGGAGCGGAGCGACACAGGGGCAACACTGGGGGAAGATGCACGCACGCACCACCACATGCCAGCGGCGACAATGGGGGCGAAGATGGCAAGGCGCTGCAGGTGGGAGAACACCGTTGACAGTTCAAACGCCAGGAACTGGCATTGCAGGGGGAGGGAATGGGGACGAAACGGGGAGGATATGGGGAGGGAAGGGGGAGAGGAGGGGGAGAGAAGAGGGAGGGCATGGCGGTGTATGACGGGCAAGGGCATGGGAAAGATATTGTTTACAGAAAAGAGAGCAGCCTCCTCCCTTCCTGCTTCAAGAACCACATCTGTGTTAGTGTTAGCCCTCAATCTCACATTTTGTACTTGCACTTTTATATCCTAGTGTAGTGTGCACATTGTGTTTGGTTGGGTGTACACCCACATCCCAACCAAACCCAAATGTGATCTTCAAGCAATCTCCAACCCACCAATTGGAGATTGCCTTGGGATTACCCCCAATTCTCTAGGATTGCCCCCGATTCTCTTCCCATCCTTACCTTGCCCATTTCCGATGTACTTAAAAAGCATTGAGCTCATTACTAATGTATGGATTCTAAGCTCAAGTTCTGACAATCTGCACCCCAGCTTCACCTCTCGGCCCCTCTCACTTCCTCTCGGCCCCTCTCACTTCCTCTCGGCCCCTCTCACTTCCTCTCGGCCCCTCTCACCGCCTCTCACCGCCTCTCACCGCCTCTCACCGCGTCTCACCTTATCGAATGTGCCCTCCACGATCCCAGTGGCGGCCGCCACAGGCACCACGCCTTCTGCTGCGAGAGTGAAGCGCGAGAGCTGTGCACAGGAGAGATAGATGTGAGGGGCAGGCAGGAGAGATGTGAGATGCGAGCTAGTAAGTTGACTTTTGAGTCGACCCAGAAGTCAACCGAGTGGCAGGCAGCCACAGCAGGCACTTCGCCTCGCCCTCTGCTGCGAGAGGGAAGTGAGAGAGCTGCGTGCGGGAGGAATGTGAGCGACATGCAGAGATGTGGGACAGGCAGGGATAGCCTTCGGATCAACTCAAACAAGGTGCGGGACAGGCAGCGGAAGAAGGAAGATGGTGATCGAAGAGGAGGAGGATGGGAGGGAGTGGAAGGGGAAGAGAGATGGTGAGAGCGGCTTTTGAGGCGCCTCAAAAGCAGCAAGCTGAAAGCAGCAAGCTGCAAGCACCAAGCCAGCAAGCAAGCAAGCAAGCAAGACGTACTTTGGAGGAGGCTGCTAGCTAGTATCACTTTTGAGAAGTGTCTAAAGCAATAAAGCACCAAGCAAGAAAACAATCAAGCAAGCAAGCAGGCAGGCAGGCAGGCAGGCAGGGCATACCCTGGAGGCGACTTCGGCAGCTGCGTCAAAAACGTACTCCCCAATGCGGTCCACGTTAAAGCCCGCCTCCTGTCCCATTGCATGGCATGGCATGGCATGGCCCCCCGTGGTGCCGTACGGGCACATGCCGGATGGGGGTTGGGAGAGGTGAGGGTGGGAGGGGAGTGGTGAGAGGGGAGGGGGATGAAGGGGAGAGTGGCGGGGAGGGAGAATGATGGGAGGGAGAGAGGTGAGGAGGGAGAGGGGGAGTGTGGTAAGGGTGGTGCGTGATGAAAGGGGAGAGTGGAGAAGGAAGAGAGTGGTAAGTGCGAGGGGAAGTTAGGAAGAGCAAGGGATAATATGACACAACAACAACCAAAAGCGAACGGGAGGCTAAAGAAAGCGGCCCTGATCCCTTTTTCCAAAGCTCCCACCCCGCCCCTCTCCCCCTGCCCCGCCCCAAAGCTTCCAGGAAGGCGAGAAAAGGCATCGTACCCTCTTCTCAGCGTCGAGCACTGCCTTGACCTGCGCGTCCACCACGTCTGATGTCACCTGGTGGGGGGTAGGGGCGGGCGAGATGGGCGAGATGGGGCGGAGAGGGAGGAGAGGGAGACAGCACAGCACAGCACATGAGAGCTTTGCAGCGTGGGATGATGGATAGAGGTGGCGACGTGATAGAGTGAAACGAGGAGCTTTGCAGCGAGGGATGATGCCATGTCACGGCACGGCATGACACATAACATGACATGACATGACATGACATGACATGACATGACATGTCATGACATGACATGACATGACATGACATGACATGACATGACATGACATGACATGACATGACATGACATGACATGACATGACATGACATGACATAACATGACATAACATGACATAACATGACATAACATGACATAACATGACATAACATGACATAACATGACATAACATGACATAACATGACATAACATGACATAACATGACATAACATGACATAACATGACATAACATGACATAACATGACATAACATGACATAACATGACATAACATGACATAACATGACATAACATGACATAACATGACATAACATGACATAACATGACATAACATGACATAACATGACATAACATGACATAACATGACATAACATGACATAACATGACATAACATGACATAACATGACATAACATGACATAACATGACATAACATGACATAACATGACATAACATGACATAACATGACATAACATGACATAACATGACATAACATGACATAACATGACATAACATGACATAACATGACATAACATGACATAACATGACATAACATGACATAACATGACATAACATGACATAACATGACATAACATGACATAACATGACATAACATGACATAACATGACATAACATGACATAACATGACATAACATGACATAACATGACATAACATGACATAACATGACATAACATGACATAACATGACATAACATGACATAACATGACATAACATGACATAACATGACATAACATGACATAACATGACATAACATGACATAACATGACATAACATGACATAACATGACATAACATGACATAACATGACATAACATGACATAACATGACATGACATTCCTCCTGTCCCATCCCGTCCCGTCCCTCGATTTTCTTGTTATTAAAGCAAGACATGACGGGCGGCAAGGCAGTTGCGTATGGCGCAACACGGCACAACATGACATGAGATGGCACAGCATGTCATGGCATGCAGCACGCACCAGAGGGCCCGTCCACACAGTGATGAACTTGTCAAGCACCTGTGGTGTGGGCAGGTAGGGAGGGGCGCAACAGGGGAGAGTGCGGGTACGGTGAGGGCGACGGGCGAAATACACAGGGGAGGGGAGCTTGGGGAAAAGGTGGAGCGTGGGGGAGAGCATGGGAGATAGCATGGTGCACAGGAGCCGAATGGAAAAAGAAGATTATTTGCCCTATGCAGTGGACAAAAGGGGAGGAGACAAGGCAGAAGAGGACAATGGAAGAAGGAGAGAGGGAGTGGAGCAGGAAAAGGGAGCAGAAGATGAAGAAAGGGAGGGAGGGAGGATGAGATCTAGGGAGAGAGGAGAAGGCAGAGACAGGAAATCAGTGGAAAGGAGCGGAATGGAGGAGGGAGAGAGTGGGAGCGATAACGAAATGAGAAGAGGGGCCACTGTTTTGCTGCACCTTGCCGTTCTTAATGGAGGTGACCAGGCTTTCCAAGGAGCGCTCCAGCGTCTTGATCTGCGCGCACAGAGAGAATCAAACACGCCAGGTATGCGACGGGGAATGACTTTTGAGTCGACTCGACTTTTGAGTCGACTGACTTTTGAGTCGACTCAAAAGTCAACTTTCCAAGGAGCGTTCCAGCGTCTTGATCTGCGCGCACAGAGAGAATCGAACACGCCAGGTATGCGACGGGGAATGCAGGGGTACGGAGGGGAATGAATGGGAAAGCAAAGGAATGAGTTTCAGAGAGGGTGAGACTACTTGGGTCGCATCTCAGTGAAGGCTGCACCGTCAATCTCACCTAAGCGGCTGCTGCTTCGTCTCTAACAAGCAAGGCAGGAATGCTGGGAGGCGGGGAGGCAGGGAGACAGGGAGACAGGAAGGCAGTAGCAAGGCAGCAGCAAGGCAGCAAGGCAGAAAGGCCATACCTTTTCCAGTAAGAAAGCATGCGCTGCGCCGTCGTCCCATCGCACCTCCACTCCCACCCCCAGCCCTGCCCGCCGCCATTGCTGCGCCTGCGCCTCCCATTCAACCTCCTGCGTCTGCCGCGCCTGCCCCAACGGCTGCTCCACCTGCGACTGCTGCGACTGCTGCGACAGCTGCGACTGCTGCGAGTCGTCCAATCTCCAGTGCAGCACGGGGGTAGGCAGCGGCGGGGCTAGGAGCAGCGCGGCTGCCAGTACCACGGCCGTCAATCCCCGCGCCGTTTTGTTCCCTTCCTCGCCTTTCCCGTTGACTGTCGCGTGCGCCGCTGCTGTTTCCCCCGCGTCGCCCTCCTCACTCTCCGCGTTCGCGGGAGCCCGCTTCGTCGCGTTGCATCTCGTGCTGCTGCTGCTGATGTTGCTGCTGCTGACGATCCCGCCACGCGCGCTCCCGCTGCTGCTGTCGCTGCTGGGCCTGCTGCTGTAGCGTGCGGCGATTCTTACGCTCCCGCTTCTGGCGCGGGAATGGGCAAGGAACGGCGAGGCGCGGGCGAAGGCGGCCGGCGGAAGACAGGAAAGTGCGACAGGAGTAGAAAGAACAGAGAGGGTGTGAGAGTGACAATGACGGCTGCGATGAGGGTGGTGAGGATGGAGAGCAAGAGAGCGGTTTGCGCATGATGGTGCCAGTGGTGGTGGTGCTGCTAGCCGGGAGCAAGATCTCTGCAGGGTATTGGTATTGTCGTGGACGATTGGTGTCCCGAAATATCCTGGCGTAACCCCATTGGAGGAGGATACGGAGGAGGAGAAGGAGGAGGAAGAGGAGAGTAATGTCGGCGCGCAGCGATGGTTAGAGGTTGGGCAGAGCAGGGAAGCGCCTGACCATCCCATTCTCCTGCTCGTTTCCAGAATCCCTCCCTTCGTATTCCCACCTCTTTCTCACGCAATGAGTTCCCTTGAAGCACGGCCGTTGCTATCGTGACGGAGCGAGCTGTGACGGCTACTGCTGCTGAAGTTCCTAAGCTCCCAGCTCAGGCATTACATGACCATAGGGATTCTCTTGAACCAGCTGTTCAGACCAAGGGAAGGGAAGTGAGCGGATACGAGCCTGACGAAACCCGAGCAAGTGGCGCAGCGGAGCTTCGGCTGGTTCGTTAGGTTCGTTCGGAAGCAGTGTGGGATGGGTTTTGTGTTTCGCTTCTTCAAGCGAAATGTATCACGTGGGAGGTTACCTGCTGTCGTGATATTTCGCTTGCCGGAATGCAGTGGGGGCTGAGTTGAGGGGTTACCTGCTGGCAGGTGGCGACGTGGCCACATCTCACACCACTGGGCTAGTTCACGTGCAGCCAGATCCAAGATCAATGGCGTGTCCTCGTTAAGAAACAAGCGGACGATATAGCCGATAAGTTAACAAGCCAACCAGATCTAAAGGTAGTGATGTAAGTGTTCAGATACAGTAAATGTTTTGTTGAAAGATACAGTACATCCCTACCATCATTCGACATTTTCGCCAGCCGCTTTTCTCTGATCCATACCCACTAAATCGTCAAACATATTCAACAATGGCGGATGCAGCGTCGCACGCGGCGGGCTTGATAGGCCTCCTGTCGAAGCTCCAGTCACGACTATCACCCGACGAGCTCGGACGGGTCCGTGCAACCTAGCTTCGTCGTAACTTTCACCAAGTTTGGATCTCCTGTCATTTCCGCATTGGCTTATGATCCTCACCGAATCTCCTGCTTCTTCCGTAGATTATTCGCTTTGTCATTTTCGCAGGACTCCCGTAGATTATTCCGCCTTTGGATCCCATTCTGGTTTTCTCCCATTCCCTTCGTCTCTTTCGTCTGCGTATTCATTTTGACAACAATAGCCCATCTGACATGTAGT
Organism: Closterium sp. Naga37s-1; assembly: GCA_947471745.1. Taxonomy (NCBI): domain Eukaryota; kingdom Viridiplantae; phylum Streptophyta; class Zygnematophyceae; order Desmidiales; family Closteriaceae; genus Closterium; species Closterium sp. Naga37s-1. The sequence goes on along the minus strand of CANJKZ010000093.1, from coordinate 1,096,339 downwards.
TTCCGCCGTACTTCGCGGGCTCGTGACTTTTTAGATGCCGTTCGGTTTTCCATCTGAAGATGTATTTCACTCCTTTCTCTTCCTTTCTCTTCCTCCTTCCTCCTTCCTGCTTCCTCTCTCCTCTCTCCTTATCTTCCTCTCCTCACGATCCCTCGTCCTATCTCCCTCACCTTATCTTCTATCACCTCCCAACTCCTTATCGTATCCGTTTACAGGCGCAGCAGCATCTGCAATGGCTGCAGGCTATCAAGGGATCGTCCACGTCAGCAGGCGAAGCGACAGCTGCGGAGGCGGACCTTCGAGTGCGTCCTTCCCTTCCCGTTCCCCTTCCCTTCCCGTTCCCCTTCCCGTTCCCCTTCCCTTTCCTTCCCTTCCCGTTCCCCTTCCCTTTCCTTCCCTTCCCGTTCCCCTTCCCTTTCCTTCCCTTCCCGTTCCCCTTCCCTTTCCTTCCCTTCCCGTTCCCCTTCCCTTTCCTTCCCTTCCCGTTCCCCTTCCCTTTCCTTCCCTTCCCATTCCCCTTCCCTTTCCTTCCCTTCCCGTTCCCCTTCCCTTTCCTTCCCTTCCCGTTCCCCTTCCCTTTCTTTCCCTTCCCGTTCCCCTTCCGTTTCCTTCCCTTCCCCTTTCCCTTCCCTTTCCTTCCCTTCCCCTTTCCCTTCCCTTTCCTTCCCTTCCCCTTTCCCTTCCCTTCCCTTTCCTTTCCTTCCCCTTCCCCTTCCCTTTCCTTCCCGTTTCTTCCCTTCCCTCTCTCCATGTCCCAGTCCACCTTCTCCGCTCATGCCGTGTCCTCTTGTGCTCTCCACTCCGTCTCATCCGCCTTGTCTCAATCATCGAGCATTCACCCTTCCTTTGAATGTTACGTCTTGACGTCCTTGCTTGCACACACATGCGTCCACGCTTGCTTCCTTCTCTTCATACCCGTTTGCTTGCTTGTCTGCGTGCGTGTGCGTGTGCGTGTGCATGCTTGCTTTCTTCTTTTGCTGCTTGTTTGTATGTTTGCTTGCTTGCTTACCTACCTGCCTGCCTGCCTGTCTGCCTGCTTGCTTACCTGCCTGCATGCGTGCCTGCATGCGTGTGTGCAGGAGATGAGTGGCGAGGTGGTGAGCAGCAACCCATACAGTCGTCTCATGGCCCTGCAGCGCATGGGCATCGTGCACAACTACCAAGACATCCGAAAATACACTGTCGCTATTGTGGTATGCCCTCTGCCCTTCGCATCCCCTTTCACTCACTTTCCCTTCCCCCCTCCCCATTTCACCCCCGCGGTCTCCGCAAAGCAAATTCTGTTCTCTTATTCGTTCTCCCATCCCGTCCCGTTTCCGCCCATCCATCCTTCCCTTCCTCGCCTGACCGTCCATGTCTCTTCCTCCCTGTTTGCCCATTGCCCCGGCTCGTCTTCCTCTTGCTCCGCTCTCTTGCGCCTTTCCATACCCCCTTCCCCACCCATCTCCCCACCGTCGGTATTTATTCTCAGCTGCATCGCTGCTGCTCTTTCACCTGCCATGCGTTCTGTCAAAAACCCCGTGCCTTTTTTTGCCCATTCCGCATCTCCTCTCCTGGTTTAAACACACATCATCAATTCGTCCTCCCACCCATGCATGTCTGCCTGTCTGTCTCCCTCCCTCCCTGCCTGCCCGTCTGCATGCCTGCCTGTCTGCCTGCCCCCCTCACCCCTTGCCCGCCTGCCCATCTGTCTGCATGCCTGCCTGTCTGCCTGCCTCCCTCCCCCCTTGCCCGCCTGCCCACCTGTCTGCATGCCTGCCTGTCTGCCTGCCTCCCTCCCCCCTTGCCCGCCTGCCCACCTGTCTGCATGTCTGCCTGTCGGCCTCCCTCCCTCTCTGCTGGCGGTTCCTGCGTGCACCAGGGCGTGGGAGGAGTGGGCAGTGTGGCGGCGGAGATGTTGACGCGGTGTGGCATCGGCCGCTTGCTGCTGTACGACTATGACAGCGTGGAGCTCGCCAACATGAACCGCCTCTTCTTCCGCCCCGACCAGGTGCGTGCGTGCTGCACACCTCTGTGGTGCTGGGTGCTGGGTGCTGGGTGCTGGGTGCTGGGTGCTGGGTGCTGAGTGCTGGGTGCTGGGTGCTGTGTGCTGTGTGTTGGGTGCTGCGCCCCGACCAGGTGGGTTGGGTGCTGCTCGTGCTGCCTGCTGCCTGCTTTGTGCTGGGCGCTGGGTGCGGTGTGCTGTTGCAGTTGTGGTGCGCGCGCTGATGTGCTAGTGTTTGTGTCATGCTGTCCTCAAACGCACTACACCCCATAGCACATTCTTCCGTGTCAAGTTGGGCTCTCCACTCACGCACTCACCCACTCGCTCACCACCTCCCTCTCTCCCTCACTCCCCCGTGCCACCGTGACTGCTTGTCAGGTGGGCATGACCAAGACAGACGCTGCAGTGCAAACGCTCCAAGGCATCAACCCGGATGTGGGCCTTGAGGTTAGTCACTCTCCATGCCACGCACACACCATGCCAATGACACACCATGGCACTCACACCATGGCACTCACACCATGGAATTCACCCTGTCATTTGCCATGCCACACCATCTCCCAGAGTTACACAATCGACATCCCGACGGTGAAAGGGTTTGAGCGGTTCACAGCGAGTCTGACTCACCCATCAACCCATGTGTTCCCTTACCCTCTTTCCCACCCCTCTCTCCTCCTTCGCGCCCCTCCCCCATCGCTCACGCCCTTCCGCTGACTTCCCTACCCCAGAGCTACACGGTCAACATCACGACGGTGGAAGGGTTTGAGCGGTTCACGGCAAATCTCACTCACTCATCCGCCCATGTATTCCCCCCCCCCCTTCTTTCCTGGGCCCTCCTGCCGCTCTCGCCCCATCCCGTCCCCCGCTTCTCCCCCCTCCCTCAGAGCTACACGATCAACATCACGACGGTGGAAGGGTTTGAGCGGTTCACCGCGAGTCTCACTCACCCGTCGGAGCGCAGCAAGAGCCGCGTAGACCTGGTGCTGTCGTGCGTTGATAACTACGAGGCGCGCATGGTCGTCAACCAGGTAGGGATGGGAGAGGGGGGAGGAGAAGGGAGGGGGAGAGGAGGGGGTTAGAGGGAGGAGTGTGTGGGGGTGGGGGTTGGGTGGGAGGTTGAGTGAATAGACGCTGGTGGTGCTGTTGTTGTTGATTCCACAACCCCCTGTGGTTCTTGTTGCATGGCAGGCGTGCAACGAGCTGAAGCAGGTGTGGATGGAGTCGGGAGTGTCAGAGGACGCAGTATCAGGCCACATCCAGCTGCTCATCCCAGGAGAAACTGCCTGCTTCGCTTGCGCTCCTCCTCTGGTGCTCATACCGTCATACCCTCATGCCCTCATACCCTCATCCTCGTTTGATCCCTTATTCTTGGTCCGCTCGCTTCCAGCAGCACTGCTCTGCAACAGTCGTAATGCCTCTCCGTTCAGGCCTCACGTACCCGGCCAAACTCCTGGTGCCTCTTGTCTATTCCATGTGCTGGCATTGTGTGTTTCAATGCATGCTGAAGCGCACATTCCCTTCCCCTACCTCTCTCTCGTAGAGTCTCCATCTATACCTCAACCTTCCTCCCAACCTCCCCCCTCCTATCCCTCCCACCCCTCCCCTCCACTCCCCCTGCTTTTCCACGACAGGTGGTGGCATCGGGCGTGGATGAGCGCACGCTGAAGCGTGAGGGCGTGTGTGCAGCGTCACTGCCCACCACCATGGGCATCATTGCAGGGCTGCTCGTGCAGAACACCCTCAAGTTCCTCCTGCGCTTCGGATCTGTCACGCCCTACCTTGTACGTAGGATACATCCCATAACCTCTTCCTGAACCCCCTTATAGAACGCTAGCTGGGCTGGTTTTTGTTCATCTTGCCCCTCTGATCCGCTTTTAGCCTTCTCAGTTCTCTCTGGCATGCTCCCGCTCAAGCCCTCTTTCTTTCACCTCACATCCTCCTTCCCTCCCTCCTCGCCACCCTTGTTGCCCTTCCTCCCTTCTATCAACCTCAGGAATACAATCCAGTGCAGTGCACTCACGGATTTTTTTCTCTCTTTGCCTACCCCTGGTGCCTCTCTCTTTGCATCCCTCCTGCCTTCCCGCCCGGCCCTTCTTTCCTCCTCCCCCCCCCTCCCTGCCATGGCTGCCCCCCAGGGCTACAGTGCGCTCAAGGATTTCTTCCCCACCATGCGCATGCTGCCCAACCCCCACTGCTCCAACGACATGTGCTGCAAGCGACAGGTGCCCTGCAGCGCTCAATACCAGCAGCATTGGGATTGTGCAGTGCAGTGTGGTGTAGTACAGTGCAGTGCAGTGCAGTGCAGTGCAGTGCAGTAGATTGTAGTGCAGTGCAATGCCATGTGTTGCATGGCATGGTTATGGTCACCACGTGTCACTGGTCCAAGGGACCTTCTGCTCCTGCTCCCTAAACCCTGAACCTGTGCTCTCTCTCCCTGCTGCCCCGTTGCGCACCTATCCCTCTGTCCTCGTATCTGTCCCTTGGCCCCTTTCCACTCGGCACGCTGAGTAGACTGAGGCTGACAGGCCCAGGCGAGAGGCAGCCGAGGCAGCTCATCACAAGCAGAGCAGGCTATCGAATCTACTATTCCAAACGCCCCCTACCCGTTGCTTTTCCTACGGCAGGCTGAGTACGAGGCTGACAGGCCCAGGCGAGAGGCAGCCGAGGCAGCAGCGGCGGCGGCAGCAGCAGAGGAGGAGAAGCTTAAGGAGGCGGTGCCAGTGCATGCTGAGAACGAGTGGAGCATCAGGTAATGATGGGCTGGTGATAGATGGGAATGCTTATGGGGTGTTTATGGTGGGCTGTTGGTTCACCTGGGCAACAGTAGCACTAGCAGCAGCAGAGGAGGAGAAGCTTAAGGAGGCTGTGCCAGTGCACGCTGAGAACGAGTGGAGCATCAGCTGATGGTGGGCTGGCGCTGCTTGTATCACTTTTGAGAATTCTCAGAAGTGATACAAGCAGATTGTGATGGGCTGGCTACAGGTGAGGTGGTCAGGGGAATGGTTAGCGCTGTTGTTGGTAGACTGTTGGTTCACCTGGGAAACAGTGGCAGTAGCTGCAGGGAAGGAGGAGAAATGCGAGGAGGCTGTGCCGGTGCATCCTGAGAAGGAGTGGAACATCAGGTGATGGTGGGCTGGCGATTGCATATGTTGTGATGTGATTCATAAGTGGCAGAACATGGTTGTGGTCGAAAACCAAGTGTTGCTCATGTGACCCTCGTGCAACGTTATACCTCTTGCCTTCCTCAATCTACCCTCGCCTCCCTCTTTTAATCTTGCCTTCCTCAATCCAACCCTCGCCTCCCTCTTTCCTTCTTTTCTCTGTCACTGACTCTCCCTCACTTACATGCGTCATTGGTGCTACTGCTTTATACCCCGTTGCTTCATGACTCGCAGTGTGGTTGAGGACGATGCCCCGGCTGCATCGACTGCTGCATCGGCATCACCAGGTCCGCAAGTTGATCCGGTCACCTTCCGTCCTTGTTCTCTCTCCGTTTTTTTCCTGTCCTAGCTGCTCTGTGCCTGGAGTATGTCTCTTTAAAGCCACACTTCCGTGTCAATCTGCGATGTTCATCTGTGCGTGTGTGAGAGTGTGCTCTCCACAAGCCCTGGCGTGTGCTCTGATGATTGGGCTTGCGCCACGATTTTTTTTCTTCTTCTTCTTCTTTCCTGTCTTGTTCGGTTCAATCCCATGCACACAAGCAGCAGCAGCGCCATCATCTTCGCAAGCAGAGCAGCTGCCAGAGGGCCTCCTGCGCTCCTTGCCACAAGCAGACGAGGTGGCTGATTCTGCATCAGCGGAGGATGTGGTGTCAGTACCTGCAGAGGCAGATTTGGATGACCTGCAAAGCCAGCTTGCCGCACTTATGGGCACTAAATAATTGTGCTGCTGATGGGTGCCTTGGTAGCGGTGATTTTTTTTTTTTTTTTAGACTGGACAGAGAAGGTCATGAAGCGATGCTTGATGCTCTCATTGAACAGATGTATTGCCAAGTGTTATTATTTGCTGTACCTTTCGGACTCCAACTAGTATCGAAAGCCGTTGCCAACCAAATAATATTTGCGACATAATCCTCGTCGCGTCTGCGCTTCATGGCGTGGCGACAGATCGCAGACGCGGAAACGCCACCAAATCTCCTCCTCACTGGTTCGGCCCAAGTTTTTCTGATTGGTTCTTCTTTCTTCAGGCTTTCGCACGCCACAAAGTCAATCTCTAGGACCATCCATCTACAGTATAAACGCGATATGGCGGTAGCCTGAAAGTTTTTCAATCAGGTTCCTCTCAGGTCCCAGCCCAGGCCTTTTCCACCCATTTCCATTCAGAGCCGTATCTCGCCGTTTCTGCTCTTGTCCTCTGGAGCTGATTTGGATTGTGCCGTGCTTCTCCTGCTGAATTCTCGCTGGCGGAATCCGCAGGAATCAAGCCAGCGTGCTCCTGAAAGCGTTAGTGCTCAGCTCAGTGCTTGGGCAGTCGTCCGTGGTGGTAAGCCGCCTCGCCGCCACAAACGTCTTGGCTTGTTTTCTTGTCCCTGCTTCCGCGCACGTTGCTCTGGTGTCACCTTGTGAGGTACAGTTAAAGCTGTTTTTGTAGCGTCATCTGTTGTAGCACACTCGACAAATCCGAGCTTTGTTTCGATCTCTTGTCCACGTCGCCAGTTGCATGGCCTGTGCAGCCCCCGGGCTTACGCTTCGTGCGACCGCCGCGTGGCAGCAATCCATTGGCGGGCGAGCAGCCGGTAACTCCGCTCGCAGGTCGTGCTTGTCGTCCCTCCGAAGGTTCTCGTTCCCCTCGTCGGTCCACGCGTCATCCGCTAAGGTAAGTCATCCAAGTGTCGAGTGCAGCATGATATGAGCCTCGATTGCAGCATTGAAGGAATGCATGCATCTTTTAAGGACGATGTTCGCATTGCTGCTCCTCCTTATCTAAGCAAGTTTCGTCTTCATTGCCCTCCTGCCTCTCTCCCGCCTCTCTATGCTCTCTGCCTCCATCCCTGGCCTCTTTTCCTTCGTCTCCCTCCTTACGTCAACTCTGTCTTTTTCATCACCCCTTCTACCCCCTTCTTTCCCAGCACCAGGGCGTGACGGTTCACGCTATGGCCGCGGCACCAGAGACAGCAGGGGCGGCAACGGCGGCGGCGGCGGTGGAGAAGGAGTCAGCGAGCAATAACCCGGGACTGGTGGAAGATGTGGATCCCGCCACCAGCAAATACATCATGCAGCAGACGGTACGGTGCGGTATGGTGCGATATGGTATGGTATGGTTTGGTGAGGTGTGTGTGTTTGTGAGACGGGTGGGATTTCACCAGCAGATACAGCATGCGTGTTGATCCAGCCTGCCACACACTGGGTTAAAGGGGCATGTATGTACGGTGGGTAGCAAACTCATTTTCCCCAGGTCGCACCTGTAACCCACCAACAATGCAGTGATAAGGAATTGCTTTGAGTTTGAGTCGCTGCTTTTTGCGTCGCTAGTGAAATCGAGATGTGAATGTGGAGTCGCTGCTGCATGCAACAGGCAGTACAGTCTGTAGACGATGGGTGAAGTATACAGCAGACATGGGGCAATTGGATTTCAGCTACACGTGCCTCGCGGGTCCGTCCCCTCCTCCCCCAGCTCTTCATGTTTCCTGTATACTTCACCCATCGTCTGCACAGAACGTGGAACTTCTGTCTCTTTGCTGTTATTTAAACAACCTCACTCCAACGGAATGGTGTGGCTTGGCATAACATGGCGTGGCATGAATTGGCACGGCATTGCGTGGCATGGCATGGCACATGACGTGGCATGGCATCAGATGTATCGCATCAAGGACCCCAAGGCCAGTCTGCACTTCTACTCCTCTGTTCTCGGCATGAGGTGGGTGGGTGGAAGGGGCATGCAGTGTTATGCCACGTCTTTGGAGTGAAAAGGAATGAGTGAAGAGGCTCGAAAGAGCAGTGAGGGCGTCTCGTGTAGGCATTACTACCAACATCGGTTTTTTTTTTTTTTTTTTTTGGACTTTCACTTCTGTCCAACCTGCTGTACTCGCCGCAATTTTGAGTGACCACGAGTCTTTTTCTGAGTCGCCACGTGGCTGTTTCTTATTGCAGACTGCTGAAGCGTCTTGACTTCCCCGAGGCAAAGTTCTCCCTCTACTTCATGGGCTATGAGGTGACGTCACGCACACATCATCCTTGGTCACATTGTTGCATACATAAAATTTATGGTCGCACTCAAAACTGTGGATGCATCTCACACTCTCTTGCCTCTGTCTGCCATGCCCCTCCTTCGAAGCATGTCAGTTCTCATACGTCTATTTATTTCCCTCCTCACGCTCTTCCTCCTCCCCCCCTCCCATGTGCACAGCAACCGGAGGAGATTCCAAAGACGGAGGAGGAGAGGGTAAAGTGGCTGTTCACTCGCAAGGCCACCATCGAACTCACACAGTACGGGATGGGGGGGATTCTTCTTGGGGGGGGCATTGGATGGGGGGCCCTTGGGGGGTGTCTTGGGGGGGTGCTTGGTGGGTGCCTAGGGGGGACGTGGGGGGAACTCGGGGTTTTGAGGAGACCTTGGAGGGGCTTTGAAGGGGCACTTTGTTGGAGAACATTGCATTGGGCGGAGGAGATTCCAACGACGGAGGAGGAGAGGGTGAATGGAGTGGCTGTTCACTCGCAAGGCCACCATCAAACTCACTCACACAGTACGGGATGGACCAGCCAGGGTGCCAAGGGGGGGCTTAGGGGGGCCTTGGAGGGGCTGTTGAGGGACGTTGGGGGGGCATTGGGGGACCCTTGGGGGACCCTTGGGGGGCCCTTGGGGGGGGGCTTGGTGGGGGCTTTGAGAGGGCGTGTGGGAGCATTGGTGGAGGGAGGGGCCCTTGACCTTGAGGGAACCTTGTGGTGGTTTAAGGAGGACCTTTTGGGAGGGCTGTGGGGGCAGCCTTGTGGGGGCCTTGAAAGGGGGGGCTTGGGTTGGGGTTGCCTTGCCTGTTGAAGTGAAGCTGTTGAGTGATGCACGTTACGCGTACTACTAGTTGAGGAGGGGGCTGCTTACAGAGTATACTAGTGCTGACATTCCGTGTCTTTCTCGACCCCTTGATGCCCCCTCCCATCGCCTCCCCTCTCCCCACCTCTTTCCCCCAATTCCCCCTTCGCCCCATCTCCCTTCCCCCTTCGCCCCAACCTTGGCATGTGACCGCACAGCAACTGGGGCACGGAGTCAGACCCTGATTTCAAGGGCTACCACAATGGCAACTCGGATCCCAGGGGCTGGGGTGAGTGTGGGAGGCTGGGGTGAGTGAGTGAGCGTGAAAGGAAGTCTGTCTCCTCGCCAGAAGTGAGTGAGAGTGAGTGTGGGAGGCATTCCCACTTCTGGCCACCTTTTTCCCATCTTGTTTTTGTGTCCCCCTGCGCTTCCCGGACTCATTCCTGGACCACATCGCACCACGTCACCTCACATCACCTCTCCTCACCTCACATCACCTCTCCTCACGTCACGTCACCTCCCTGGCAGGCCACATCGGTGTGATGGTGGACGATGTGTACAGCGCATGCGAGCGGTTTGAGAAGCTGGGAGTGGAGTTTGTGAAGAGGCCCGACGAGGGGCGCATGAAGGGCCTGGCGTTTATCAAGGACCCCGATGGCTACTGGATTGAGATCCTCGACTCACACCACATGGGCCAGCTGCTGTCTGCCTGATACGGGTTGCTTTCGTGTCGTCTCGGAAATTGTTTGTGAAGAAGTCCGACGAGGGGCGCATGAAGGGGCTGGCGTTTATCAAGGACCCCGATGGCTACTGGATTGAGATCCTCGACTCACACCACATGGGCCAGCTGCTGTCCGCTTGATTGACAGCCTGGCGACCATTGAGTCAAATCGAAAGTTCATCAAGGACCCCAATGGCTACTGGATTGAGATCCTCGACTCGCACCACATGGGCCAACTGCTCTCTGCCTGATACCAAGTTGTTTCGAGACGTCTAAGAAATTGTATGTGAGAGTCAGCTGTTGCTTTTTTTCTTTTTTTAAGAAGGCTTTTCATTAGTACTACCGGTACCTACCATCGCCATAAGGGATTCTTTACGGCTCGTACCTGTACCAACCCTGGTCAAACTGCTCTCGGCCTCAAAGGCTTGTAGGCCGACACACCATTTGATAATGCAACAAAGTTGCCATCCCAGCAAAGAACTCGCTTGGGGCTGGCATGGCAAGCAGGGTTTGATTCCATTGCAGCATTGCAGCAGAGTCTGGTTTGTTCATGTAATCTTTTGCAAGGGCAGGTTCCCTTAACAAGCCAAGCCCTCTTTACCTCTTGTGCAACGGTTGGCATACAGCTTGTGTTGAGGTATATATATCATTGAATCCATAACCCCTACCATATGTGGCAATCAGATAAGCAGCAAATGGGCTGGACTGGACACGTGCACGAGACAATCGGCATACAGTATTCACACATTGGAGGGAAACAAGGGAAAGCAACAAGACATAGGCTCTAGTTACAGGGTTAGTCGGGTCTGGTCTGGTCTAGCATGTGTGAAGCAAACTGAACAGAAGGGTGTAAGTAGTGTTATGGGGTAGTCCGGTGTAAGGATGTCCTGTACTGTACAAAACACAAGAACCATGGTTGCTCCTGCAGGGAAGGTGAGCGAGAGGGAGCGCGAGGAAAGCTCCAGCAATCCGTATTGTCGACAGTCGGCAGCTCAGAGTAGTACAACCTCTCACCATGCCTTTCCAACTTCGCCATACCATGCCAGTCGTTATGCCGGTCGGTTGCCATGCCATGCGAGTTGATGTGAGGTACCTTTCCACTACCAGCGTGAGGTAACCAGTGTTGGTAACTGCCAAGGCAGGGCAGGGCAGGGTGAGTGAAGCCCAGCACACAGAGCACAGAGCACAGAGCAGGGCGGGGCAGGTAAAGCGGGTCAATGGTGCATGTTGGTGATGAGTGTTGTGTTGATGATGGTTAGCCGCCGGTCAGTAACAATCGTCGAGGTGAACGTTCCAGGTGAAGCAAGTCAGAAGTCAGTCGTCGTCTGATGCCGCCGCCATGTAAAGGGTCAGTGGTAGTTAGTGGTAGTCGCCTGTTGTTGAGCTGTGGAGAGGAGCACTTTGCAGCGTTCACACCAGAGCAGCTCGAATGACGGTCTTATTATCGCAGCTGTATGCGTGCTGATTCCCGTGCAGCACCACACAGCAGCACAGCAGCACAGACACGCCTCAACTCTGACTGCCTCGTCCCGGTCCCGTCCCAGGCTGCCCCACACTCTCCTCCCCAGAGCTCCTTCTGAACGACCCAGATCTAGGAGTCTTCCCTCCTTGTCCCACCTCCTTACTGCTAGCAGGCCCAACTCCTCTACTCCCTCTGCTTCCTCCATTCTCACTGCCGCTTTCCCGACAGCCACCGTTGCCCTCACACAAGTCGTCTGGCCCTGAGCTTCGTCGCAGGGAGGAGGAGCGAGGGGTGCGGGCCAGGGAAGAACGGGGTGTGGATGCAGATGCTGCGCTGCTGCTGCTGCCGCTGCTGCTGCCGCTGCTGCCGCTGCTACTACTGCTGCTGGTGCCGCTGGTGCCGCTGCTCCTGCTGCTGCTGGCACTGCTGCTGCAAGTGTTGCTGCTGCTGCTGCTGCTGCTGCTGCTGCTGCTGCTCCCGGTGCTGCTGCTGCTACTTCGCAGGCCCACCGAAGCTCCTGCTGGCCCTTCCGGACTCGACGTCCCCCGTTTCTCTGTCCCTTCAGCAGCACCAGCAGCAGAATCACTCAGCGCCTCTGGACTTGCCCTAGAGCCCTCCTGACACCCAGCACGACCAGCAGCAGAAGCAGAACCGGTAGCAGAAGCAGAAGCAGATCCGGGAGTAGCAGGAGAGTCCACAGAAGAGGTGGCAGAAGAGGAGCTCCTACGAAACGACCCACTGCGCCCATCCCCATTGCTGCTCGTAGACGTGCTCCTCTTAAAGCTGCTGCTGCTGCTGCTGGCTCTGGGAGTGCGTGGCGCGCCGGCAGAACCAGGGGCAGCAGCAGCACCACTGCCTGCTGCTCCCCGGGGGGTACGTGCGCCCCCCGTGCTGCCTGCTCTGGGCGTTCCCGGGGTTCTACGGGGCGTGGTGGCAGTGCCGTTCGGACCGCCGATGCTGTTGTTCCTGCCGTTGCTGCTGCTGCCGCTTCGTCGGGGTGTGGTGGGGTGGCGCAGCGCTCTTTCCGCCTTGTGCTGTGCCTTGAGCTCCCTCTCTAGCCTCTTCCTCTCCGCCTCTATCTGCTTGTTGTTGTCTTCCACTGCCTTCTTGTAGTTCTGCATGAAGTTGAAGAGAATCAGAGTCACTGGAGGGGTGGGATGAGGGAGAAAGAAACGGGGAGATGGGAGAGGAAGAGGAGTTTGGTTTGTGATTGCAAGGCCTCCCTGTGCTTGTTGTTGTCTTCCACGGCCTTCTAGTACTTCTGCATGAGATTGAAGAGAATCAGAGTCACTGGAAGGGTAGGGGAGGGGAGGCATCGGGAGGAAAGGGAAGGAGGGCGAAAGGTGGAGGATGGTATGTGATCGCAAGGCCTCCACGTGCTAGCAAGGCTTTCGTCCACTGCCATTTTATGGTTCTGCATGAAAAGTTGAAGAGAATTAGAGTCACTGAGGGGTGCGGTCGGGGTGGCGGGAGAGAAGTGGGGTGATGGAAAGAAAGGGAGAGAGGGAACATAAGAGGTGTGTGTGTGCGTGCCTGCGGGTGCGTGTGCGTGGGTGCACGTGCATGTGTTGCATGTGAGTGTGCATGTGCATGTGCGTGTGCATGTGGGTGTGCATGTGCGTGTGTGCATGTGCGTGTGTGCTACGTAGACCCACCGTGTTCAAAAGGGCACTTGGCGGGATCTTCGCCAAAGTATTTCGACAGAGCCTCTGCACTGCGGCTCTGAAGGACGCGAGTGAGGATGGGAATCGAAACGAGAATGCAAGAATGAGAATGGAAATGAGAACGAGAGTTTGGGGTGTAGAATGACAACGAGAATGAGGATGGGAATGGGGACGAGAATAACACTGGGAGTGAGGTTCGGAATGAGAATGAGGACGAGAGTGAGAGTAAGATTGAGTGAGGATGAGAGTGATTATGACAGCAAGGAAATATGACTGACTGTATGAACCGTTTTTCTCAAGAAAACAAGAGCAGATGGACTAAGATGCGGCACCGGAGGAGGAGATAGGGGTGGGTGGGAGCTGCGAGGGAAGGGGGGGGAGGAAGATGGGAAGAGAAGAGCGAACTGGCGGTGAACGATGGGGATGAGGAGGTGAGAATGCCGAGGAGGTGAGAATGCCGAGGAGGTGAGAATGCGGAGGAGGATGATATGATGGGGTTGCAGGAAGGAGCACGGAACTCACAGTTTCAGCATAGAGTGCTGACAGTTGCCTGGCATCTGATGCTGCCTCCTCCAGAAACGCGCCCAGTGCCTGTGTAAGCAAGCAGGGTAGGGTTAAAGAAAGGGGCCCGAGTCTTTACGCGCTGTGGAAAAGAAGAACTCGATTCTCCCCACAAATCCTATTTATTTGGTACGACCCAACCTAACCTGACCCGACCCGAACCGACCCGACCCGACCCGATCCAACCGGACCTCACCTCACCTCACCTCACCTCACCTCACCTCACCTCACCTGATTTGACCAGACCTGACATGAAGTAAGCGCATGGATCTGATCTGATCTGACCACCCCTCTGAGACCTCGCACACCCCTCGCACCCATCGCACCCCTCGCACCTTCCTGAAGCCCTCAGCGCAGGGCCCATCGGAGCCGCATGCAGTGAGCTCCTTCTCTGCCATGACCATGTCGTTGGTCAGCTGCCGCATGTCCTCCGCTAGCTGCTTCACTTGCACCTGACGGACCAGGAGAGAAGGGGTGGGGGGTGTGGGCAGTGGGGAGTTGGGTATGGGGAGTGGGGAGTGGGGGGTGGTGTTGTGAGAGGAAGTGAGTGGAAGGAAGGCAACGAGAGAGGCAGTAGGTGGAAGCAACAGGCACAGCCCCGGGGAAGGGTGAGCGGGTGAGCCCCTTTATGAGGCAGTGAGCTCCTTCTCTGCCATGACCATGTCGTTGGTCAGCTGCCGCATGTCCTCCGCTAGCTGCTTCACTTGCACCTGATGAAGGGGTGGGAGGCAGGGAGGCGGGGAGGCGGGAGGCGGGGAGGCGCGGGGAGAGGGGAGCGGGAAGGGGAAGTGGGATACAGAGAAGACGGGCTTATTGTGGTGCGGTGAGGAGAAGCCAAGGAGATGGGCAGCAGTGGACGAGTAAGTGAGTTGGGGTCGAGTGAGTGAGCCAGGCCAGGGGTAGGTAAAAGGTGGGTGGGCAATGATGGTGTCCTGCTGAAGCAGCTGACCTTATGAGAACCTTATGAGCGACTGACCTTGTGAGCTTTCTCCAACGAAGGAAGGTCAGATGGGAACTTGGCTATCTCTGGCAGCTTCGTCTCCAGCACCTGGCATGGGATGCACACACAGAAGGAGGAGTTTTGAGGCGCCTTAAAAGTCTTCTCCAACGAAGGAAGGTCAGATGGGAACTTGGCTGTCTCGGGCAGCTCCGTCTCCAGCACCTGATATGCACACGCGGAAGGAGGCGGGAGGGAGAAAGGGAGGGAGAAAGGAGGGAGAAAGAGAGGAAGAAAGAGAGGGAGAAATGGAGGGAAACACACAAGCAGGAAAAGGGTTTTTGATTGAGGGGTCGCAAATTCTTGAGACAGGTCAAGTTTTCGGGGAGCTACAAGTAAAGCAGAAGGATTTCACAGCTAAATCGTGAAGGATTTTGAAGGAGGGGGAAGACTAACTCCACAGCCAGCCTTAGCAGCAGCAGGTGAGTATACTCACGATAAATCAGGCCAGTCAGCACAGCAGCACGCACCTTAGCAAGGTAGTTGAGGAGAGTCATCTTGCTGTTGCGTGTCTTGGTGTCCGTGAGCTTGAGGAGGCTGTCCAGCTTGAACCCCACGGCAGCACCTGCTCGGGAGGGAAGCGGAAAGTGGGAGCGGGGGGGGGAGGGGGAGGGACGGGGTTGGGGACGATGGTTTTTGAGTCGACTTGAAGATCAAGTGCGTGTCTTGGTGTCCGTGAGCTTGAGGAGGCTGTCCAGCTTGAACCCCACGGCAGTACCTGCTCAGGGCAGGGGCCCGGGGGGAGGGGGGGAACGGCGGTTGGAAAAGAAGATGGGGGAGAGCGGGAGGCGGCGGGGGGGGGGGGGGGGGGGGGGGGGCAGGATGAGGGCAGGAGGGGAGTAGGGGGGGTAAGGGAAGGGGAAGCGAGGGGGCCAGGAGGGGGGAGGGAGGGGTTAGGGAAGAAAGGACGCAGCGAAGGGAGGGGGAAGGTAAGGGAGAGCGAGGAGGGCAGGAGGGACCCGCGTGAGTGATTGAGTGAGAGAGCGAGCGAGTGAGTGAGCGAGAGAGCGGGCGAGTGAGTGAGTGAGTGAGCGAGCGAGTGAGTGAGCGAGTGAGTGCGTGAACGAGTGCGATGCGTACCGCGAGCTGTGCCTTGGTTGAGGGCGTTGCCAAGGGAGAGGATGGTCTGCATGATGCGACGCAGGCGGAACGACTCGCGAATCTGGATCGGGCACGGGATATGGGGCATCGGGCATGGGGCATCAGGCATGGGGCATCGGGCATGGGGCATCGGGCATGGGGCATCGGGCATGGGGCATCGGGCATGGGGCATTCGGGCATGGGGCAATCGGGCATGGGGCATCGGGCATGGGCATCGGGCATGGGGCATCGGGCATGGGGCATCGGGCATGGGGCATCGGGCATGGGGCATCGGGCATGGGGCATCGGGCATGGGGCATCGGGCATGGGGCATCGGGCATGGGGCATCGGGCATGGGGCATCGGGCATGGGGCATCGGGCATGGGGCATCGGGCATGGGGCATCGGGCATGGGGCATCGGGCATGGGGCATCGGGCATGGGGCATCGGGCATGGGGCATCGGGCATGGGGCATCGGGCATGGGGCATCGGGCATGGGGCATCGGGCATGGGGCATCGGGCATGGGGCATCGGGCATGGGGCATCGGGCATGGGGCATCGGGCATGGGGCATCGGGCATGGGGCATCGGGCATGGGGCATCGGGCATGGGGCATCGGGCATGGGGCATCGGGCATGGGGCATCGGGCATGGGGCATCGGGCATGGGGCATCGGGCATGGGGCATCGGGCATGGGGCATCGGGCATGGGGCATCGGGCATGGGGCATCGGGCATGGGGCATCGGGCATGGGGCATCGGGCATGGGGCATCGGGCATGGGGCATCGGGCATGGGGCATCGGGCATGGGGCATCGGGCATGGGGCATCGGGCATGGGGCATCGGGCATGGGGCATCGGGCATGGGGCATCGGGCATGGGGCATCGGGCATGGGGCATCGGGCATGGGGCATCGGGCATGGGGCATCGGGCATGGGGCATCGGGCATGGGGCATCGGGCATGGGGCATCGGGCATGGGGCATCGGGCATGGGGCATCGGGCATGGGGCATCGGGCATGGGGCATCGGGCATGGGGCATCGGGCATGGGGCATCGGGCATGGGGCATCGGGCATGGGGCATCGGGCATGGGGCATCGGGCATGGGCATCGGGCATGGGGCATCGGGCATGGGGCATCGGGCATGGGGCATCGGGCATGGGGCATCGGGCATGGGGCATCGGGCATGGGGCATCGGGCATGGGGCATCGGGCATGGGGCATCGGGCATGGGGCATCGGGGCATTCGGCATGGGGCATCGGGCATGGGGGCATCGGGCATGGGGCATCGGGCATGGGGCATCGGGCATGGGGCATCGGGCATGGGGCATCGGGCATGGGGCATCGGGCATGGGCATCGGGCATGGGGCATCGGGCATGGGGCATCGGCATGGGGCATCGGGCATGGGGCATCGGGCATGGGGCATCGGGCATGGGGCATCGGGCATGGGGCATCGGGCATGGGGCATCGGGCATGGGGCATCGGGCATGGGGCATCGGGCATGGGGCATCGGGCCATGGGGCATCGGGCATGGGGCATCGGGCATGGGGCATCGGGCATGGGGCATCGGGCATGGGGCATCGGGCATGGGGCATCGGGCATGGGGCATCGGGGCATGGGGGCATCGGGCATGGGGCATCGGGCATGGGGCATCGGGCATGGGGCATCGGGCATGGGGCATCGGGCATGGGGCATCGGGGCATGGGGCATCGGGCATGGGGCATCGGGCATGGGGCATCGGGCATGGGGGCATCGGGCATGGGGCATCGGGCATGGGGCATCGGGCATGGGGCATCGGGCATGGGGCATCGGGCATGGGGCATCGGGCATGGGGCATCGGGCATGGGGCATCGGGCATGGGGCATCGGGCATGGGGCATCGGGCATGGGGCATCGGGCATGGGGCATCGGGCATGGGGCATCGGGCATGGGGCATCGGGCATGGGGCATCGGGCATGGGGCATCGGGCATGGGGCATCGGGCATGGGGCATCGGGCATGGGGCATCGGGCATGGGGCATCGGGCATGGGGCATCGGGCATGGGGCATCGGGCATGGGGCATCGGGCATGGGGCATCGGGCATGGGGCATCGGGCATGGGGCATCGGGCATGGGGCATCGGGCATGGGGCATCGGGCATGGGGCATCGGGCATGGGGCATCGGGCATGGGGGCATCGGGCATGGGGCATCGGGCATGGGGCATCGGGCATGGGGCATCGGGCATGGGGCATCGGGCATGGGGCATCGGGCATGGGGCATCGGGCATGGGGCATCGGGCATGGGGCATCGGGCATGGGGCATCGGGCATGGGGCATCGGGCATGGGGCATCGGGCATGGGGCATCGGGCATGGGGCATCGGGCATGGGGCATCGGGCATGGGGCATCGGGCATGGGGCATCGGGCATGGGGCATCGGGCATGGGGCATCGGGCATGGGGCATCGGGCATGGGGCATCGGGCATGGGGCATCGGGCATGGGGCATCGGGCATGGGGCATCGGGCATGGGGCATCGGGCATGGGGCATCGGGCATGGGGCATCGGGCATGGGGCATCGGGCATGGGGCATCGGGCATGGGGCATCGGGCATGGGGCATCGGGCATGGGGCATCGGGCATGGGGCATCGGGCATGGGGCATCGGGCATGGGGCATCGGGCATGGGGCATCGGGCATGGGGCATCGGGCATGGGGCATCGGGCATGGGGCATCGGGCATGGGGCATCGGGCATGGGGCATCGGGCATGGGGCATCGGGCATGGGGCATCGGGCATGGGGCATCGGGGCATCGGGCATGGGGCATCGGGCATGGGGCATCGGGCATGGGGCATCGGGCATGGGGCATCGGGCATGGGGCATCGGGCATGGGGCATCGGGCATGGGGCATCGGGCATGGGGCATCGGGCATGGGGCATCGGGCATGGGCATCGGGCATGGGGCATCGGCATGGGGCATCGGGCATGGGGCATCGGGCATGGGGCATCGGGCATGGGGCATCGGGCATGGGGCATCGGGCATGGGGCATCGGGCATGGGGCATCGGGCATGGGGCAATCGGGCATGGGGCATCGGGCATGGGGGCATCGGGCATGGGGCATCGGGCATGGGGGCATCGGGCATGGGGCAATCGGGCATGGGGCATCGGGCATGGGGCATCGGGCATGGGGCATCGGGCATGGGGCATCGGGCATGGGGCATCGGGCATGGGGCATCGGGCATGGGGCATCGGGCATGGGCATCGGGCATGGGCATCGGGCATGGGCATCGGGCAGGGAGGCATCGGGCATGGGGCATCGGGCATGGGGCATCGGGCATGGGGCATCGGGCATGGGGCATCGGGCATGGGGCATCGGGCATGGGGCATCGGGCATGGGGCATCGGGCATGGGGCATCGGGCATGGGGCATCGGGCATGGGGCATCGGGCATGGGGCATCGGGCATGGGGCATCGGGCATGGGGCATCGGGCATGGGGCATCGGGCATGGGGCATCGGGCATGGGGCATCGGGCATGGGGCATCGGGCATGGGGCATCGGGCATGGGGCATCGGGCATGGGGCATCGGGCATGGGGCATCGGGCATGGGGCATCGGGCATGGGGCATCGGGCATGGGGCATCGGGCATGGGGCATCGGGCATGGGGCATCGGGCATGGGGCATCGGGCATGGGGCATCGGGCATGGGGCATCGGGCATGGGGCATCGGGCATGGGGCATCGGGCATGGGGCATCGGGCATGGGGCATCGGGCATGGGGCATCGGGCATGGGGCATCGGGCATGGGGCATCGGGCATGGGGCATCGGGCATGGGGCATCGGGCATGGGGCATCGGGCATGGGGCATCGGGCATGGGGCATCGGGCATGGGGCATCGGGCATGGGGCATCGGGCATGGGGCATCGGGCATGGGGCATCGGGCATGGGGCATCGGGCATGGGGCATCGGGCATGGGGCATCGGGCATGGGGCATCGGGCATGGGGCATCGGGCATGGGGCATCGGGCATGGGCATCGGCATGGGGCATCGGGCATGGGGCATCGGGCATGGGGCATCGGGCATGGGGCATCGGGCATGGGGCATCGGGCATGGGGCATCGGGCATGGGGCATCGGGCATGGGGCATCGGGCATGGGGCATCGGGCATGGGGCATCGGGCATGGGGCATCGGGCATGGGGCATCGGGCATGGGGTATCGGGCATGGGGCATCGGGCATGGGGTATGGGGCATGGGCATGGGCATGGAGTGAGGGGCATGTGAAGTGCAGCAGCGGGTGTCAGCTACACAGGGGGCGTTTGCATAGGGTAGGACGGATGAGTGCTGAACATTCAGCAGAGAGGGGAGAAACAGCCTGTCTAGAAGCCATCGCTTGACCAACAGAACCTCAGCAGCAGCAGAAAACCACCCCTGCGGCAGCAGCAGCAGCAGCAGCAGCAGCAAAAGGAGCAGAGGCAGCAGAAGAAGGAACATCAAAGGGAGGAGGAGCAGCAGCAGCGAGAGGCTCACCTCCTTTCATGCCTGGATGACAAGCTCCATGCTGTGCCGCTTACCCACTGCCTGTGATATGTTTTTTTTAACACTCAAAACATTGTCTCAAAAGTTTTTAGGCGCCCCAAAAGAAGCAGCAGGAGGAGGCTCACCTCCTTGCATGCCTGGATGACAAGCTCCATGCTGTGACGCACATCCACTGCCTGTGATGTGAGCAAACCAACCATGGCGGGGTGGTGGTGGTGGTGGTGGTGGTGGTGGTGGTGGTGGTGGTGGTGGTGGTGGTGGTGGTGGTGGTGGTGGTGGTGGTGGTGGTGGTGGTGGTGGTGGTGGTGGTGGTGGTGGTGGTGGTGGTGGTGGTGGTGGTGGTGGTGGTGGTGGTGATGGATGAGCGTTGCGGGATGAGGGAAGGGATGAGGAATGAGGGATGAGGAATGAGGGATGAGCGACGAGGGATGGGGAACGAGGGATTGGGAACGAGGGATGGGGAACGAGGGATTGGGAACGAGGGATGGGGAACGAGGGATTGGGAACGAGGGATGGGGAACGAGGGATGGGGAACGAGGGATTGGGAACGAGGGATGGGGAACGAGGGATGGGGAACGAGGGATGGGGAACGAGGGATGGGGAACGAGGGATGGGGAACGAGGGATGGGGAACGAGGGATGGGGAACGAGGGATGGGGAACGAGGGCATGTGCAGGCTAGGGTGGTACGAGGTGGGGACCATCCCTTCGTACCTACACACACACTCAACGCTGCCCAGACTGCGGCAGCAGAAGCAGTGGTGGAAGTGCAAGGGTCGGTTGTGGTAAGACAGCAAAAACGTGACAAAAGGGAGCAAATACAGGAAGGACCAAGGACGAAGAAACACATGCATGGCAGAAGTTGAGAAATTTGAAAATGGGAGGAGGGAGGGAGGGAGGGAGGGAGGGAGAGGTGCAAGGACGGACGGACCTGGCGAGAGAAGGAGAGCTTGAACTGGAACGCGAGGAGCTTGCGCTCCATGCGAGGCACTTGAATCATTTCAAGGAAGAACTGGGGGAGGGGAACACGGTAAGGATGGATGCGTGCGGTGTGTGTTGTGGGTGGAGAGGAGAGCGTGGGTGGAGAGGAGAGCGAGGGTGGTTGAAACGAGGGCTTTTTTTGGTGGATCAACAAACGGGATTGAGTAATGAACGACGGGTTTCCAGGTCATGCGGAGCGCACTGGTAGTGAAAGAGGGGGAGATGAAGGTCTCTAGCACTTGCTTGCTTGCTTGCTTGCTTACCTGCTCGCATTGTCCCAGCGTTTCCTTTGGCCCGGGGAAGGACTGTAGCATGGATGACATGCACATGCACAGACACACACGGCACGAACACACAGAGGAGAGCAACATGTAAAACTCAATATCTGGGAAGGAGGAAACGTGCACGCAAATTACGTGCTACTGCTTTCTAACGCGTGCCAAGTAAACGCCCACGAGACCTAGACCTGAGTTGATTTCAATTTCAATGCTCAGAAACCACAGCTCACGAGACAACGAGAGATCAGACCAGACCTTGAGCAGCTCCATCTCTTCCTTGGTGGGGCAGAACTTGTGCTTTTGAGTCGACTCAAAAGCAGACTCAGAAACCAAAGCTCACGAGACCACAACAGAGCAGAGCAGAGAAGACCAGACCTTGAGCAGCTCCATCTCTTCCTTGGTGGGGCAGAACTTGTGCAGAGCCTCCACACCCTCCTCGTTCAGCACTGTCGTGTCCAGCGCTAGCACCGCTTCCTGCGGTGGTGGCAGAGCAGAATCAGGGAGAGCAGGAGAGGGCGGGGTTTAAGGTGTTGCGCGCAGAGCCTCCAACCCCCTCCTCGTTCAACACTGTCGTGTGCAGAGCCAGCACCGCATCCTGCGGGGGTAGCAGAGCATGAGAGGGAGGGGGAGAGCGGGAGAGGGCGGGTACAGGGGGAGAGAGGATGCGGGTGCTGGGTGCAGTGCAGAGCCTCCAGTCCCTCCTCGTTCAAGACTGTTGTGTCCAGCGCTAGCACCGCTTCCTGCGGTGGTGGCAGAGCAGAATCAGGGAGAGCAGGAGAGGGCAAGGTTTAAGGTGTTGCGTGCAGAGCCTCCAACCCCCTCCTCGTTCAACACTGTCGTGTGCAGAGCCAGCACCGCATCCTGCGGGGGTAGCAGAGCATTATAATGGGAGAAAAGGAGAGGAGAGGAGAGAGCGGTTACAGGGGGAGAGATGTTTCGGGTGCTGGGTGCAGTGCAGAGCCTCCCTCCCCTCCTCGTTCAGCACTGCCGTGTCTAGAGCCAGCACCGCATCCTGTGGGTTGAGCAGCATAGGAGAACAGTACATGGGAAAAAGGGAGGGGAGGGGTTAGGGAAATTGGGGAGGGGGGGAGGGGAGAAGATGGGGAGAGTGAGTGAGTGAGGGGAGGTTTGAGCGTGCGTGGCGTGGCGTGGCGTGGCGTGCATGCTCTCTCCTTGTTTCAAACTGCTGAGTCCAGCGCCAGAGCGCACATTCTGTTTGTGTGTGTGCTGTGTGCCGTGTGTGCAGCCTGCCTGCACTGCAGGCTCATTTTGGAGCAGACAGGCGTGTAGGTGTGGAGCAGATGAGGAGAGAGAGGCAAAAGGGCGAGAAATAACATGGGGATGTGTGAAAAGAAGCTGTATGCCCGTTCCACGCGGACAGCAGCGAATCGCCAGAAGCTGCTGGGTGGGACGACTCAGCCCAAGCTGTGGGTTGGTTTGGTATGACTCACCACAAGCTGCGCATAAGTGTACTTCTTGAAATTGGAGAGCATGATGAGACAGTTGTTGGAGCGCTTCATGTCAATCTGCACACAGCAAGCAGCCCAGCCCCAAAGCCGGATGGGGATCACACAAGGGGCAGAGTTGAGAAGACTTTGAGACGTCTCAGAAGTTGAGATTGCAGAGCATGATGAGACAGTTGTTGGAGCGCTTCATGTCAATCTGCACACAGCAAGCAGCCCAGCCCAGCCCAACCCAACCCAGCCCAAGGATGAATCGGGATCAGAAAGGGCGGAGCTGAGAAGACGGAACGAGAAGCAGCAAAACGAGATGAAACATGACAGAACGCAGGGCATAGAGTGGCAGGACGGGTCAGCTTAGGTCGATGCAAGAGGTAGGGAGGAGGAGAGAAACGGGGAAAAAGGTGGGTGTAAGTGACAGAGGCGGGGGAGCGGGGGTGGGGGGAGGTGGGTGGAGGAGAGGGGAGGTGGGATGGGGAGAGAGGGGAAAGGAAGCACGAAGCGAGGGGCCAAAGCAAGGTGCAGGAGGGAGGGAGTAGCACGTGTGTGTATGCGACATTATGGGCAGGTAGGGGTGGGAGGGGGGTGAGGAGGAGTGAGGTGGTGGGGAGGGGGGTGGGGAGTGGGGAGGAAGAGGGGAGGAAAGAGCCCAACCAACCCACCAGGGTAACTTTCTCCACTTTGGTTGTCTCCTGCTGCTTCGGCTTGACTGCCTTGGGTGGCGGTGCTGCTGAGAAGAGGTCCTCTAGCTCCTCCAGATTCAGTTCCAGGTTGCTGCAGGCAGGGAGGGCACGGAGGTATGTGCGAGAAAGGCGGTAATCAAGTTTAGAGATGTCTTAAAGCTTGACTGCCTTGGGCGGCGGTGCTGCTGAGAAGAGATCCTCTAGCTCCTCCAGATTCAGCTCCAGGTTGCTGCAGGCAGGGAGGGCACGGGGAGGAGGGGGAGACGGAGCTTGGGGGAGTGAATGGGGAAGAGGAGAGGGAAGGTTGGGGGAAGAAGGGGGGGGGGAGGGGATTGGACACACTTAGACGTCAGCCAGCAAAACACATGGCTAACTAGAGCTAGAGGGCAGGCAGCAGCAGCAGCAGCAGAGCAACAGAGCAGCGGCAGAAGTGGCGGCAGCGGTGGAGGCGGCAGCGGTGGAGGCGGCGCCGGCAACAGCAGCAGCGACAGCGGCGGCAGCAGCATCAGCAGCATCATCAGCACGTACACTCTGCTATCTGGGTCGCTCTGAGACACCGCCCACAGGCTATCCTCCACTGGCCGCACCACCTTCCCCCAGTAAAACGACTTGAGAGGGGTTCTCCTCACACCCCCACCAGCAGCCCCAGCAGCCCCAGCTGCCCCTGGTTGCTGATGGTAGTGCTGCTGGTGCCCCCCCACTCCCGCCCCCCTCCCTGCCCCTGGGGGAGGAGGCGGAAGCTTCCCCCCAGGGGGAGGAGGTGGCGGAAGCTTTCCCCCAGGCGGGGGAGGGGGCGGAGGGCCTTTGAATCCAGGGGGAGGGGGAGGGGGAGGGGCGCCTGGGGGACCTCGTGGTGCGCCAGGGGGGGGGAGGGGGGGGGTGGGGGGCCAGGGGGACCGCGGGCTCCAGGAGGGGGTGGGGGAGGGGGAGGTCCGCCCCTGCCAGGGGGAGGGGGAGGAGGGGGGGGAGCGCCCCTGCCAGGAGGAGGCGGGGGAGGGGGAGGTGCACCCTTCCCAGGGGGAGGGGGAGGAGGGGGAGGTGGGCCTCTGCCTGGAGGGGGAGGGGGTGCGGGTGGGGGTGGGGGAGGGGGAGGAGCGCCAGGAGGAGGCGGGGGAGGGGGAGGCGCCCCTGGTGGGCAGGCGGGTGGGGGAGGGGGAGGAGGGGGTGGCGGAGGGGGGCCTGATCCGGGAGGAGGTGGAGGGGGTGTGGGTGGAGGAGGAGGGGGGGGTGGCACCGCACTTCCAGCTGGGTGAGGAGGAGGCGGAGGGGGGGCAGGAGGGGGGGGGGGGTGGGGGAGTTGGAGGGGAAGCGGATGGCGGTGGTGTGTGTGCTCCTGTCGAGGGAGCTGGAGGGGAGGAACTCAGAGGAACTGCTGTGCTTCGAGCAGAGGAACGAGGAGGGGAGCAGGAAGAGGAGCAGCTGCTGTTTTGGGGAGGAGCAGTTGAGTTCTCAGCAGCATCACCCCTTGCTGCAGTGCGTAATCCATCAATGCCACTTGCACCAGCGCCACCAGCACTAGAAGCAGGAGAAGCAGCAGAATCAGCAACAATGGCTGGAACAGGAGCGCTGAGAATCACAGCTGCAGCAGCGGTAGCCGCAGCGTTTGGTGTCTGCACCTTATTCAGCTTCAACCCCACGTCACCGCCACTGAACCGCCGGCTGAAACTCCTCACCAGCCCCGACCCTTTCCTCTCCTCCGCTCCCTCCATCCCAATCCCTCCTGTGGAATGCCGCTTCCCACTCCCTCTCCCACCACCCCCACCACCAGCACCACCACCGCCCCCTCCTCCGCCCTCTCCTCCAGCCAGCATATGACCAGGAGGAGGCCACACCACATGCAGCTTATGCCTAGCAGACAAACACTCATCCACCACTGGCCTAGGCGACCCATGCGCCACCACTCCTGCCCCCGCCCCTGCTCCTGCCCCTGCCCCTGCCCCTGCCCCTGGCACCCCATCCTTCTCCTTCTCCTTCTCCAGTTCCTGAAGTACCCTCAATCTCAGCTGTGCTACCCTGCCTGACCTGCTCCCTAGGGACGCCAAATCCGACCCCAGTTTAGGCGCAGAGGGACTCTCCATTGACCCTTTCCCCCCCTTGAAGCTCCCTCCCCTGCTGCCCAGGGACGCGCATCGCTCCCGCACAGACAAAGGAGCCCCGTCCTCCAACCCGCCGCTTCTTCTTCTGCTGCTGCTGCTGCTGCTGCTGCTGCTGCTGCGGATGATACCATTGCTGTCGTCTCCGTCTTTGTCCTTCCCCCCACCGTCACTGCTCCCTCCGTCGTTATCCCCTGCGGCACTGTCAGGGATTTTGAGAGACAAGCCCTTAACAAACTCCCTCCGAGACTTCCTGCGGGATTCGTTCCAATCTGAAGGTGATCCTTCCGTGCTCTCTGCTCCACCCTTCTCGTGTGTCTCATGCCCTGCTTCTTCCGCTCTTCCCACCTCTCCTCCCTCATCTGTCAACCCTTCCACGGCTCGCCCGTCACCTCCTGTGCCTTTTGCTGCTTCCACACTCACACCACTCGACCTCTCCGCGTCCATTCCCTTCCTCCTCGTCTCTCCTCCTCCACCAAGCAACTCCTTTCCCCTGCTCAAATCACTCACTCTTAACCCCGCATCACCCTTTCCTGCCAGCACAGCAGGCAGAGGAAGGTCATGCTCAAAGCGAAACAGCGACGGGCCACCACCAGCCAGATCAAGAGGCAAGAGAGCAAGCTCATGAGCGTGCTTGTGACTGCGGGCCTGCTTCAGCTTATGTCGGGGGATCTCCAGCAGCTCATTCCCTCGCAGCCCCTGCAACCCTTCCCTTGCACGCCCCACCCCGGCGTGTTTGTCACTGTCAACCCCCCCAGCTATTACTCCTGCTCCTGCTCCTGCTGCTGCTTTTCTTCTCCCTGTTCCCAGCCCTGATTCACCCTCTACTGACCTCCGACCAAACCCTAAAACTAGCCCAGCGGTTCCTCTTGCACTGGCCAGATCCCCATGCTCACCCACGGTAGACGCTGCAAATCCCACTACACCAGAGTGATGATTCCCAGTACCGCTTTCCACTCCTCCCACTCCTCCTCCTCCCCTTCCGCCTCCTGCAATCCCTCCATCCAGACTGCTTCTAAGCCCTGAGCCAGACCCAACACTTCTTCCACCACCACCACCACCACCACCACCACCACCACCACCACCACCACCACCACCACCACCAGCGCCGCCGCCACCACCAGCACCAGGTGCACCAAACCTGCCTAAGACCCGCAGCATCCTCATCTGCTTCTCTCGTGAGCCTTCCTCCCCCATCCCTTCCTCCTCCTCGTCCTCCTCCTCCTCCTCCTCCTCCTCATCCTCCTCCACAGACCCCCCAAACAGCACTCCCACGCTCAACGCACTCACATCCACCTTCCCTAGTCTGCCTGTCTGTACTGCTTTTCTACCTGCTCTCTGCCTGGCTCTAGTTACACTAGCACCACTGCTACCGCTCCTACCACCACCAGCAGCAGCAGAAGAAGAAGAAGAACTGCGAGGAGAGGAGAAAAGCTTGTGGTTTGCGGGAGGTGATGAGCTGGACTCTCTGGTGGACCCTCGCGAGCCAATCACGTCGCTGGAGAGCGTCGGTGACGTGTCACGAGATGATGACTCATCACCAGGCTCATCCACGAGCTTAGAGAAATCAGCCTCCTCGTCCTCCTCCACGTCATGAATCGACCACTTGGGCAGTGCCTCGTTTTGTCGATCATTTGCTGACGTGGACGTGAACAAAGCAGGAGAGAGCGGGCTTGAGAAATCGCCCGAACCACCACCACCGCCACCAGCAGCACCCGATCTCCGCAACAGCTGCACCTGGGGATGCGTGAGCTTGCCAGGAAAACCAGCAGCAGCAGCTGCTGCTGCAGCTCGTGGAGAGCACACAGCAGACGCGGCAGCTGAACCACACAGCGACCCAGCAAGCGACCCTAGCACCGAACCCGAAACCGAACCCGACCCAAGCGACGCGGCAAGAGAAGGCGGAATTGAAAATCCAGGAGAACCAGGTGCTCCTGCTACACCTGCTCCTGCTGCTCCTCCTGCGCTTGAGGGTTCCCCCAGGAGCTGCATGCGAAGGTGATCCAGAGCCCTGCGGCTGTCGTCAGGAGACCAGTGGGACGACTGGAAGAGAGCAGCGAGGGTCTGAAAGTCCTCGTCGGGGAGAGGGGAGGAGGATGCTGATGGGGTGGTGGAGTGGTGCGGTGAGAACCTGGAGGAGTCGCTGTGGAAGAACCTGGGTGAGGGGGTGGGTGGGATGTCGTGGTCTGGCTCTGCGAATAGAAGCTGTAGAGGGGAGCGGGACGGGATGGGTGGAGGGATGGGGAAAGAGAAGGGTGAGATTGGGCAACGAGATCCATTAGCAAGTAAGAAACCACCAAGTAGATTGGAATGCGGGATTAAAAAAAACCAAATCAGCAACCACTGGTGCGGTACCATGCGACTTGCAAATAGGAACCACCAATCTGCGATCATCTCCCTCTCTTTCTTTCACTCTCGTGCTCTCTCTCACCTCAACTCTGAAATCCTCTGAGAAGCTGGCGCTGGCGACCTGCGGCCGGCGACCGACCTACAAACTGCGACCTAGGGCTCTTTCTCGCTCCCTCGCTCTCTCTCACCTCGACTCTGAAGTCCTCTGAGAAGCTGGCGCTGGCGTCCCAGAGGATATCGAGCTGGTGGCGGTCGAGCAGCAGCATGTTGGAGCGCAGGAAGGCCGTATTGAACACCACCTGGAACATCACCGCCTCGCCCTCGCCCTCTATGAAGCACCTCAATATTGAGGCAATTTCTGAGGCGCCTGCGACTTGCAATCTGCAACCATCTCTCCCTCTCTCCCTCTCACCCTCTCTTTCTCCCTCACTCTCTCTCACCTCGACTCTGAAATCCTCTGAGAAGCTGGCGCTGGCGTCCCAGAGGATGTCGAGCTGGTGGCGGTCGAGCAGCAGCATGTTGGAGCGCAGGAAGGCCGTGTTGAACACCACCTGGAACATCACCGCCTCGCCCTCGCCCTCCTCGTCCACATGCACACACTCCACCACCACGTCGCCCTGCACCGCCACCTGCACGTTCACCTTCACCACTTCTGTGTCTCCCTGGGAAGAGGAAGTTGGGGTGGAGGAGCGGGGGGGAGAAGGAAAAAGGTTTTGAGGCAGTTCAACGGGACGCATTCCACCACCATGTCCCCCTGCACCGCCACCTGCACGTTCACCTTCACCACCTCCGTGTCGCCCTGAGAAGCGGGGGGGCGTGGAGGAACGGGGGGAAGGGCGGAAGGGAGGGGGGGGATTGGGGGAGTTTTCAAAGGGGGCACTACACCACCACGTTGTCCCTGCAATCAGCTCCACAGCTCCACACCTTCTCTTTCCAACTTATCCCACCCACCCCTTCCCTTCATTTCACCCTCCTTTTCCTCATCCAACCTCCTATCAGCCTTCAACTCGCAAATCCCTCCTTCCTACCTGCTTGTAGTGCGGAATGAATCCCCCCTTTCCTCCTGCTCTAGGAGTTGCCTGTGGCGTCCCCCATCCTCCCCCAGGCGTTCCCCATCCCCCACCTTTGAGGCGCCTCAAGAGTTTCCTCCTTCCTACCTGCTTGTAGTGCGGAATGAATCCCCCCTTTCCTCCTCCCCTAGGAGTTGCCTGTGGCGTCCCCCATCCTCCCCCAGACGTTCCCCATCCCCCACCCCTCGGCGTTCCCCACCCTCCTCCCCCTCTCGGCGTCCCCCACCCTCCGCCCCCCATCGGCGTCCCCCAACCTCCCCCTCTTGGCGTTCCCCACCCCCCTCCTCCAGGCGTTCCTGGCGTTCCCCACCCTCCCCCAGGCGTTCCCCAGCCTCCCCTTGGTGTGCTCCATCCTCCCCCCGGCGGCGTCCCCCATCCCCTCTGCGCCCGCTTCAGGCTGTGGAACAGCAGCGTCGTCTCCCTGTGCGTGCTCTCAGGGACCCGCCCGTAGATCTTGATTGCCGGGCGGCAGCCGCCCGCGGAATCGAATCTGGGAACCGTTCGCAGGATCATGCAGTCGAGTTGAACCACGCGCTCCTCTGGGGGCCACGTGGGCATGCTGCTGCGCCGACTCACGTACTCAAGGTACCGCACCTATTGGGGAGGGAGACGGGAGAGGGGGCGTGTAGGGGAGATGGTGACAGGAGAAAAGTGGGGCCGGAAAGGGGAGATGAGAAAGGCGGGAACCAGGGGGCCGGGGGTGAGGAAGATGGGAGCGAGTAGCAGCAGGAAGGACGCGAGGGGAAGAGAAAATTAATGGAGGAAGAAAAGGGAGCACAGTAGTTTTGACTGGATGCTGATAAAATTAACGCAAGGGAGCGAAAGAAAAGGTAAACTTGACCAGAAAACGATCATAGAACAGGCTGTGAGTTGAGCTGCACTGACCTGAGACGCAGTGGGGTCGACAGGGTACAGCAGTTTGAGCAACTCCCTCGACCCTCCGCCCTTCTGCACTGCCAGCAGCGTTTCCTCCTCGCTCATGGCTGTGAGGGCACCCTGCTTGCGGTACACCAGGAAGCACGAGATCATAAACGACAGCACAGGCCACCCGCCGTGCTCGCAGTGAAACAGCACCACATTCTGCTCGTGATTGTGCTGCTGCTGGTGCTGCGGGTGCTGCTGATGCTGGTGGTCGTGATGGTGATGGTGGTGGTGGTCTGCATGGTTGTGATGGTGGTGATGACGGCTTGTTGAGTGTGACTGAGACCGGGGGAAAGGAGAAGGAGGTGGGAAAAGAGTCCGACGCGGAGGCGACGCTGCAGGTACCTGCGCAGTCTCGCCATTCCGCACCTCCATCTCACCATCCCTTCCTCCGCTCTCGCATCCATTCCCACACCCGTTTCCGAGCTCATCCAACTCCGCATCCTCCCCACACCCTGTACCTCCAACCCCTCCTATCCGAGAAGCAGCAGCAGAAGCAGCAGCAGCAGCATCAGCAGCAGTGGCAACAGTAGGGCTCTGGTGGTGAAAATCATCCACCTCGTCCGCGTGCTTCAGCCAGCTGTCGCTGCTCCGCAAAAAATGCTGCACCATGTCGAGCGGCAGAATCGGACACCCCTCATAGTGCCGCGGATACTCCAGCACAGTCATCTCGAACTCCGCCAGAACCTCCGCCAGGAGGCTCCGCCGGGAGGACGACGCGGACGAGTGGCCCTGGCGGAAGTTGAAGACGAGAAAGGAGCCCTCGGGGTACGTTTCGTTGAGCTCTGCCGCGACCTGGTGTAGGTACGCGCGGTAGGTCTCCTTGTCGTGTGCCTCGGTGGAGTTGCATGAGGAGAACACTGCAGGCAGGCAGGCAGGCGCGACGACGGGACGGGGAGCGGGGAGCGGAGGGAAGGGATGGAGAGGATGAGAGGGGAGGGGACGGGAGGGGAGGAGAAGGGACGATGGGGTAAGGAAGAAGAGAAAAGGCTTTGAATGTTTCGTGCAAGCTCCAATCTGGTGTGGACGGGGACGGATGGTGTCAGTGTCATATGCGTTCGTGGAGTTGCACCGGGGGGAGGGAGGAAAGGGAATAACGGAAGGCGACACAAGCTGGACGACTTTGCACGGACGACACGGACGAATAGGTCATACTACTGGTGACCTTGAATCCACGGATTGCAAAATGAGGATGTGAAGGAGGAGGATTTATGGGAATACCAAGCGATGATCAAACTCGGCGAACAACGGCGGTTCTCGCTTGGAGTTCGACACTAATCACCCCAAGGAAACTGATAACCTTCATGCTGACAGTGGCATCATCAGACGGTAATATTAACTTTCCTCACTGGACAGAGTCTTCTGACGAAGAGAAATTATTTATTCCCGAAAGGAAACGAGGAGGTGAGCACGCACCATACACTCGTTCGCTAACGCAGAGGAGCCCTCTTGGTGCATGGTGCTTTACGGGCTTCGGAGCCCACAGCCTTCGAATAATCTGAGCCATGGCTACGGTGCCTGGTCCAACGACGAAATATCTGAGCTCAATGAATCGGCTCTATGACTCTCGTAGAGCAACGTTAGGGTCATCGTTTCTTGTCCATTAAGAGTATTCCATTCACACTGAAAATGCCAGAACACAAGGTGTTCGCTAGGTTCCAGCAGAAAATCCAACAGCGGTTCCGCATATTCGTCTGTACATATGAGTCGAAAAGTTCAAGGTCGGCTTGTTATGAATGACTGCTGGTCCCACTCAGGATAAGCACTCTTGAAAACAACGATGCTCAGTCATGAAAACTAGGTGCTTGATGAAAAGGGTTCAACCTAGAGAACAGGAAAACCTTAACCAGGGGAGACAGAGATTGTTGTGTTGCGGCTCGGATTGTTCTTACACAAGGCAAACCACAGGGATAAAGGAGTGCCCTTGGTTTTGGGGAACTGACGGAAAAACGCTCAGTCGGCGAGAATTCCAAGGGCCACCTTGGGGTTGGCAAGTTGCCGGTGCGCGACCTTACGGGGTCTGTGCGACGACAGTAAGAGGTTGACGACAGACGCCTAACTGGCGACGCTGCCAGCCGATTCGCGGCGACAGGGTAGTCGGGGACAGCAATTTTGCAGCAGGAGCTAGTCCTGCGATCAAAGGCATCCATCCAGGTCAGCCACCCCCTGCTACTTGCCTGCGACGACTTTGACAAAACGAAATCCGTCGTAGAAAACGTCGTCATCACCAAAAAGGCCACCGTCCACGTCATCCATAGCGCGGAAACAGTGCACATGGGAATTGTACGATACAGTGTGAGGTTGTTGCGCGTAAACAAGAGTTTGATTTCACCGTTCCTACGCTTCTGATTATTGTCTCCACATTAATTGTACGGTATGTATGCTATAATGCTACGGTATCACCAAATGGTGTGATATAATAGGAATAAAACGCCAATGCAAAATTCGTCAAAAGTGAATACGCTTCTCTACACATTCATCCAAGTGGGTCAAGGACAGCCTCAAGATTTCATGCAGACAACCTCTTACCTCACACCTATCTACTCTACCTGACCCTCATCTCAAATGTACAGGCTGATCACAAGCGAGACTGCATACCGCCAGCCACCACAATGGTCTCGCCAGTGACATAAGATGCGTCATCTGACGCCAAGAAGGCGACAGCACCAGCTATGTCTGACGGAGCGCCCAGCCTCTTCAAAAGCGTGCGTTCCTCTGTCTCCTTCCTAATCCCCTCATTTTCCACCAAGTAACTCGCAAACTGAGTCGGAACAATCCCCGGAGCAACACAATTAACACGAACTTCTGGAGCCAACTCGACAGCCAGGGCTTTGGTCAGGCCCAATAGAGCAGTCTTGGTCACAGAGTACATGCCAAGCATAGCAATCGGGTTGAATCCGGCGATGGACGCGACAAAAACGATGTTCCCCCCTGGCGGGATGTGCGGAACCATCTCCTTAACCAGCAGAACTGCTGCCTTGATGTTGGTATCTAGCAACTTATCTAGCTCACGCTCCCCCATGTCCAGGATTGGCCCTAACGTCGGATTAACGGCTGCGTTCGACACGAAAATATCCACGCGGCCATATTTGGCTACCACGGCTTCGGCCAATTTCCGACGGTGCTCCGCGCTTCCCACGTGGCAGACCATCCCCATCGCGTCTATACCCTTTTCGCGAAGCCTTGCGACGGCTGTGTCGACGTTCGCCTGCTTGCGCGATGAGACGACCACTGATGCGCCTTCTTGGCCAAGTCGCTCCACTATTCCGAGGCCGATTCCCGCAGTGGATGCTGTCACTACGGCGACCTTCCCCTGCAAACGCTTCTCCATGGCTGCTGCTGATGAAGCCAGAGAGACGAACTTCGGACGGAAACACAGCGGTTGAGAGGAATACACACTAAAAAAAATAAACGCCGGCCTCCAGAAGTAATTGTCGTCGTCTCAAAATATAGAAATCGGGCCTCGAACATCAGACGTCATGAGTGCTGTGAGTCATGAGGAAGGGGCATGACAGGTGGAGTTCGGTGTGTTGCCTTCATGACACTGAAGTCATGAATAAGAAAACATCTTTCTTATTCCAGGGTAGTGTTAAACGCGTATTCGTAACACCTGTGACGCCTGCGAGACACAGCTTCGCGGCTGCGAATGCTGGAATTCGTACATTGTGTGTCACAACTCTATTGCGATTGTGTTTCAGTTTCGCATGTTCTCGCTTACCTTCCCTCAGTGCTGAGGTAGCCAACCAGGAGGCTGCGGCGGAACTAGCTGGTAACACGGTGCTCGTAAAATCACCCCACAATTCTTCGCCAAAATTCCAGAAAGGGTTTTTGGAAGGGTTTAC
Organism: Closterium sp. Naga37s-1; assembly: GCA_947471745.1. Classification (NCBI taxonomy): domain Eukaryota; kingdom Viridiplantae; phylum Streptophyta; class Zygnematophyceae; order Desmidiales; family Closteriaceae; genus Closterium; species Closterium sp. Naga37s-1. The sequence goes on along the minus strand of CANJKZ010000093.1, from coordinate 1,062,735 downwards.
CATGCACAAACCAACTTTCCGCCCTGGTTAGCGCGGGCGCAACTCCCTCGATCAGGTTTCCCGCGCGTGTGACTTCAACTTTCTCCGCCGCTCATCTCCCTCCCCAAGCCAACCAAGCGCACAAAGCCGCGCTGCACATCCCCCTATGCGCGCGTCATTTCTCCCCTCTCCGCATTCCTCCCCGCCTCCCCCCCAACCTCTCCTCCTCGCTGTTCTTCTTCCTCGCCCAGCTCACCATCTCTCTCTTTTCCCCTCTCGTCCCCTCCACCCGCCGTTTCTCACGCTTTTCGCGTGGACCGCAATTACTTCTTGACCCCAGCAGCAACTTTAGGGTTTCTCTCCTTCCTCCCAGTTGTGCAGTAGGCTCCGTGTTTATAGAGGCATCATGGTGTCGGGCAGCGGAGTGGTGAAGCAGACCATTGTGGTCGACGCGCGTCACCACATGCTGGGGCGCCTCGCGTCCATCGTCGCTAAGGAGCTCCTTAACGGCCAGCATGTGGTAAAGACGACAGGACGTTTATTGTTATACACACTTGTATTTTTTAGATCGCGATTATGGTTAGGCGCCAGGAGTGGGGTTTGCGGAGTCGCGCCGCGGATCCAACACTGGGATTTGGGATTCATGTTACGGAAATCAGGCTGCATCGGCTAAATTGCGCTGACGCTGCGGGTTCCACACGTGCACCTTTCCCTTTCCCACTATCATCCCCGTAACTTTAGGCGCCTCGCTATCCTTCCGCACGCATCGGATGATGTCTCGCGGAACATCACCACAAACACTTGTCGTAACGCTCGTTTTTGCCACACGCGTTTGTTCCGTGAACCGCGTTGCAGGGCAGCAGTTAACGGTCAGCCTAAATTCCTAGCCTACACATCACATCCCTGAACCCGTTTTGCCTCGCTGACCAAACCTGTGGCGCATTTCCCCTTTCCCCCGATCCGCGCAGGTCGTGGTGCGGTGCGAGGACATCTGCCTGTCGGGCGGGCTGGTGCGCCAGAAGATGAAGTACCTCCGCTTCCTGCGGAAGCGCATGAACACCAAGCCCTCCAAGGGCCCCTTCCACTTCCGCGCGCCCTCCAAGATCTTCTGGCGCACTCTCCGCGGGTACAATGCTCTCTTCCCTTTCCCCCTCCCCCTCGTTACATCCCCCGCCCTCTCCGGCCCCCTCCTCTCCGCTCGTTCTTTCCTTATTGGTCTCAAGAGGGCACTGCTCCGACGTGCAATGCTTGACAGCTTATGTCTTGAAAAGCTGCTACGTTTTGGTTTCACGCTTGTTTTGACGCCAATTTTCATCCGCATTACGTTCCCCGCGCTCGCTTTTCCCTGCCACCCCTGTTTCCCCGCGCTCTCTCTTTTCCGCCTTCTTGCCCCCCTGGCAGCATGATTCCCCACAAGATTCCCCGCGGTGCCGCTGCTCTGGACCGCCTGAAGGCGTTCGAGGGCATTCCCGCGCCCTACGACAAGATCAAGCGAGTCGTCATCCCCGACGCGCTTAAGTGAGCCGCGCCGCGCTGCTGTTCTGTATTGTGCTAGACTATAGCGCGTTCTCTACGGATCAAGCTGACTGCGTGGTTGTATCTTTGAGTCCACGACTTGTAGCCGTCGAGTCTACCTCCTGCTCACGTTGGCTACTGGCCGTGCTCTTTGCTTTAGTTCCCCTCGCCCACTCTCTCAACCCTTTCCTCCTCCCTTCCTCATTTGCTCTTTCGCACACCTCCCTCCTCCCTTTCCTCCCCTCCTCCTCCTCCCTCTCGCCCTCCCTTTTTTTCTTTCAAACGCAACACACACACCACCCACGCACAACCCACGCAGGGTGCTGCGGTTGAAGCCTGGGCACAAGTTCTGTCTGTTGGGTCACCTGTCCCATGAGGTTGGCTGGCACTACTGGGATGTTGTCAAGGTGAGCCATTCATTCCGCACAATACATCATCACCTGATTATTCAGCTTTCCCTTTTCACTGAAGCTTTCCCTTTTCACCCACTGGCTGTTACCCTTTCTGCTCTGAGTTTCTGGGTTTGCATTGGGTGTAGTGGACTGGATGCTGCGCAAGAAGAAGCCGATCCTGACGTGTTCTGGGATTTTTGTGTGTTCTATTTTTATTTGTTTTGTTCAGGAGCTGGAGGCCAAGCGTAAGGCTGATGCTGTGGAGTATTACAAGGAGAAGAAGGCGACTATCAAGGCGCGCGCAGATGCTGTTAAGGGTGTGTTGGCGGCTGATGCTGACCTTAGTGCCACGTTGGCAGCTGTTAGCTACTAGGTTGCCTGTTGTTCCATATTGCGATGAGATGATATGGATGACCCATAAAAGGAAAGAAGTTTCTTGAATGTCTCAAAACTTTTACATACCTTTTTTTTCCCTTCAGAAACTCGTGGGAAGTTCAACTCCTGGTTACAACAATACGTTATGTTATCGCGTTGCTCACACCATAGTGTACCCGACAGCTTGTCCCGCGTGGACCTCGGCCCATGTCGAGTCACGTCGTCCTGGAATTTCTCGTGGAGCCGCATGCAGCTCCCCGAAGTACGTCATCACGCGCCTCGACAATTTTACAATTGCTCAATTTCCCTGCTCACAGGTAATTACATTTCACGGTCTCGGCCGCAGCAGCAAGCAACCCAAATCGGTTCTGTTCAGTGTGTGGAGTTGTGAACCTTTGTTTGCATTGCAGGCAGCCTCCACATTTATGCGCCTCCAGTTCCCTTGCACCCGCTCACCACACATCATCTTCTCTTGTCAATGGCTCACCAGATCTCATGGGCATTGCTGATTTCCTTCCTGTTTGGGGGAGTTGAGGACCAGAGGTTTCCAATGCCCAGCAGCCTAAACCCGCAAGCGTAGTGAGCCCGAAATCCGCGTCGCTCGTCGAGAGACAACCTCGCTGTTATGTTTTTCTCTGCGGTAGTACTCTCACTACGGTAGCAACTTCTACTACCAGCAGTTCCACCGATCTTTGCAGATTCTCTCGCGTCATCATGCTGACAGTCGCGTCGTTCGTCACGTCGCTCGTGACGTCCGCGCTCCTCTTCCTCCTTCTCCTGAGCCTCTTCGCCATCCTCATCCGCCGCCCCGCCAACTTCCCCATCTACTTCCCCAAGCGCATCCTCCGCGGGCACGGCCCTCCGCCACTCGCGGAGATCAGCGCGTTGGAGTGGCTCCGGCGCGTGCTGCGCTGCACGGAGCAGGACGTGATTAACTCCGCGGGGCTGGATGCGGCGGTGTATCTGCGCATCCAGCACATGTGTCTGCTGATCGTGCTGTGGCACGCCGCGTACTGCCTCCCCGTGCTCATTCCGCTCTGCGCCACGGGGGGGTACTATGCCTCGTTCAACGCGGGGCGGCCTCCCGCGGAGCAGATTCAGTACTCTGCCCTGGATGCGATCGCCATGGGGAATGTACCCGTGAGTGATTCTTGAGCACACTCGAAATAATAATGTGGTGAACTTTGCGGCGACTCGAAATACACCTGAATCCTTATCTGCAGTTTTTTGCAGTTAGATGTGATTGCATGGGTATAATGTGCCTGTGAGTGCTGTGGCATGCTGGGGCAGATGATCTAGCTCGGGACTTGCTTCTGCTGTGGAGATCCCCCCCGTGTATCGTGGATTTATTGATTGATGGATGACTCAAATCAGCTACCCAGCAGTAACGAAAGCCTTGCGCACTGCGTGTCATGGATCTATTTGATTGATGAATCTGGTTGTTTGACCTTCAGATACAGGAACTCTCATCGTGACATCTGCGGACCCTGTTTTCCAGAGAAGTTACGCGTACTGGTGGTCAGACCAGAATGGATTACCAGTCAACATTACCATAAGTTGTATATTCAGATCTTATCCCCCTTCCCCTCCCTCGCTCTGTATTCCCCCCCCCCCCAGCCCAACGACTCTCGCCTGTGGGCCTTTTTCGTGGGCGCGTATTGGTCTGCGCTGGGCACGCTGCTCATTCTGCACCGCACGTACCGCCACGTCAGCAGGCTGCGCGCCAAGCAGAGGGAGGAGGACCCCGAGGTCCAGGTGGAGGAGTTTGCAGTGCTGCTGCGCAACATTCCCCCGCACCGCTGTGCAGCCAAGAACACCGCTGCTGCTGCTGCTGCCGGTGCTCCCGTGCCTGGTACTGCTGGTAGTGCTGGTGGTGCTGGTGGTACTGGTGTTGGAGCTGCTGCAGCTAATAACAGCAATAGTAGCGGCAGCAGCAGCAGCAGGCCTGCTGTGTCAGCACCACTGCTGCCTCCGCTTGGAGGGGCTGAGCTGGGGGCACGAGGTGCAGGTGCCCCCGCTGGTAGCGGCGTTGATAGCGACGACGATGACGAGGATGGTGGGGGTGGTGATGATGTGTGGAGGAACGAAGCGGAGGAGGATGGGAACAGGGTTCAGCAGCAAAAGACAGTCGAGGCGGGGAAAGATGGGGGAGATGAGGAGCTGGGACTGGGGGGAGGAACTGGAGGAGGAAGAGGGGGGAGAGGACGAGGAGCAGGAGGAGGAGGAAGAGGCAGTGGGGGCGACGGTGGGGAGAAGGCTGTAAGGTCCAGGCGGAGGGAGGCAGCAGATGCAGTGGATATGTTGTTTGGGTGGCTGTATGGGGAAGCCTACTGTGGCGTCAACATACTGCGATCCCTGGACAAAGTAAGCAAAGTACTACTATGGTACTACCAACCATGCCTCGCTGCTTCCTCTCTTTGTTCTACCCTCCCGTACTTTGCAAATAGCAGCTGACCTTGCAGTTTCCTAAAATGGTTGGTTTGATTCTAAATACGGTACCTCACTACAATGCAGGAATTTCCTTTCCTCACTGCCTCCCCTCCCCTGCCATCCCAAGACATTCAGCACCTGTCTCCCCTATCACCACGACAATCTCTCCTTTCCTTCCTCCACCCCCTAGCCCTCAACCCCTCCCTCCACCCCCTTTCCCCCTCCCCCTATCAGCCGCGCACAGCCCTGCAGCAGCTGACAGCAGCACGCAGGCAGCTGCTGCGCGCCAAGGCCACGTGGGTGCAAGCACAGAGAGACGCGGGCAGGGCGGAGGAACCTGCTGCAGGGGGGGTGATGATCACCCATGGAGGAGGGATCGCGGACAGACGACGAGAGGCAAGAGGGGAGTCAATGGGTGGAGGGGGAGCAGCGGGAGGGGTGGTGGAGGAGGAGTGGGAGGCAGGAGAGTCGAGTGTTGGAGAGGCGAGGGAAGGAGAATCGAGTGGTGCGGAGCCGGAGGTGCTGGTGGGGACGCGGGGGGCGGTGGGACGTGCGGAGCGCTTAGGGTGGTGGCCTAAGGGGTGGGTGCGGCGGAGAGGCAGTGGTGGTGATGGGGATGGGGATGGGGAGGGGCGGGAGGGGCATGCGGTTATGGGCGGAAGGGGGAGCATGGGGAGTGCTGCTGCTGCTGCTGCTGCTGCTGCTGCTGCTGGTTGTTGTTGGAAGAGAGGGAAGGGGAGGGGAGGGGAGTTGGTGAGGCCGCAGCACAGGACTGGATGGATGGGGCTGTGGGGGAAGAAAGTGGATTCGATCAGGTTCTATGAGGAAGTGGTGCGGTGCAAGGAGCGGGAGCTGAGGCGCGCACAGAGAGAGGCTTGGGCTGGGAGCACTACCCGCTGTGTATCTGCTGCTGCTGCTGGTGCTGCTGCTGGTGCTGGTGCTGCTGCTGCTGGTGGTGCTGGTGCTGGTGCTGCTGGTGGTGCTGTTGGTGGTGGTGCTGGCGCTGGAGAAAGGGCAGGGCCAATGTGGCAGATGCGACTGAGGAGAGGGAGTGAGGAGGACGAAGAGCAGGAGGAGAGGCAGGAGAGGCAGCTTGTGTGCGCTTTGGAAGGGGAGGTGGCACCGCCGGGGGCATGTGGGGGAGGTGCGGGAGGTGCGTGGGGAACTGGAGTAAGTGGATCCGCAGCAAGGGGTAGCACTGACAGTCATGGAGGGGCGGGGCTCATGGCAGGAACAGGCGGAGCAAGAGGCTTGGAAGGCATTCAGGAAGTGGAAGGGGAGGAGCAGGAGAGCGAGGAGACGGACGTGGGAAAGGAGGAGGGAGGGGAGGAAGGAGAGGAGGGAGGGAAGGGTGGGGATGAAGGGGAGGGAGAGGGGGACAATCGTCGCAGCAAGGGATCTCTAACCGGCCGTGTGGGGCGGATGGCGAAACGGCCAGCAGCAAGAGCAGTGACAGCAGCAGCCGAGAAGCCAGTGGTGGGGGGTGTGGCGCGTGGTGTGCAGCGGATGGTGATGACGTCTGCAGGTGTTGTGGTGTTTGGAGATCGTGTGATGGCAGCAGTGGCCGCGCAGACTCTGCACGCTGACAACGCCATGCTGTGGCAGACAGAGCCGGTGCGTGCGTGTGTGCGTGGTGGGGGTGGGGGGGCGGGGAGGGGGGGATGTGTGAGGCGCCTCAATAAATCGTGCAGTGGCGTGGCCGCGCAGACTCTGCACGCTGACAACGCCATGCTGTGGCAGACAGAGCCGGTGCGTTGGGGTGAGAAGGAAGAGAGAAGGCTTAGGGTATGTGGAGGGGGTTTATAAGGCGCTGCAAAAAGCGCAGACTCTGCATGCTGACAATGCCATGCTGTGGTAGACAGAGCCGGTGCGTTGGGGGGAAGGGGAAGAAGGCGGGTAGGTAGGCCAAATGCGGATGGGATTTTGAGGCGCAGCAAAAATCACAGACATTGCATGCTGCCAGTGGTATACTGTGGCCGACAGAGGCAGAGCTGGTGCGTGGGGAAGGGGAGAAGGCGAATGGATGGGCTGAATCGTCCTACTTACCTTCTGCAATCCCATCCCATCCCATCCCATCCCATCCCATCCCATCCCATCCCATCCCATCCCATCCCATCCCATCCCATCCCATCCCATCCCATCCCATCCAACACTCACAGGCCCCGGAGCCCAACGATGTGTTGTGGGACAGCATCGGCATCTCGCGAGTGTCATGCGCCATCAGGACTGCCTTTTCAGGCGCCTCAAAACCCATCCCATCCCATCCCACCGCGTGCTTACAGGCCCCGGAGCCCAACGATGTGTTGTGGGACAGCATCAGCATCAGCATCTCGCGAGTGTCATGCGCCATCAGGACCGCCTTTTCAGGCGCCTCAAAACCCATCCCATCCCATCCCACCGCGTGCTTACAGGCCCCGGAGCCCAACGATGTGTTGTGGGACAGCATCAGCATCTCGCGAGTGTCATGCGCCATCAGGACCGCTGCCGTCTACGTGCTCGTCTTCATCACCATCTGCTTCTACATGGTCCCTGCTCTTTCTTACCATCCTCAAAGCCCGTCTTTGGAGGCGCCTCAAAAGTCGTCTCAGTTTTTGAGGCGCCTCAAAAGTCGTCTCAGTTTTTGAGGCGCCTCAAAAGTCCTCGTCTTCCTCACCATCTGCTTCTTCATGGTCCTACTCCTGCTCTTTCTTACCATCCTCAAAGCCCGTCTCATTTCACTGCTTCTGCTCTGCACCGCTCTCACCATCTCTGGTCCCACCTGGTCCCACCTGGTCCCACCTCTCCACTCTCCCACCACTGCAGTCTCTCCCCACCCCACCCACTAACACCCCTCTCCAATCCCGAAAGCTCTCAAGATTTCATCTCACCTATCCATTCGCCTACCTGACGGCCTTTCCCATTCCAACTTCCCCTTTCTCCCTCTCCCCCATCTTTCCGATGTTCTCCGTTCACGCACGTGCATCAGATCCCCATCAGCTTCGTATCGAGCCTCACGACTCTACAGAACCTGGAGAAGTCATTGCCGTTCCTCAAGCCCATCGTGGAACAGTGCGTGCCTCCGCCGCTGCTGCAGCTGCCGCCGCTGCCGCCACTGCTGCTGCCGCTGCTGCCCTGCACACGCACAAACTCACCCACTCTCACTCACACTCACTCTCGTTCTTGCTCGTACGCACATGCACACACTCACACAAACGTTGATCACGGCCTTGCTTCCACTCCACGGCTTGCGCTCATTCTCCCCCCGCCCCCCGCCCGCCCCTCTCCCCCCCACCACTCCTCCCCCCAGACCTGTCCTGCGCACGTTCTTCCCGCAGCTCGCGCATTCTTTCGTCCTAACACTTTTTCCAACCTCTCACAACCTCTGACAACCCTTCACATTTTCACAGACGTTTCCCTCCCTCCCTTTCCCAATCCTATCCCTTCGCCCCTCCCCGCTTTCCCCTCCCCCTCTCCTGCCAGGCCTGTCCTGCGCACGTTCATAGAGGCCTTTCTTCCGCAGCTCGCGCTCATCCTCTTCCTCGCGCTCCTCCCCAATTTCTCACATTTTCACATACCGTTCCCTCCCCTTCCGAAACCCCACCCATCCCTTCCCACCCTACTCTCCCCCTCTTTCCGCCTCCCCCTCCGTCATTTCCCCTCCTCCCCTTTTTCCTCCCCCCAGGCCTGTCCTGCGCACGTTCATAGAGGCATTTCTTCCGCAGCTCGCGCTGATCCTCTTCCTCGCGATCCTCCCCAGACTCCTCCTCCTCCTCTCGCTCTTCGAAGGCCTCCCCTCGCGCTCCCACGCCATCCGGGCAGCCTCGGGAAAATATTTCTACTTCACGGTTCTGAATGTCTTCATCGGAACCACTCTCACATCTGGCGTTTTCCAGGCGATCAAGCAGATCGTGGATCATCCGACGGCTGTGGTTGACTTGCTCGGATCGTCCCTCCCGCAAGCCGCGACGTTCTTTATCTCCTACATCTCGCTTAAGTTTCTCGTAGGAGCCGGGCTCGAGCTCACGCGGCTCGTCCCGCTCGTGCTTTTCCACGCGCGCCGCGCGCTGCTGTGCCGCACGCAGCCGGATCTGCGCGACGCGTGGAAGCCCGGAGAACCCGACTACGTAAGCTTGCTCCCCGGAGATCTCCTAGTCGCGACTCTCGCGCTCTGCTACGCGGTGATTTCGCCGCTTATTCTCCCGTTTGCCGCGGCATACTTTCTCACGCAGTGGCTCGTTATGAAGAACCAGCTCGTGCAGGTATACGTTAACGAGTTCGAGAGCCGCGGGAGGATTTTCCCGCACGCTTTGGCGCGCGTTCTCGCGGCGCTCGTGCTGTCGCAGCTCACGCTGATAGGCTACTTTGGAGTGAAGCAGTTTCCCGCGACGCCCGCGCTCATCCCGCTGCTGTTCATCTCCGTGATTCACGGCGTCTACATGCACCGCCGCTTCCACGCGTCCTTCGCGCGGCCGTCGCTGCAGCAGGCGAGTCGCGCCGGCGCACCGCCGGTGCCGCCTCCCCCGGAAGAGGACAAGATAAGGGAGGCGTATCTGCCGGAGGAGATGCGGCGCGTGCAGAAGCAGAGGGAGTGGGAGGAGGAGGTGTGCCGGGTGCTGCCTGGGGAGATTGCCACGTGGCAAGGAGGGATTCGGCAAGGACGACGAAGATCTTAGCTGAAGAGTGAAATGTAGATGGAAACTTGGGATTTGGAATTGGAACTTCAGAGTCTTGGGGAAAAGGCGAGGACAAGGGAGGGTTGCGATGTGAGGGGGTGTGTTGACGGGTTCTGAGAGGGTGGGGTGGGGTGGGTGGGTGGAGTGGGCTGGGGTGGCGTGGGGCGGGGTAAGGTGGGGTGGGGTTGAAAGCAACGAGGTGTAGGAAATAGTGCTGTTACAGTAATCATTTCAACACGATTTTCCACTTGATTTACACGATTATGGTACAGCAGGTGTAGCCTGTGACGACTGTTTTGTGCCACAGCCTCAACTAGATGAGCAGCTAATCCTACATGCTATCGAGGCATTCGTATACCAGGATGGGTGAACGAAAAAACACAAATGGTAGTCATTGCTACTAAGCAAACCCTGAAAATAGATGCATGTGTCTCAGCTCCAGTCAAATCAATGGAGCAGCTTTGCCTTTTGACTTCAATATGTACACCTGCCACCATACCACAGCTGCTGCTGCTGCTGCTGCTGCTGCCCCTTCTTCTGCCACGGTAATGCTCGTTTTCCAGCTGATGACCGAGCACCGTATCACCTACAGTTGCTTGCTGTGGTCTGGTCTCCCACCAAGAGCAGCTCCTGCCACATGGAATGGAACTTGTGCCAACTGTGATTCCACCATTGCTGTTGCTTCAGACAGCAGTGTGGTGGGGGTCACTAATGTGCCTCACACCATTCACGTCGTGCCCGTTCGGCTGCCCATTCCGATGCGCATTCGCACGCCCATTCAAATGCTCGCTCAAGTGACCATAGTCATGCCCGTTCACATGCCCATAGCCAGTCATGTACCCACGGTGATGCATATGACTTCCGCCGCTCATCACATACTCTGGGGATGCATACGCATTCACGTACACATGCCCGTTCACATGCCCATTCACATGCCCGTTAACGTGTCCGTTTACATGCTCGACACCAACAGCAGCAGCAGCAGCAGCACCATGCCCCTGACCCTGGGAAATCTCCTGGCCACCACCATGATGCCCCTGCCCACCATGCTCCTGCCCGTGATGCAGGTGCAGCTTCGTCAGCAGGAACAGGCAGCCCGCAGCAAAGCATACTCCCAGGGAGAAGCACAGAAAATCCATAGACGTAGCCACGACCACCTTCTTGCTCTTCTCGAACGTTCCCACTAGCAGGATCATCACAATCACGTGCCCGAGCTTAGTCTTCATTTCATCCAACGAGCTCACTTCCAGCCACGACGGCCGCGACTGCAGCTGGAACAGCCCGAACAGGTTCGACCCGAGGCTCCTGCGCGCTCCTGCTCCGCGCGCACGCCCTTTCCCGCGCTGCTGCCCCCGCTGCTGCTGCTGCTGTTGCGCGTGGGTGGGGAGAGACGGGTCGGCGGGCGCCGCCGAACTGCTGGCGGAGCTTGCGCCGTGTGCGGAGCGGTGTGCGCCGGAGTTGCCGGTGGTCGCGGGCTCGACGTTGAAGTTATGGATAAAGAGGTCGTAGAGGCCCATTCCGAAGATTAGCAGGACCGTTCCAATGAGGTACACGTCTGCGTGAGAGGCCATTATAACGGGGAGAAAACGCGGGGCAAGAGACGAGTTAGAAACGTGGGAATGGACGGAAGAGGGTGAAAAGAAGAGGCGAAATTCGAGTCTGAGAATGCGAGTGAGTATGATGCACGAAAATGGGGAAGCGATTTGGGGGGGGCGGGAATGGAGGCAGAGGCAGAGGCAGAGGCAGAGGCATCGCACCAACGGCTTCGACGAGCAGGAGAATGACGTTGCCTGATCCGATTCCCCACCACGCCGTGGTGAACTCAACGAGGGACTCGAGCACGAAGAGGCACCCCTTAATGAAGCAGATGGCGGAGCCCACGAGCGAGCCTACGACGGCGAGCAGCGTGAGAAAGCGGCAGTCGAAGATACGCTGCGTAGGGAATGACGGGGATGGTAGTAGGACTCTGATGCCGCATCAGTGGATTGTAATTGTGAATCACGAAACAGACGAGATAATTTGTGATTGTGATTGAGTATAGTACTAGTACTAGTACCGGCCCGTAGTAAACGACTTACTCGCTCCACCGAGTTTTCGACGTTCTCAATGGCTCGCGCGGCCTTGTTCTCCTCGTCCGACGACTCGTCCGATGTCACATGAAACGCATCTGCGCTGCCGTCCGTGTCGCCCGCGTTGCCCGGTGTCCACGTCATTGCACCGTTACCAGTGCTGTAGGCGAAGCGGCGAAAGGCGTCTCGTCGTCTTCGAATCATCATGTCTTGGCCGATACGCGCCATGCCGAGGAGAATCTCACGCCTGGCCGCCTTCTGGTTCGTGGGCTCTGCTAGTCGGCATTCAACTGTTAATCCTGTCGACAAGTGTTTCGCAGGGGCCAGCTGCCGAGCCGCGCGACAACAATGTCCTGGAATTCGGCTAATGGGAAATGGTAGTAGTTGTCGGGAGGACGGTGTGAGTGCGCTGGAACTGCTCAACGGGAGGGTGGAGGTGCGCGGCGCGGCCGCGCCTACCACCCGTGCCGACGATGCATGGAGCATGGTTGGTTGCTATCTCAAAAGCTCTCGAGATGAAGACTATTTTTAGAGGTGGAAACGAATCAGGAAAGGGCGAGACAGTATAGGCGCTTAAAAACAGACTGGATACAACGGTGACTTGCTTTTTACTACTGAGTGTGGTTGGGCTGCTTGTTGTTGGTTGGGGTGGAGGTGAGTGATGGGAATGATGTGCACTTGAGAGAGTGTATGACGAAAGAAATGCAACTCAACGTAGCGCATGTGTTGTGTGTCAGCCGTGAAATGTGCGGCGAGTGTGTGCGCGCAACCGAGGTGCACTGTGCGGTTCGGTGCGGCATCTGATCTGAAGTGAACGCCCACTCCATTCCAAACCACAATTTCTGAGTGGTTGTTGGGCTGAGCTGGGAGGGGAAGGGAGGGGAGGGGACCACCACTGAACAGAATAGACCTGAGCGGAAGCGCGGTCAGACAGTAAGAGGGTTCCCCTGCCCTGCCCGGTCAGCCACCGGAACAAGTTTGGGCTGCGCCGAGCTGGTGAGCTTGTTCCTGGGCGATTTGGGCCGCGGTGAAGATTTGGTTCCTCGTCCAAGCCGGATAAATTACACGTACAGTACACCATTTTATTTCACAAAAGAAATCACCGTGGCCGAACAACTTCATCCAGCCCTGCAGGGAATCAATCCTACGCCAGTCTCAGGCCACAAGAAATCCTTGAATTCGTTGCGTTGGAAAGGACCTTGCGTGGCACACGTGGCTATGCAGTGGCGTTGTTGACCCTCCACAGCCAATCAGCTTGCTTGCAACAGTTGCGCAGGTGCTCTACAAGATATTGCCTGAGCTGTTGTTGACTCGACCTCCAATGGTTGAAAACACAGTCCCTCGAAGGCGGCAGCATAGTGTACACCAAACCACACCAGGTTCTATATTTTCGCATTTTGATGTTGACTGAGCAGCATAACGAGGGCGGTTACAAACAGTATACTCTTTAGGGTTAATCGCGGTACCGCTCAGTGTTTGTCTCCTGAGGCGACGTCTAACTATGTCAAACACGGTTATTGTTCTGCTGAACCCACCTCGCACCCTCATATACTTGCTCTGCTTTCATGCACGGAACAAGCCTGAGACCGACAAACTTGTTTCAGCCGAACACCTCGTACGATTTTAGCTGCGCTTTTCCGCACTGCCATATCTCCCGCTACTACCTGAGTGGTGGTTTCAATTTTGATTGACTCGTCTCGAAGGGTCGAGTTTTTTTCAAGGTTTTGGAAGGAGTACCTCTCTCACGTGTTGACACGCCATGGCGAAACGAGAGCTGTCAGGCCGTCTGCAGCAAATGAAGGTGAGCATCGCCTCTCGACTTTAGGAAAGTCGACGAGTGCGAATGCCATCGCGAATGCGAGGAATGCGAATGCGGTTCTCGACGATGCGAGAGACACGGCCGTCGTTGACTATCGTACGATGACGGAGGAGGCCGCGGCGATGTCGCTGACCAGATCGGACGGCTGCTGATGTTTTAACAAATCCCTGAGTGTGTTCTAGGCTCGGTATGATCCATCTGGAAGGAGCACAATGCGTTTATGTTTTATTCCTGGAGAACTGAAAACATAAATACCATCCACCGCCAAACCCAACCCCCCAACCCCTTCCCCTCCCCCCTCCCTCCCCGAAAACATCTCCGTCTTTTGCGTGCTCCTTGATCTCCGCGCGCCGTCTCCCGCGGACAGTTTATGCAACGAGGCAAACCCAAAGACTCCCCAGCGACGCCCGCTGCACCAGCAGCAGGGGGTGCATCAACAGGAGCGGCAGGAGCGGCGGTATTCAGGGGAAACGTCCAAACGCACGCGGCAGCAGCCGCTGCGAACAAAGCGGCGGAGGAGGAGCGGTGGTTCGCGCCTGCTTCCGCCGCTGCTGCCCCGGGGGCGGGGCATGGGGGACAGCGGCTCACATGGTGCGGGAGCGGAAGAAGGGGAGAGAGGGGGGGAGAGGGGGAGGAGGGGGAGGAGGGGGAGAGAGGGGGAGAGAGGGGGAGAGAGGGGGAGAGAGGGGGAGAGAGGGAGAGAGAGGAAGGGAGGGACAGAGGGAGTGAGGCATTAGGCTGATGAGTCGAGTCAGTAGCTTTGGGTCGAGTCGACTGACAAAAGCTTGCCCGTGTCCCCCTGTTCGCCCCCTCTCTCTCTCCCTCTCCCCCCGGTGGCGCCAGTCGAGTGGTGGTGGAGGGGCAACCAGACCCAGGGCGGCGCATGGGGCGCATGTCGTTTGGCAGCTTCAATAAGGACGTGGAGGTGGGTGCAGTGCATGGGGAAGGCAGGGAGGGGGAGGGGGGAAGGGGTGGGGGAAAAGGGGGACGGGTAGTGGAAAAGGGAATGGAGGAGGGAGAGGGAAAAAAGGGAGAGGAGGGGTGGGAGGGGGGAGGAGGCGGGGGAGGGCAGACGGGAGGGCAGGGGGGAGGATGGAAGGGATGAGAAAAGGGAGGAGGGAGGGCGCGGGAGTGGGTGGGTGTGGGGGGGTGGAGGCGTCGGCTAGCAAGGGATTGGGCAGGGCAAAACAAAGGCACGGAAGCAAGCAGTGTTGAAAACGGGTGTCTAAAATCGACTTTTGAGTCGACTTAAAAGTCTCCTCTGTAATCGGGTGAAAAAACATCCTACATGAATTGGATGGTCTCTGTCGAATCGTTACTCACATTGCACTCCTCTCCCCAGTCCCCCCGCCCCTATCCATCCCTGTTCGTTCCAAACCCTCCTCCTATTCTTCCATCTGCTTCATCCATCTCTCCTCCTGCTCGCCTTGACACGCCCTCCATCCAACACCCCCCTTGACTGCTCGCCTTGACACGCCATGCATGTGCGTTCACCAGAGCATGGAAGAGGAAGCGGGGGGATCAGCGAGTGAGGCGCAGGAGAGGTCGCAATCGGCAGCAGCAGCGGCTGCAGCAGCCGTTGCCAGGGCGATGGACACAGGCGGAGCCAGGTACAGTGGCAGGCAGGCAAAGGCTGTGGCTATAGTTCCGTTCCGTAGTCGGCATCTGAGCGTGCAGCTAGCTACCCGTCCTTGCGTGCAGTTGAGCAGCCGTTGCCAGGGCGATGGACACAGGCGGAGCCAGGTACAGTGGCAGGCAGGCAAAGGCTGTGGCTGGCTGCTTAGATCTATAGTTACTTTCCCCAGTCGGCATCGGAGCTTGCAGCTATCTACCCGTCCTTAAGTTGAGTTGAGCAGCTGTTGCCAGGGTGGTGGAGACAAGGCAGGCGGAGTGGAGCCAGGTACAGTGGCAGGCTGGCAAAGGTCTCGTGGCTGCTCGTGGCTGCTCGTGGCTGCTCGTGGCTGCTCTTTGACAGAAATGCAGTCAATTGAAGGTCTTTCATACACACCTTCTGATACGAACTTGTTTTTGAGAATTCTCAAGATCCAAAAGGTACAGTGGCAGGCTGGCAAAGCTAAGGTCTCGTGGCTGCTCGTGGCTGCTCTTTGACAGAAATGCAGTTTCTTTCGCACACGCCTTCTGACCTTGGTGTTCATCACGTTCCCCTTTCTGGCCTTGGCATTTCTGACCTTGGGGTGTCTGGCCCTGAATCTGGTTGTGCTCCTGGCTTGGCTTGGCTCTCACTCCTCCGTCACAACAGGGCCCCCAAGTCCAAGCCTCTAAAGCTGCTCACTGACGTTTTTGAGTCGAACTCCTGTTTTTGTTCTAGAGTGGACTCAGAAACGGGCCCTGATCTGATTGTGCTCCTGTCTTGGCTTTCATTTCACTCCCCCGTCACAACAGGGCCCCCAAGTCGAAGCCTCTGAAGCTGCTCACCGACGGAAGTGGCAGTGGTAAAGCGGATTCATCAGGAGGAAGGGGGGGAGGAGGAAAAGGTGGTGGTGGAGGAGGTGGAGGAGGAGGAGGTGGAGGAGGTGGCTCTAATAAATCCTCCCTGGCAGGAAACAAGCGACCTCGTGGCACTGGCGCTGGCGCTGCTGCTGCTGCTGCTGCTGCTGCTGTGGCTGCATGCTTTGAGGGTCTTAGTGGCAGCGACACTGGTGGTGGTGCTGGCAGTGCTGGTGTGAGTGTAAGTGCAGGACTGGGTGGTGGAGGGAGTGCGAGTGGAGGTGGGTTTTCCACCCCTCCAGTGGTTCCGAGCAGTGCAGCAGCCAAGGAGGAGAAGAGTCATGTGAAAGAGGGGTGGAGGAAACGCAGACCTGCAGGAAACACGGGGAACAGTTAGAACAAAGAGTGCGTTGGGTTTGGATTGGAAGGACTTACTAGGTTAGGGGGCAACTGGCAACTATCTAACCACCAAGTTGCGGGCCGCGGCTTATTGGTATGTCTTCCACTGGTCTGATAAGGTGCTGCTGCTGCTGCTGCTCCTGTTCTTGGGCAGCTCATTACATGTGTGGTTCGCTGGGTTGTTGTAGAGAATGTGTAGTGTCTTGCTACCGTAGAATTATTCTAGGTTGATCCATTGATGATGATTACCTCCTCTAGGGTTTGTGCTGTCACCCCACCACCACCACCATATCTACATAACTATCCATTCCAGTATACCCTAGGTTAGGCACCACACAATGTGCGTATCAAACCATTTACGTACCACAGTGCAACGCAGCATCACATCAAATCAGGCAAACGATAGAAAGACCTTAGTACAAAATATCCAAAAGATGACTGTACAGTACAGCTTCAGCTTGGCTCTGTATACCGTATCAATAGAGTATGGTATAAGCATGACGATCATGTGGTAAGTACTCCCTTCCTCATCCATACCCCATCCATCAGCTTTCCTTTTCCGCTCCAACCAAACTGCTCGATCCACCATTCCCCTGCAGCACACACTAGCAGCCCACGCACATGCATACCTCTGACTACTTACCAAGTAACCCACACCACCCACTCAAACACCTTTCCCCTCTCAGTGCAGCAAACGGTTGGATCAGCTCGTTCTTGCTTACCGTACCTTCCCAGAAGCTGCTCGTAGCTGGCAGCGGTGGTCGGCTAAAACACGTGGCACACCATGCATACTCCAACCTCCCGTTTCCCAACCCTCCCTCTGCACCCTCCTCCCACCATCCTTCCAACCTGCAAACCATTCACACTCAGTCCCAGCATACACCAACCCTAACCAACCCTAACCTCTTCTCATACCGGTTCTTCTCAGCATACGCCTCTCATATCCCCTGTACCAACCAGTACCATATCCCCTTAATCCCTCAATTCCTCAATCCCTGTATCTCCTCCCCACTTCCGCATAGTCACCCCCCATAAGAGTCAACACCTCCTGCCACAAATCCCCTCCCCTCCCCTCCCCCACTCCCCCTCTACCCTCCTCCCCTGCAATCTTATCCCCTCCCCCAGCCCTCCCAGCCGCCTTCAGTAACAAATCACTGCTACAAGCCGCCACATACCACCACCCCTGCTCCACCTCTCTCATCAGCTGCTCCCCTCCCCACCCAGAGTACCCCACCACAAACTGAAAATCCTCCGCTGCAGCTTTACCGGTCTTCACCGCTCTAAGCGCCGTCTGCAGCCCCTGCAACCCCCCTCCTACGAACGCCCCAGGAGCAATCTCCGTGTGTCCTCCCAACCCCGGGATTCCATGAACTAATAGCACGCTCCGCCACCCGATTGGCCCGCCCAGGTGCACGCGGCACGGCCCGAACGTGCTGGACAGGCTCGGGTCCATCCCGTCCACCTCCTGCACTCTGCTTCGGTAGGGTTTGTTCAGGGCGATACCATACGGACCGTCCTCAATGCTTGTTCCCACAGAGAGAAGCAGGATGACAGAGCGTTCGAAGAATTTGTAACCGTGTAACAGCTCAGACGCGACCAGCAGGCAGCCTTTCTCTGGGGCAAGCAGCGCGTGCGCCCATGTTTCCCCCACCTCTACCCCCTCCACCACCAGCGCGCCCTCCCCCAGGCTCTCCCCCAGGCTCACCCCGCCGTCCCCCGGCCGCACGCGCACCTCCGCGCGCTCAGACGCGACCAGGCGCGCGCGGAAGGTGCGCCAGTCCGTGGCGGAGAGGAGGGGCGCGGCGGAGTCGTCGGGGGAGGGGGGCGCGGGGGAAGGCGAGGCGGAGGAGGACGAGGAAGAGGAGGAAGAGGAGGAAGAGGAGGAGGAAGAGGAAGAGGAAGGGTCGCTAGAAGGAGGGGGGTCGCTGGAAGGTGAAGATTCGTCTTCCCCCGCGTTGCTGCTGGGCGGTTGGTCGGAGGAGGACGCGGACGCGCAGAGAGACGGGCGGAGGAGCGGATACGGGGGCGACGCGAGGGGGCAAACGCGGCGGCTGACGGAGGGCAGGCGGGCTGCGCCGCGCCAGGCGGAGTACAGCGGGGTAGAGAAGCGCGGGGGATGTGCGGGGAGATGGGACGATGGAGGAGAGTAAGCGGATTGAGGAATAAAAACCAAGGAAAACGAAAGCTATGCTGAAGTGGCGAAGAAAGGGCGTGGAAAGGGTGGGGAAACGGGGGTGGTGGTGAGGCTTGCGACGGCGGGTGAGATTGATTGCAAGAACAGGGACCTGAGTAACCTCTAGTGGGTCCTAGTGGGCTGTAGCGGGGTATAGCGGGAAAAAGTGGGCACTGGGCTCTGGTATTCAAGGCCAAACAGGCCGATTCGTGATGGATAACAAGCCATTAGAGAGCGTGCGCATCACAGTGTGTTGTAAAAGGCTAAGCATGATGCCTTTGCAGGGGGAACAAACACACGTTTAAGATATGCAAGGCAAACAGGTAGCAGGATGGACGCGCGGGTTGCGCACACAAACAAACATGGGATGATCAACAGCAGCTTGTCAACGGCAAACGACGATGCGGCGATACCGTCGTTGGATCCCCACGAACGCGCTACCGCACGGGTCAACTCGGCATCACTTCTTTCACATACCTCCGGTTATCGACGACGGTTTAAGCGCATGCCTCGACGGCTTAAATCCGACGCTCTGCGCCGCACCATCACGACACGAGCCGCTCGCCCCGCCACGGCAGCCCCACGCATCGTGCGAGCCGCAGCACTGCGCTCGGCTCGCGTCGCGTCGACTTGAAACTGCTCGGTGGTTGTACGAAACGCAGACGTGTCGCGGTTCAAGAGTCGGACAGATTTGATCCGCGTTTCGGCATGAGAGATGTTGCGATTGGATTTCGGATGAGCGGCTGCTGAAGCGCGGCGAGGGTTCGCCGGCGCGTGGTAGTTTGGTCAGCGCGTGCTGACATGACAGCGCCATGAGACCAGAAATTAAGAAGCTCCTCGAAAGAAAGGCCAAGAACAAAGCGTCAGTGGAAAAACAACAGAATTCGCAGCCTTTTTCTCCTACAGCCAAGGTAAGGCGCCGTGCACCCAAATTCTGAAAAAGTTGCACGAAACGGTGGAACAGGAGGATAACCGTTGAAGCTTTCGGACATTTAGGGCGAAGAATTCGAGAGGGAAGATCAATTTGCGGGAAATCTCGTGAGGGAGGGATGAGTGAGTGAATGGTGTGTGTGTGGTGTGGTGGGTGCGACAACAGGGGGAGGGTGGAGGTTGGATGGAGGGAGAAGATTCTTGGGAAGAGTTTAGCGAAACGTGTGCGACCTGGTTGAGGAGGTTACAGAGGCGGTCCACGGGGTGTGCGAGGTATGTTTGTCGTTCTGGCGACGGAAGCTGTCGTTTAGTTTGGTCCTTCTGAAGTCGGGAGGTTGAGGTTCTGTGATCGGCGCGGGTAACCAGCTACTCAGACCCCGCTGCTTCTTCGTCAACCATCTTCGTCATCTGTCATGTCAGCTCCATGTTTCTTGGTGCGGTTTCGCTTGCGGTAAGTCATGCGACGCATTGGGGGGTGCGACAAGGCATATCCACTGAGAAATCTCCTTCTGGTTGGGGGAGAATCGCGGTTGTGATTTCCGACGTGGCAGCAGTTCATTCCCCAATAGCAGCCCACATGGACGGAGAGTTGAGTTGATGCAATCTGGGCACAAGTGCAAACAGGTGCACAATAAGTTATGCCTCGTTAGGAGTGTACAGTAACGTCAAGCCCATGAAGTGAGGTGCGCACTATTGCGGATAGGTACCTTCTGGATCCGAGGTGGAATTCTGTGCTCATGCGCTGGCTTTCCAATCTGGCGGAACTCACGATGGTGACGTGTAGCTAGGTCGATTTCAGGCACATCCACACACGTCACCCTGTATCAAGGAAGAACACCTTCTCGAACTAACGAATAGCCAGCATGTGGCTTGTGTGGCCACGTGGTTGGTGAACTTCCCAGCTCAGCCTGAGCGACCCGAAAATCACCATTCCCCACAGGTCTCCCTCATCGAATTGGACCAAATCCCCCGTTTCGTCCTTCTGCTGTCACCCACTCTCATGATACCGACTCTCAGAGCCCAGTACCATACATAACTACGCCTCGCCGTTTCCAAAACACCCATTCCTCACAATGCCCGCGGTTCCTGCCGCCACTTCCTCCGCAACCTCCCTCCCTTGTCTCCGCTCTCTGCCTCGGTTGCCCAGCTGTCGCCCGTCTTCCCCTTCTCCCCGGCCCCAACTCCCACTTTCCCTTCCAGCCCCACCCCAACCATCAAGCGCCAGGGCAGATTCCAACCCATGTGTATTTCACCAAGCCAGTCCTTCCAATTCACGCATTCTTGGCATTTCTTCACCCAAATTTCGATTTCTTGACGTACTACTTCCGTGCATCTTGGTCAAAGTTACACTAGCTAACTCCCCTTGGCATATCATGGCGCACGCCATTTCAGCCACGCAGCAGCTTGCTGCTCCTTCGGCTGCGTGTTTCGCCACCGCATCCTACGCGTCTTCACGAGGTCAAATTCTCGGTGTCCCACTCTCGCGCCCATGGAAGAAGCTCCAGTCCGTCGCCGCGGAGTCGCCTGCGACCGTCACGGTCAGTCGCAGGAGCGTCGTGTGCACCATCGCACAGCAAGCCAGCGCGGCTTCCGATGCCGACGTGCCATCGAGCGGCGTGCAGAAAGGATGGTCGTACTCGGCTTACGGGTCGCGTGATAACATCACGTTTGGGGACGTTTCTGTGCCCGAGCTCAAGCCCAACCAGGTGCGTGGCCAATCAGGTCGATGCCGAACAGGCAAGCTACTGAAACCAACACCGTTTGCAGTATACAATTGACGGGAATTTGGAATTTTCATCGGCTTACGCTCTTGTGACGTATTTAATAACGAGACGACTGCGTTGTTTCTGTTTCATGCGTCCTTTCAGGTATTGGTTCGCGTAGCTGCAGGAGCTCTGAACCCTGTCGACTTCAAGAGGCGAGAGGGCAAGTTCCCTGCCAAGGACTCTCCTTTCCCGGTACGTGCGCCTCTCTCTCATCCCGCCAGCTTGACCGAAATTTTAAACAAATTCATTATCTCACGCTTGTTGTGTAATTCTGCCCGTGTTCTCATCCCATTCTTGTCTTATTATCTCACGAATTGCTCTATCCGATGATTTATCTCTTTATCATCAATTTCATCATGGTCAATGCTATTCCTTCCCATCCACGGCATCGCTCTTCTTATCCTCCTTCTGGTCGCAGACTGTTCCCGGGTACGACGTGGCGGGCACGGTGGTGCGCGTTGGCAGCGACGTCAAGTCGCTCAAGCCCGGCGACGAGGTGTACGGCGACATCAACGAGGCCGCGCTCGAAAAGTACGCCAAGTTACTCACGTTACTCACGTTACTCGCATTTATCCACGTTTATCCACATTTGACCAACGTCGTGGAGCCTTTGCCAGCACTACATTCTATCCGAAGCTCTTTACATCATCGTCCTTGCCCTCCACACACCTCATCCAGGCAATAGTTTCGGTACATTCTTCCATAGTCTGATCCTCTCTCCCGTCTCCCTCCCTCCCCCTCCCCCCCTCCCCCTTTCCTCCCGCGTCCCACCTTCCTTCCATTTCCCTTCTCCTCCCCCTCTTTCCCCTCTTCCCAGTCTGAAGCAGGTGGGGTCTCTAGCGCAGTTCACTGCAGTAGAGGAGCATCTCTTGGCTCTCAAGCCCGCCAATCTCTCCTTCCTCGAGGCTGCGGGTGAGAATTGAAGCAGTGATTTCTGCGTTTTCTATGCCTGTTTGCCGCTGCAATGAGAGAAATTACCGGCGCTGGCGCTAGCTCTTGTAACGCGCTTGCTCATTTCTTCGCGTCTTTGCACGATACACGCTCAAACATCCGTTGCTCCCGCTCAAATTCATGCTTCTCTCGTCGTTGCCACCGCAGGTATCCCCCTTGCGGCACTCACGGCGACAGAGGCGCTTGAACGTGCGGGATTAAAGAAGGGACAGTCAGTGCTGATTCTAAACGGTGCCGGTGGCGTCGGCACTTTTGCCATCCAGGTTAGTGGGTGTACATTTTTCTATTCTTTTCTTTTGGAGGAACACGGATGGACATGGCAATGTGTAGGAACACCGACGAACAATTCCCACCACGTTATCTCATGATTATTCCGTTTCATATCTGCAAGACTACGTTTCCCGTCTCTCTTCAAGCACGTCCTGCGTCCACGTCATCTCTTGTATCACATGTTACAGATCGCGAAGCAAGTGTTCGGAGCAGGCTTCGTGGGCACCACTGCCAGCCTTCCCAAGACGGGTCTTCTGGAAGGTCTAGGAGCGGATTTGGTTTTGGACTACAGGTCAGACTTCACGTCGCTGCCGCAGCTCTACGATGTCGTGTTTGACTGTATCGGGGATAGTGACCGTGGGGTGAAGGTGGTGAGGCCCGGCGGAAAGGTAATTTGCATCGCGGGGAACCCCTCGCCGCCTGCGGAGCGATTTGTGGTAACCTCGAGTGGCGAGAAGCTTGCGAAGCTGACTCCGTTCTTCGAAAGTGGGAAGATTCGAATCGTGCTGGACCCCAAGGGCCCATTCAAGTGGAAGGATGTGGTTTCGGCGTTCGAGCACCTGGAGTCGGGCCGGGCAACTGGAAAGGTTGTTGTTGGACCTGTTGCTTGAGCTGGCGTTGTTTTGATGAGCATCGCACTGACAAAAGGCTCGATATATGGGTGCATTGAGGGATGATTTATGCTTTCAATCCAGCTGTTGAGGAACCCTATGTGTATTGCTGTTTAGCATTCAGTTTCTTTTTTCTTGAAGCTAGTATCTTAATTCAAGTACGCGCCTCCATCCAAGGAAATTCGTTATATATCCCATCAAAGCAAAGTACCATAGTTGGTGACTGTAAGGAAAATTCCTTTTCCTTACTTCGCGTCCCTGCTCAGCGCGTACACCACTGTTCCCGCCCAGAGCATCCAACAGTAATCCGTTACCACTCGCGACACTCGCTTCGACACCATTCCCGCCACCGTTCACGACGCGACCCAACCTCACGCTTCGGTTGGTAACCCGCGCTCCGGACCTCCGCCTCGACATCTCCCAACCTCGGCGCGAGGCCCGTTGCGCAACCCATTTTCCACACATAGCCGTTACCACTGTAGTTTCGCTATATATTCTTCGCCCATGCCTTCGCTCATTTGTACTTTTGCTTCGATAGTGCAATTCTCGCTCGCTCACTCAATTGCACTCCAGTGACGTCGGGCAAACCTGGTACACTCCCTGATGCAGGCGAGACGCCAGTTGTGTGATACGGGGGTTTCATACACCACTTGTATACACAGCTGTCGGACAAATCCCGAGAACTTGGAGATCAGTTGTGCAAACTCGATGGAGCATGTTCGTTTTATTTCATAATCAATTTGATTTTGTATTCTTATGTGCTCATGTGGAATCCAACAAAACATTCCATCATTTCACGTGTTTTCCACTCAGCTATTGCTCACCCGGAAGCGACTCGAGCCGTCAGGTCAAGTGCAGTGTACAATGCGTTTCGCTGCCGCTATGGCCCCAGGTTGGGCAGTTGGTGGGCATTTTACTCCACCGCCTGAAGGAAAGGTCATTTGATTTTGCGACAATTCTTTGCGACGCGTGCGAACATGTGGCTTGGAATCTGGCACATCCTATCCCTGTCGCGCGTCGCACACTCACAGCACGTCGCGTGTGATTGCATCGCAGCACCTTGGCGTGAAGTGACGACCGCGTGCGATAGCCTTCATTTGTACCTAAGCGCACACCGGCTCGCATCGCATCGCATCGCAACGCCGTGTGTCGCGGTTGTGTTTGGGGTTGGGCATATTTGGAAGGAGCTAGTAAGTTCGATCGGACGGCTGAGATGGAATGGACGGAACGCCGTAATTGTGAATTGTGCCCCACCCCTTCACTTCCCCCTCTCCTCGGCGGTCGTTCATTTTCTACCCACCCAGTTCCTCCTACTCCCCCCTTTCCTCAACAGCACAGCAACTTCTTTCTTACCAGCGCAAAGGCCGCCTTTACCACCCTACCGCATTAATTTCCAAAACACAGAATGGAACGCCATTGCGGTCAACCTGTAACTGGCCAGCTTGAACGACTTTTGCAACTTTGAGACTCGCTCACGTTTTTCAAATCACTTTGAAACGTGGTTGTGTGGCGTGGTTCAGAGTGGCACTGGCAATCCAGCATTAGCCATGCGATGCGATAAGCTCCTGCTCTGTAAACCCGCCCAGGTTAGGTTAGGTGCTCCTCACAAACGCCCACTGAAATCCAGAGAGCATCGATGAGAATCTCAGAAAACGGCTCCAGTATGCGTTTCCTTAATCGTTGTAACATCGTTTCTACGTATTCACAGAACAACTCACCACCGCTACCTGCCTCCACCTGAAGCGTATTCACTAGTCATTCGAAGCAGATTGTCGCGACAATTGCTCCTTCCCTTGCTTCCAGAGGGCAATCAACGGCGAAAATAAATTCGACGCGGAATTCCGAGTCGAATTAACAGCAGAAATCGCCTCGCATAGCCTGCATGTTATTACTACTAGTAGCGTCTCTCACATCGCCCACTGAGATCTCTCGCCAATAACGCCACCGTCTCTACTAGTAGTAGCCTTACCGTCTAGGATCGCCCAGAACGCAAAGCAGCAGCAGCAGCAGCGGCAGCGGAGCGGCTACTATGCCGACTGTGACCTTCCAAGTAGCGGCGGAGGAGTCGCTGGGATCGGCTTCTCTCTACTTGACAGCATTGCCCGCCGCAGGTCTCGCAAGCCGCAGCAGCAGCAGCAGCAGCAGCAGCGCCGTCAGTTCCGATGGCCGCGCGGGAGCTGACGGCGTTGATGCGCGAAGCGTGTTCGACGGCGTCGCAATGGCGTCGCTCGTGGGAATCGTGCGACAGCTTGCGCAGCTATCCGAGTGAGTCCGCTGTCGCGCAAAGCTGGTGCAAGGGAAGCTGGAATCGGCAGACAAGAAAATCAATGAAAAAAAAAGAAAATAAAAGAGAAGGAAAGAAAACAATATGAAAGAAGAATAAGATAACCAGAGACGAAGGTACCAGCTTGCGTTAGTCAAAACCAGAAACCAAGGGCCTTGGCGGGTAACAGCGAGGTCTCGTCACGTCCAACCAACACCGTGTTGTCCCTTTCTCGACGCCTCCCTCCCAATCTTTCCGCTTCCGCTGCCCCGATTTCCCGCCTCCTCGGTCCCCCGTTCCCCCGCAGCCACGCCGCGGCGGTGTTCGAAAGCCTGTCGGCGGAAGTGGCGGACGTGGGGAGGCGGCGCGCGGCCATTGTGGCGCGCGTGGCGGAGGTTGAAGCGCGGTTATCGCGGATTGAGCTGCGCACGCTGCGGGACACGCAGCCTGTGCGGCTCGTGTACGCGCCAGGTAGGGGAAAGCGCGGGAAGTCGGGGAAAAGGGGGGAAAGGGGGGGGCGGGAGTCGGGAAAAATAGTGAGGGTGCTAGAAGTTGGGGCGCGGCGGTAAGTGGGGTGGGGAATGAGTGATGGGGATTGAGGGAATCGTTTGGGGGATTGCTGCTGGGGGGTTGCTGCTGGGCGACCCGTTAAACACACCAATCGAACAGCAGATTTCAGATTCTCGTTAGAAGATGACACCACTTGGGGGATTACACCATTTGGGGGATTACACCATTTGGGGGATTACACCATTTGGGGGATTACACCATTTGGGGGATTACACCATTTAGGGGATTACACCATTTAGGGGATTACACCATTTAGGGGATTACACCATTTGGACCCCATTCCCTTGTGCAACCATGCCATGGATCTGAACTACGTGTTAAACCGCCATTCCCTCTCTGCTCTTGTGCCCAACCAGCAGGGTCCACGTGGAGGTTTGGTGACGTCACACCTGGGCCCGTGCACGGGCATGGGCATGGGCACGGGCATGGTCATGATAACATCTTTCAGCCTGGCACGCGGCCGGCGTTTCTGCAATGGCAGTACGTGCAAGCGGGCCCGCAGCATGCGGTGGGGCGTGCTGCATTGCCTGGCTACGAGTGCGGTGCTTCACACAGAGATGATACCTCCTTCAAACGAATCAACGCAGAGCGAGGGGTGGCAGGATCAGCACTGGGGGAAGAGGAGACAGAAGCACTTGCTCTGGGTGTGGCAGAAGGGAGCAGGGCAGGGATTGGCAGGAGAGACGACACGAGTGAAGCTACTGGAAAGGCCAAGGGAGGGACAGGTGGTAAGGACGAGGGTGGGAAGGCGGAAGGAGTGGATGGAGGTTGTAACCAAGGCTTGCTGACGCTTACCACTCGTGAGCCTGCTGCACATGAGCCTTCCCCACATGAGCCTTCCCCACATGAGCCTTCTTTGCATGAGATTTCCCCACATACGCCTGTTGCACATGAGCCTACACCGCATGCTGCACAGGGTAAGTGTGACGAATTGGGGGCGGACGAGAGTGGGGCGAGGAGTGGTGGTAACCCGGTGACGGTAGGAGGAATAGCGGAATTGGCAACAGCAGCGGGAGAACTTAGTGAGACGTGTCAGAATATGATGGTGGGAAGAGGAGCAGCGGCATCGGCATCGGCAGCGGGGGAAATGGTGGTGCGGGTGGTGGGGGAGGATAGTGAGGGTGGTGGAGGGGAGGGAGGAGGGGAGGTGGGGGAGCGAGGGAAGGAAGTGACAGGGAAGGAGGAGTGGGTGAGGCAGCAGGAGCGGCATAATATGGAAGAGGAAGAGGAAGGCAGTGCTTCAATGCAGAGGGATGATGCTTCAAGTACGGATCTCGTGGTGGAGAACGGTTCTGCGGGATGCGAGGGAACGAGCGACGAGGAGATGAGCAGGGAAACGGGAGATGCGGGAAAGATGTGGGACGAGGGAGCAACGGATGAGGAGGAGGCGATGGTGGTTGGGGGTGGAGGGTTGCTTGGTGGGAGATTCGGCGAGTGGTCGCATGGGGAGGTGGAAGGCGGGAGGGCGCAGAGGGTAATTGCTGCTGTTGTCCTCACGTGTGGCTTGCTTGTAGATGGTGGTGCTGATGATGGGGATGATGGTGGTGATGGTGGTGGTGATGATGGAATTGATTATGGAATTCTGTATGGCTCCAGAGGCAACTGTTACACTGGTCATCACGTTGGGAAGGAGGGGCAGGTTGGGCAAACTGTGGAGTTCAGGCAGGGAGAGGAGGAGGGGGTGCTGTTGACTTGTGCACAGCATTCACACGCGCTCCAGCAGGGAGTGGAAGAGAAGGACTCTGGAGCTTCCATCTTCGCTGTTGCTGCTGCTGCTGGTGCTGGTGCTGGTGCTGGTGCTGGTGCTGGTGCTGCTGGTGATGGTGCTGCTGGCAGTGCTGCTGACGCTGCTGCTGCTGGCAAGTCAAGTGCTGGTGCGGCAGGAGGAAGTCTCATGAGGCGTCTGCATGGTCCCAAACTGAGGCAGTTAAAGCCCTGGTTGCGCCCGGACAAGCTCCCGCTGCTCTCCCCCTCCAGCCCACTATCCCCACAGGCAGACGAAGGCTGCATCAGCCCACCTTCCCTTGCTCTGGTACGTTCGTTGCCTCACTCACTCACCCTCCCCTACTGGTTCGAAAAAAAATGTTTGCCCCCACTGTTCACGACTTGGGAAAAATAAAAGCACAAAACATCTTTGATTTTCAACGTACTGTATAAATGCACTGCTCTCCTGTTTTGATGTTCTGTATTATTTCAATCTACGTTCTTGCAGCCATTGCAGGCAGTGGAGGAAGAGCCCGTGCATGCATCGGCTCGCAGCCGTAGCAGCAGAGCCCATGCGGGTGCTGGGGTGGTGACAGGCATCACCATGTTCAGGCTGTTGGCAAAGGGCATGGGTGTGTTCACTCCTCGCCAAGATTGGACCGTAACTGGGGGGGCTAAGGAGCCAAAGGTGCATTGAGCGCCTGTGGAATCGGCTTTTAGGTTTAATATATTTTTAGTGTCTCCAGACTCAATTTTGTCATCCAAGTCAGGGCCCTCCCTAGGATTTAGGGCATCCTGATGCCTCAGGGTAACTCTGCAGAATCCAAAAAAATGCCCTGATTTTTCAGGGCAATTTTTTAAAGCCATCCTGAATTTTCAGGGCTTAGGCAGAATTACATCCTGACCTCTCAGGGCAAAAAAAACATCAATCAGGGTCCTGCTTTTAGTAATTCTAGCTAGGCCTGACTGACGCCGCGACATCATCCGCGTTGGGCATGACTGACTACTAACGAACGAGAGAGCCAGCCGAGCTTCAGCAGCGCTGCTACTCTAGCAGGAACACTAGAGAGAGTTGGAGGGAAAGGCACAAGGTTCCCGTGCTCGACCTCCTCCCAGCCCAGCTCATTGAGAGACCCGAAGGGTTTGGTTTGGTTGTTGGTTGGTTGGTGCGTACGCGTGTCAAGCGATCGGAAGAAGGCGGGAAAAATACACGGTGGAAAAATCCCCAGGGAAATTTTTCAGGGAAAAACCACCCACCCCCCCCACCCCCCCCCCCCCCCCCTCCCCCCTCCCCCCCTCCCCCCCTCCCCCCTCCCTCCCCTACCCTCCCCCAAAGTTCGCGTCAGGGCAATCCTCGATATTCATCCTGACGCTACAGGGCAAACACTACGGCAATCCTGAAAATTCAGGGCACATCATATAAGAACATCCTGAGAGCTGAGGGTACAAATGACCAGCATTCTGAAATTACAGGGCAAATTGAAAACCGCATCCTGAAATCAGGGTAATCAGGATGTTTTTCCCTGATAACGAGGGCCCTGATCCAAGTCCTAAATGTATTTTAGTTGCGCGCATTCGTGTAGTGTCATTTTTGCATCCTCGCTTTGCACTAGCGCTGCATGTGCGTTGGGTCTAAAAGCATGTTGACGTGCTGAAGATGTGCTCTTACCACCAACATGAGGTATTGATGTTGACCTACCGTAATTGCACAAGAGAGCATGAGAACCAAATTCGCACAAGCAGATTCGCTAATCAGGTGAATCGAAGGTAACTTTTGGTGACTGAAAGATAAAAAAGCACTGTATTTGTGGGCCATTCCAAGCGTGATCGTTCCCATCGCCATGCTTCTTGCCCAGGTCCATTAGCCAGGTCCATGTTAACACAAGTATTGAGGGGGAAACAATCCTAAACCACCAGTTTGACCTGAACAATAAGGTGTACTTGGTCAGCCATTTATGTAAAAGGTTTGCGGGTTTTGCAGAAAAACTAGCGACATGCTCGGCGAGAAAATCGAGCAGTCGCACGCCGTCAGCGTCACCGTCAGCCTCGGTGAGCCGAACCCACATGGCTTGGAAGTCCGGGCGAAGCGGAGCAGGCCACCCGGGCTTGACCTCACTTAGTGTGACACGTCATCGACATTCATTTCGCCCGCTTCGGCAAGGCAATTGTGACAAGCTTCTCGTGCCACACTGTTGGTCCGGAGCAGCAGCCCACCTTGGTTTGCTGGTCCCTCTCCCGAACCACACTTGCTGGGGGGACGCGTCCCGTTAGCCCATTACGAGCGTCCTCGAACATTGCGCTTCGACGCGGGGCTTGCTCGTCATCCATACCTCCTCTTCCTGGCCCTCCCCCATTCTCGCTGTTCACTTCCAGCCCTTCTTCAGTCAACCCAGGCCTTGCTCATTCTCGTTTTGCACTCCGTACCTGTCGCTCTGCCACTCCATTCCTCGCCCAATGTCGCGTTACCGCTGTAAGCGTCGCCTTGAACTATCCAGACGCTAAGAGACCACTCAGTAAATATCCTTGGGACTATCGCTTGATGCTAGTTGCGGCGTCTTGTCATCTGCTGCTTCGTCTCCTAGGCTAGTTGAACAAGCAGACATACAGCTGCTGAGTTAGAGCGGTGCCCCCAAACTGGTGATTAGGATTGCTTATTCTTTTATACTTGCTAGCGGGCTGCCCTCTAAACCCAGACATAAGCAATGGCGTTGCCATCATCGTCCTCGGCCAGCGGAAAGTTTGATCCTTCCGCGTATGCAGCCCTTCGTAAGGAGCAGTTCGCTAGGGCGAAGGAGCTTCGGGAGGCGCGCTCTGGAATGATGGGCGACAACAATCCGCGTATCACGTTCGGCCCCTCCATGGGTGCGTGTTTGTAGCAATGATTCACTCTTTTCCTCTCTTTCATGGCGTCTAAACCCGCTACCCCAACCTTCAATCTTGCGGTTACGGTATATTTTTGGTTTTCGGGGACGAGCTTGGCAATTTCATTGGGTCGAGCTTGGCAATAACTCTTGTTCCGAATACTTATTTGCTCCTCTTCACGCTTCCTTTTCTCCACCGGCTTCTTTGCTTTCTTGCCCTGATCGCAGCGTCCCAGACGTCGCCCGGTCTCACGCGGTCTCTGTCGTCGAGCGACCTCTCCCGTCGTCGCCACAGCGACGTGCCAAGGCACCAGTCGCCTCAGCCGAAGCAACGCACACCACACTACGCACTGCCGCTCAACCACGGCTCGTCCTTCTCTCTTCGCAACTCCCTCGGTGGCACGTCCGACCCTCTCAACGACAGTGCCGCCAGTTCTGTTTCCGCTTCCGGTCCGATGAAGTCGCAAAAAGGGGCCTTCACGGGACCTTACTGGAACGAGCATGCGGAGGGTTCTGCCGGGGGAGCAGGCGCAAAGCGCAAGCCGCACGTGCGCAAGGACACTCGCGGTGGCGCGGTAAACGGGGTGAAATCTATCTCCGCGCTGAACGAGGCTTCCAAGTTCACCGAAGAAGAGCTCGCCGCATTCAGCGCCGCAGGTGCCGCTGCCGAGTCGCTTCTCGCGGAGGAGAACGGAATAAACGTGGCTCCGGAAGCGCAGGTATCAGTTCCGAGTGAAGAAGTGTTGAAGGAGGTAACGCTGGAAGCTCCGGAAACGATGGTCGATGCCTCTGCTGCTGCTGCTGCTGCGGCAGCGGCTGGGGAGAGCCCAGAAGGAACAGCGCGGCCGGAGGCTGACTGCGACGCAGAGCAGAGCAAGGCGGCAGGAGGGGATGGCGAGCAGCGTAGGAGAGAGAGCAAGGGCAGCAAGGGCCTGTTCTCCCGGTCGTTCCGAGCATCCTTGCGCCTCCTACGGCGAGCACTTCCGAGCAACGGATTGGGCGGCGCGTCGGGAGAGAACGAGGGCGGGGATTTGACTGGCGCGGAGGCAGGGAAGAAGACGGGCGAGCAGCGACGCTTGGAGCTGGATGATGTGAACGGGAACGAGGGTGGACGAGGAAAGAAGACCGGTGACAGCGAGAGTGAGGTGAAAGGGTCGCAGGGTGCATGGATGGAAGTGTTGCGTGCTCCCAACAGCAGCAGTAACAGCAGCGCGGGCCATGGCGGTTCTGGGTCGAGGAAAGACAAGGAGAATGTGCATCGGCTGGCGGTGTGAACGAGGAGTTCATATGTGAGATCTCCTCGGAGTGGTGGTAAATTGGCGTGGCAGGTGGTATCGTGATTGGGGAGAAGCCAGACTTGTATGTTTTGGCCCCCACTCCAGCCACTAAGTGAGGGGGTTAAACAATCTGGATAAATATAGGGCATCATTATCAAGGTTCGTGCATTAGAATACAACATTTAAGAAATAAGTCATTAGATATACAGCGGGGATAGCAATGAGATTAGAATGAGCACGCATACTTGATTTAGTCCTATCACCTGTTATCATTTAGCTGCTATATTTCTTTTGTGTTTTGGAGGTCAGATCCTTCATTGTTTCACATTGGTGCTGATACGATAACCCACTCATTCATGCTTGATTGACACCTCAAGCAAACTTGCTCTTATGGATTAATTTGGTTTAGTACAAACTGCTTATTAATAGTCGTGGTTTCACACGTCGACTGTCTGCTCAATGTTCGAATTCACGCTAATCGAATCATGCAGTTACAAGGATATGAATGCAAGGACATCCCTTTCTGTCGTTTACTGTACTGTTTTCCCGGGCGGCATGTCATGTCATCTCAAGTCAACATGTCAGTGTCAAGAAAGCCGAGCCAAGTCTGTCAACAAGCCACAACAAAAAACTGCGGGCCTGCGACGTGAAACTGGCACCCGCTTCGCTCGGAGTTTCGCAACCACAGCCAGTGAGCTCGCGAAGATCAGGTTTGCAGCACCGATTTCGCGCAGAAGCGGCTCGGCTCGCTTTTCCCGCCAACAAGTCTTCAGCATCCGGGATTGACGGCCTTTCGAAAGCCGTGCCATACAAATGCCAGCATTCCTTGCACATAAGCGCCACGCACATACCCATTCGACATGCGGTGCGACGGATGTGCCAAGCAGTGACCGAACCAGCCCATTCCACTTGGGCCCGTATTAAAAAACAACAGAAAGAAATTTTATTATTGGGTGGGGCGTAAAGACCGATTTGTGTAGTGGGTGGTTGGTAACTGGCGGGCCTCAGAAATATTTTCCTTATCAAGATCGCGAAAGGCGGTCAGCGGCATTCATGCGCGATGGGGGAAAACGTAATGTGGAACAGAGAGTGCAGGCGACATGCTGCTGCCATGCCATCATACCATACCATACCACACCGCCCGCCCACAGCATGATGCGGAGCTTGCCTTGAAGTCGGCTGTGCTGGCTGATCAGGGGCCAAGGAAAGAGACCGGCTTCTGACTCGACTCTACCATCCCAACCAAGCCCAGCTTCCGACATTCGCACTGCAAAGAGCAAAATTCGGGAATGCTCCAGCAGCATCTCACGGGGAACTCCTCTCATCAAGCATCACGTAGGCGGCAACTACAGCAACCGCGAGACTACCCCAAACCGAACCAACCCAGCAGAAAGCCCCGAAGCGAGCGGGGCGGGGGTGTAGCCTCATCGTTCCTCCCTTCCCTCCCTCGCGGTGGGTGGCCCCCAACGCAACACCAACTTTTCCCGTCCTTGCGCGTCATCCTGTCAGCCTCTCGAACCTCCAGCCTCGACTTGACGGATCATCATCATTCCTCTCTCCCGAGTCTCGAGTCCCGATGTTATCGCCTCTGGAACGGGCGCAGCAGTAGTAGCAGGCGCACGCTTCCTCAACAGCCTTCCCTCCATTTCCACTCTGCCGCCCCTGTCCTCTCAACCAGCTCTCTCCGCTCTCCTCGGCTGCCTCTCCCTCCTCCCTCATCGCTGTCTCTCCCTCTTCCCTCATCTCAAATAGTATCGTATCTCCTGCATTCAGAATTCAGCTTCAGCCTCATCTACCAGTTCGGAACCCCTGCCCCAGGATCAGGAATTCGAATTCCTCTCCCTCTCTCTCTCTCTCCCATCCATCGCATCATAGGCTTCCGTCGGCCATGGCTAGCTAGTAGCCGCGCGGAGGCGTCTTTAGTCTCAAGAAACCCCTCCTAGTTGCTCGTTTCGGGGGGGTGTAGGAGAACAGCAGGATGGCGAGCAGTGGAGGGGGTAACTGCAGCCCTGCTGTGTCGGTGCTGGATCAAGTGGTTCTAAAGCTCAACCCCACAAGAACAAGGTCTAGTCCTCTCTCCCTGCCTCTCTCCCTTTCTCTCGCTCTCGTCCTCTACCTCTCGCTCTCGCTCTCGTCCTCTTCCTCCCGCTCTCGCTCCCTCTACCTCGCGCCCTTTCTCTGACCCTCTCGCTCTCGTCCCCTCAGCGCTTGTGCCTCCACATTTATTCGTTGCTCTCCGTTTCCATCCCGACTCTCGTTACCCACCCATTCTGGTTGATCCGCCTACCTCCATCTGATAGCCAATTCACCACGCGAGCCTTATGCTCGCTCTCGGCCAGACACTACTTATAAAAAAAAACCATTGAATCTCGAATCCGCCCAAAATCAAGAGGGGCACGCCCCGAGGGCCGGGAACGGTGAAAATTAGAGGCATGCATGGCTAGTAGTGCCCGTACCCCGCGGCCATAACGCCTGGCCGTTACTCTAGCCATG
This sequence comes from Closterium sp. Naga37s-1, assembly GCA_947471745.1. Classification (NCBI taxonomy): domain Eukaryota; kingdom Viridiplantae; phylum Streptophyta; class Zygnematophyceae; order Desmidiales; family Closteriaceae; genus Closterium; species Closterium sp. Naga37s-1. The sequence goes on along the minus strand of CANJKZ010000093.1, from coordinate 1,028,788 downwards.
GCTACAGCCATCGTTACCGCGCTACCACTGTGGTTGCCGCTATGGTTACCGATACCGTTATGGTTACACATGATGCGCACGGCTTCCTGGTTCGGCGCACTCATGAACCCGTCGCTTTCTCCAACCGTCATCGGCACTCCTCCACCTCTCGTAACCCCTCTCTCTCTCTTTTCCTCCGCCCTCCCACCCTCCCCCTTCCTCCCCCTTCTCTCTCCCTCTCTCTCTCCTTCTCACTCCCTCTCTTTCTCCCTCTCTCTCCCTCTCTCCCCCTCTCTCTCTCCCTCTCCCTTCTCTCTCCCTCTCCCTTTCCCTCTCTCTCCCTCTCTCTCCCTCTCCCTCCCTCTCTCCCTCTCACCCTCTCCCTCCCTCTCTCCCTCTCACCCTCTCCCTCTCACGCTCTCCCTCACCCCCACCCTCTATCCCATTCTCGCAACCGTCAGATGCGAGGTGGTGACGTCGTCAGCGGGGCGAGTGGAGGTCGTGTGCGTCGCACTGCTGCGCCCGCTGGCGCAGCACATCGAAGCGGTGGAGCTCGAAATCGCCGCGGGCGCGCACGTGGTGATCCTGGATCCCCGCCAGTGCGCGCCGTACCACCGCCTGTTCCGCGCGCCGTTCGTGAGCAACGAGGACGCCTCCGCCGCCGCCGCCGCCATCGCGTGGTTCTCGAAGGGCACTCTGCAACGGTGCGTCCCCCCTTTCGCTGCATTCCATGTGGTTGCGTTCCGAATCTTTGCGTTTTCTCTGCGCTTCGCTCCGCTGCGCCGCACTGCGCTGCGCTGCGTGCGCGTTGTGCCATCTTTCGCGCCACCACCAGGAGGGGAAGAAGGGTGCCTCCTCCGCATACCCCTCACGGCAATAACGAAAGCCGTCGACGCGGACGCCGTCGCTGACCCTGACGCTGCTGTTTCCGTTCCGTTCCGTTCCGTTCCGTTCTGTTCCGTTCCAATCCGTTATCGTGGCAGGGTACTGCGCTTCATCAACTCGCCCGCGCTGCTGGAGCAAGCCGTTGCCATCACGCAGGAGATCACGAGCCTCACCAAGTCGCTGCAGCGCAGCACGCAAGTCGATCTCAACGACGCTGCCTGCATGGTACGCCCTGGCCCCGTACCGTCCCTTGCAGCTCTCTGCGGCCGGCCGGCCGCCCATCTACCCGTCCGTTCCTTTTGTTTTTGTCCCACGCGATCTCCCTGTGTGCGAGTCACGGATTCTGTGCTGCCACACTTTCGGACGCCAGTCTTTCGTTGCACATGTGTGTGCCACTGCCACTTGCACCGCCGATGGCGGAAAATCATCCTGTCTCTCTTCTTGTGTCCTGTCTAACCCCTTTTCCATCCCTTCTCTCCTCCCCCCCGTTTCTCCCTGCGTGGCGGCGCGCAGCTTTCCGACAGAGCGCAGCTTCCAGGAGGTACGCCCACGTGCCACGTGGCACTCCACGCTTTCTCTGCTTACTAGTTACCCGAACGCGTTGTTTTATTTGTGCCGGCCAGTTACTTGCTTCGTGCGCGGCCACATGGTCCTCACATTCGTCCTCACCTTGCCTTGGCCATCTCGCATCCTCTCTCTCATCACATTCGTTCGGTTGTCCCCGCCACTGCCTTTACTGCCCTTTCCCCGCATCGCCCGCCACCAGAACCCCCCAGTGGCCGCAGCAGCCGCCCCAGCTCCCCCTGCCGCGCCTCCCCGCAGCCCGTGCGCGCGCCACGGTCTTCGTCGCGGTCGTCGTCTCCCATCCGAGACCAGAATAGGGTATGCCCCTCCCTCCATCCCACCCACCCATCCACCCACTTACCCACCCTCCCATTCTCCCACCACTCGTCACTTTCTGCTTTTGAGACGTCATCGAAAACTCGCCGAGACGTCTCACAACTCGCCTGCTCCCCCTCCCGTCCTAGTTGGTTTCCGCTGTTCTCTGCACAGCTTTCTGCGCTCCGCTCTGCTACTGCTGCTGCTGCTGCTGCTGCGGCCACGTCAGCCTGCTCCCTCTGTCTGCCTCACCCAATTCTTTTCCTTCCTTTCGTTCATTTCTTTTCTCCTGCTCCCACTCCCTCCTCTCTCTCTCGCGCGCGCGCAGGCTCTGTCGGACCTGGAGACGGCTGAGGCCAATGCCGAGCTCGTCGAGTAAGAGAGCCTCTTTTGCAACCATGCAATCACGCACACATGCGTGTAACGGGCCTGTCTGTATGCGTGTTAATATCTTTTTTTGGTGGGCGAATTTGGTCATACCTGTGCGCGCACGAACTCTCTCTCTCTCGCTCTCGCTCTTGCGTTCATGGAACGCTGCTGCTCTAGCTCCCAACCGCCTCTCGCTCCTTGCGCGCGTACGTGTCGCTCTGTCTGTCCCTTCACCCACTCCCTCCCTCACCCCCTCTCCCACTTCCCTGCCGCACCCCTTCCCCCCCACCTTCTCCCGCGCTCCTCCGCAGGCGTCTCCGCCGGGGCGTGGAGGCGCGGCGCGGCATGCTGAAGCGCGAGCGCGAGGTGGCGGTGGCGCGGTCGCAGGCGGCGGGCTTCACGGCGGACCACCTGCCGTCGCTGCTCGCCTTCGCCGACTGCTTCGGCATGCCGCGCTTCCGGTGCGCCGCGGCACGGGCGGGAAGGGGGAACGGGCGGGGAGGGGGAACGGGCGGGGAGGGGGAACGGGCGGGGAGGGGGAACGGGCGGGGAGGGGGAACGGGCGGGGAGGGGGAACGGGCGGGGAGGGGGAACGGGCGGGGAGGGGGAACGGGCGGGGAGGGGGAACGGGCGGGAGGGGAACGGGCGGGGAGGGGGAACGGGCGGGGAGGGGGAACGGGCGGGGAGGGGGAAGGCGGCGAACGGGGGAAAAGGCGAACGAGGGGAGGTGGAGGGAGGGAAGACGGAAAGAAGGGGTGTTTGGGGGGAAGGAGGGGAGAAAGGGGAAAATGGATGGGGGAAGGTTGAAGGGTTGTGGTTCATTGTAAGCCTGTTCGCTTCCGGTTTGTATGTCGCGCCACTTCTGCTCCTTACGCTCCGCCACGCCCTCCCACTTCCTCCCTTGTGCCCCCACCAATTCGTCCTAGCGTTCACTACCCGTTCCCCCCCAATTCCCCAATCCCCGCGATCCACGCCGCGATCCACGCCGCACGTCACGCCAACGCTTCCGGGAGACGTCGTGCTGCACACCCAACGCCCCGCGTCCCCCGTCCCCGGCGGAAGCTCCGCGCATGGGGGATGGGCGCTAGCCCCGCTGGTGCGCACAGCCAGCGGAAGCACGGCGGGATTGCGCGAAGGCGGCGGAGGGCCGCTGATTCGCACAGCCAGCGGGGATTTCAGCAGCGGAAGAAGCAGCAGCGGCTTCGGCAGCGGCGGCGGCGGCGGCGGCGGCGGCGCGCTGACCAGCCGCAGCAGGAGCGCGAGCCCCGCACCCGGCGCAAGATACGGCGCGGAGAGGGAGCGGGATCTGGCGGTAGCGCTGGAGGAGGAGCGAGCGAGCGAGCGAGTGGGGCGGGAGCGGGAACGGGAACGGGAGAGGGAGCGGGAGCGGGACGTGTATCAACTCTACCACGATCGTCATAGATCCCTGTCGCCGCTACCCTCCTCTGCCTCTGGCGGGTCGCCTTCTGCGGGCGCGTCCTTCGCCACGTCTTCCGCCGCGTCTCCCGGCGCATACTCGTACACCGCGCCGCGCTCCCTGATTGGTCGCGATGACGTGGACTCGCTCGACGGGTTCTCGCTGCAGCACTCTGATTCGCTCTCGTCGACCGCGTGCATGCTCGGCGCGCTTGCGCCCAACAGCCCCCATTACGGCGGCGGCTCCCCCGTTTCCGCCTCGTCCGCCGCCACCGCGGCGGCGGCGGCGGCAGCTGCGGCGGCTGCGGCGGCCGCCGCAGCGACGGGTGGTCCTCAGTCCCCCCGCTCCGCTATGTACGCGCAGATATTGGCGGGAGTGCGTCAGCAGCTGGCGGCACAGGGAGCAGCAGGTGGTGGCGCGACAGGCGGGGGAAGCGGGGCGGGTGGGGGGTTGCCGCCAATGGGGGGGATGTCGGTGCACGATATGGCTGCCGCCGCTGTCGCCGCTGCCACATTAGCTAACCAGCAGCAGCAACAGCAACAGCAACAGCAGCAAGCAATGGCGGCGGCGGCGGCAGCGGCAGTGGCGGCAGCGGCAGCAGGAGGCGGCGATCTTCAGACGATTCTCTCAAAGATTATTATGGCTTCGTCTGGCACTTCCCCGTCGCCGCCGCACGCGCTGCCACTGCTGCAGCAGCACGCGCAGCAGCAGCAGGGGCAGGGGCATCATGTGTACTCGGCGGGTCAACACGAGATCACCTCAGCAGCAGTACACCCAGCCGCCGCCGCCGCCGCCGCTGCCGCTGCTGGTCCTGCTCCAGGCAGCATTGCTACAAGCAGCGTGACTGGCGCTGCCACGACCGGGGGGAAATCGGACGGCGTGGGAAGCGCGCTTAAGACAGGAAGCACTAGCGGCGAGAGCGTTAACCCCACAAACTGCGCCGCCAAAAGCGGCGGCAATGGCGACGGCGGCTCCACCAGCGGGAGTGGCGGCAGTCGGTGGAGGCAGCCGGCTCGGCGCGCTTCGCGCGGACGATCGGAAGGGCGCACGCTGGTTGGCGGCGCGCGGATCGGCAGCAGCGCGGCAGGCGGCGGAGGCATGGCGGGACAGGGGGAAGCAGGCGGGGCTGCAGGCGGAAACGGCGGACACGCTGACGTGCAATCGGCGGAGGTAAAGGGGGGCGGTGGCACTAGCGCCAGCGGCGGCGGGGGGGGCGGCGCGTTTTGGCCTTCAGGCGCATCGGACGACTCGGACTCGGGAAGCTTCTACGGCCCCGCCGCTGCAGAACTGGAGACTGCCGCGCGCGCGGCTGCGGCGGCGGATGGCGCAGGAGGCGGAGCGGAAGGGGGAGGGGGAGCGGGCGGGGGAGGCGGAGCGCTTACTGCAGCGGGGACAGAGGCAGCGGAGGAGAAGGGGCTTTTGTCTGATCACAGCGCAGGAGGCTTGTCGCACGGGTCGCACAGGTCGCAGAGCACGAACGGGGATCTGCGGAGCTTCGCAGGCGGCGTGTTTCTCGGCTCGTCGTCGTCGTCGTCCGCGCGTGGTGACGGCAGCACAAAGGGCGGCGGCAGCAGCGGCGGCAGCAGTGGCAGCAGCAGCGGGCCCAGTCGCAACAACAGCAGCGGAGGAAGCGGCGGGGAGAGCAGCAGCGGGGGAGATTCCTCTGCGGAGTCGGAAGCGGCGGCGGCGCTGCCCGTATCGGTGGCGCGGAGGTGGCGCAGAGCCGGCGGAAGGTCGTCCCCCGGCGGTTATCGGAAGAGCCTCGGGGGGAGTTCTGGCGGAGAGATGGAGCAGATGAGTCTGGATGGTGGCGGAGTGGGGGAAACCGTTTTAGCGCTGCGTAAATCGCCTCTCCCTTCCCCGCCTCGCTCTCCGCGCGCGGTAACAATTTCGCCGGCGCTTTCGCTGCCGTTTGACCCGACGGATGGTGGCGGAAAATTTGGCGGAAAAGGCGCGGGCGCGGGGGATGAGTCCGCAAGGGGGAGGAGTGTTTCCCCGATGGCCTCCCCTTCCGCTGCGCGTGAATGGGCCGTGTGGACGAACGATTGGTCGGGAACGAGCAGCATTAACTCGCGAAACAATTCGCGAAGCCCATCGCCCAACCCAGTGAAAAGCCCCACCCCAGAACCTGCAGGTTCGGACGGGTCACCCAGGTTTGGAAGCGCGCGAACCTGGGGGTTTGGTGGTGCGGGTTCGGCGGTGGGGGGCAGGAAGATTCAACCCACGGATGCTACAGTGCGGAGTTTCGCGGAATGGATTGACGTGAAAAAGGGAATGGGGGTGGAGAGGGCGGAGGAGGGAGAGGGGGGAATGCGCAATGGAGAGAAGGGAATGGAGGTAAAGGTTGGGAATGGCGAGCAAAGCAGCGCGGGAGGTGGGCGGGAGAAGGAGGAGTGGAGGAAGCAGGGATGGGATGGGATGGAGGATAGAGGGAGTGGAGAGAGGAAGAGTGGTGGTGGGCGTGGGAGGGAGGAGGGGAGGAGCAGCGGCGGTAGCGGCAGCGACAGCGGTGTGGAAGGGGGCAAGGGAGGAGGGGAGGATGCGACTAAGAGGCTCGTGTGCAAGGTACGGTGGGGGGAGTCTGTGTGTGGTGGTGGTGAAGCAGTCAGCACTTGCTTGCGGCTTGGTGCTGCCCCCTTGTCGCACTCTTGTCGCACTCTTGTCGCACTCTTGTCGCCCTCTTGCTGCCTTCTTGTCGCCTTCTTGTCGCCCTCTTCCATGCCTTTCTCTCCCCCTCAAATCTGATTCTGTGTGTGAATGTGTGCGTGTCTGTGTGTGTTCATTTTATGTGTATGTGTGTGTGTGCATGTGCATGTGTGTGTTTGTGTGTGCATGTGCATGTGTGTGTTTGTATGTGCATGTGCATGTGCATGTAAGTGCATGTGCGTGTTTGTGTTTGTATGTGCATGTGTATGTGTGTGAGCTGCATATGTGTGTATGTGTATGTGCATGGCATGTGCACTTGTATCTCCTGCCAAACACCAGGTGAAGGAATCTACCTCACATACAGATACCACCAGCAACAAAGACATGCAGCAGCAGCAGCAGCAGCAGCAGCAGCCATGCACCCCCAAGCCCGGCCACCAGCACAGCACCTCGGTCTCCCCCGCTTCTCCCCTGCTCCCCCCCTGGTGCTACTCTCCCCGCAAGTCCTCCCCCTCCCGCCCCTCCTCACTCCCCTCCAGCCCCCGAGCTCCCCCTTTCCTCCTCTCCCCCTCTGCACTTGCTGGAACAGGAGGGGCAGGCAAAGGGGCAGGTGAAGCGGCAGGAACAGGAACAGGCGCAGCAGCAGCAGCAGCAGCTGCAGTGATAGCTCGTACGGTGATGACACCCCCAGCGGTGGCAGTAGAGCGAGTGGCGTCTACTGCTGTGTTATCCCTGGGCACAGTGGAAATGCCACGCAGATACGCCTCCCCCAGTAGAAACCCCTCTCCTTCGAAACGAGCAGCAGCAGGGGCAGGAGCACCCACAGCAGGGGCAGGAGCACCCACAGCAGGGGCAGGAGGAGCAGCAGGGGTAGAAGGAGCAGCAGGAGCAGGAGCAGAAGCAGCAGTACCGGGTCTTGTTCGGTCCCTATCCAATGCATCTACCAGCTCTCGCTCTAACAACAACAAGCCTCTTGCTCCAGACCCAGCGCAAGTCGCAGCAGTGGCTGCGATTGCCGTGGCCAAGGCACAGGCCGCTTCAGCAGCGGCAGCTTCGGCGGCAGCAGCACCAACCACACAAGCCTCGGTCTCTCCCTCTGCTTATTCCTATGTCTCTGCCTCTGCCTCTGCCTCTGCCTCTGCCTCTGCTTCTCCCTTGCCCTCTCGCCTGCCCATCCGCCCTTCCCCTCCCTCGTCCCCCCGCTCCTTCCTGCTCCCTCCCTCTCTGCCCTCCACCCTTCGTCTAGAAAGCCTCTCTTCCTCCTCCCCCTCGTCTGCTGCTGCTGCCAACGGTAGGTTCCCTCTCACCCCCTCCCCGACTTCCCCTGCTGCTTCTGCTGCACACACCAAGGGAGCTGCAGCAGCAGCTGCTGCTGCTGGTGTTGCTGGTCTGGCCCCGATTGCCACTGGTGCTGGTACTTGCAATTCTGTGCTTTCTATGGCAACAGACAGTCCCGTCCCTGCATCCTCTCCTGTGACTGCATACCTTATGAGAAAACTTGGTGCATCGGCTGCTGCTGCTGCTGCCACTGCAGCCGCCGCCGCTACTGCTGGAGCCGCAGCATCCCCTGCGGCGCCTCCTGTGACTGCTGTTTCTGGTGGTGCTGGTGGTGGTGGTGGAGAAGGGGGGGGGAAGCAGCAGACGCACGGGGAGCAGAGGTCTATGGAGAAGCAAGACAAGCATAGGGAGCACCCTGCTGATCAGCAGCAGCAGCAGCAGCAGCAGCAGCAGCAGGGGCGGCAGCAGCCAAAGCCGCTGCATCAGCGCAACGCCAATGGCAGCGCGTGGGAGGGTGCAGGGGCAGGAGGAGCAGTGGCTAGCAAGATTGCTGTGATGATGAAAAGCAACATGGGCAGTGCTGGTGCTGGTGCTGGTGTTGGTGCTGGTGTTGGTGACTGCACTGGTGGCAGTGTTGGTGGCGGTGCTGGTGGCGGCAGGGGTGGTGCGCAGAATGGGGTTCATGGCACTGAGAGCAATGTGGGAGGAGGTGTTGTTGGAGCGGCAGCAGAGGGAGCAGGAGCGGGAACAGGAGCAGGAGCAGGGGGGAGCGAGCAGGGGCATAACCACCGTCGCCATCACCATCAGCAGCACCCGCATCGCCGCCACAGCAGTAGCAGCAGTGGTGGTGGCAGCAGTGGCGGCAGCAGCAACAGCAGCCATCCGGTGCGAACGGCAGCAGCGTCAGCAGCAGCAGCGTCGCCCTCTTCCCCCCCCTCACCTTCCTCCTCCGCCTCCTCCTCCACCTCCTCCTGTGCTTCGTCCAACCATGCCCCACGCCGCACCATCACCCGCAGCGCTACTGCTGCTGCTGCTGCTGCTACCAGTGCTCATGCTTCTGCACATAACAGCAGCAGTCATGGTAGCAGCGGTCATGGGAGCAGCAGCAGCAGTGGTGGTAGTGGTGTGGTGCGCAGTAGCAGCGGCAGATCAGCCAAGTTCACGTCTCTCCCCACGCTGATTGAAGCAGACAGCTTCAAAGAAGGGCTTACTGCCTCTGATGCCCCTGCCCCTGCTGCTGCTGCTGCTGCTGCTGCTGCTGCTGCTGCCGCTGGTACTACCGGTACTGCTGGAACTGCTGGGGCTGGTAGCGGTGGGAGGAAGGGAGGCAAGGCGTCTCAAGCAGCGGCTGAGGAGGGGAGTGTGGGCAAGGCAGGGGGGCGGAAGGGCAGTGGAAAGAGCCGGCGCGTGCGGAGCAAGCAAGAGGGGAAAGAAGCAAGTGATGCTTTTCAGGCCTCCTCCCTTGTTTCCGGGAATGGTGCCCTTGTTATGTTCCCAACAACACCAACCACTGCTGCCGCTGCTGCCTCTGCTCCCTTTCCTGCCTCTCCTTCGGCTGCCTCGGCTGCAGGTTTGGATTCCGAGGCTGCGGCCGCTTCACCGGGCCTGTGCTCACCAGCAGCAGGCAAGGCAGGCGGGAAGGCAGCAGGTGCAGGCGTGGGGAAGAAGAAGGTGCCTGGTCTGAGCAGCAGTGTGTATGCTGGGAAGAAAGGCTCACGCACCGTAGCCGCTGCTGCTGCTGTTTCGGGTGCTTCTGACGGGGAGGCCGTTTCTGGTGCAGGCAGCAGCTCCCTTGCGGATCAGGTGGTTCAGGGGCCTCAGGTGGCTCAGGGGCCTCAGGGGTCCCAGGGGCCTCAGGGGCCCCAGGGTCCACTGTCAGCAGCACTGGTAGTGACAAGTGGAGAAGTGATAGCTGAAGCTGATGCCAGTGAGCATAGTCACCAGAAGTATGGACAGCAGCAGCATCTGCAGACGGTGGTGATGGGTCTGGGGAAGGAGCAGGAAACGCTGCAGCAACAGCAGCAGCAGCAGGAGCAGCAGGAGCAGGAGCAGGAGCGAGTGGTGGAGGAGCAGGTGGAGGAAGGGGGGCAGAAGAGGGGCGGAGGGCACAGGAGGCATGGCAGCAGGTCGCGTGGGCTGTCGCCCCTGAGAGGCAGCTCTATGGCTTCCATGGTAGGCGGTGCCATGGCCTTCCTTGTCCGCTCCACTAGCAGCTCCTCCTCCCGTGCCCATGCCCATGCGCATGCACATGTGCATACCCATGCACATGCTAATGCTCATGCCCATGCCCATGTGCATGGTGCCTCTGCTTCAGCTTCGTCCCAGGCTCCTGCTAGTGTAGGTGTGGGGGCAGGTGTTGACATGCACGGCGCTCCTTCTCCCAAGTCCCCTGCTGCCTATACTGGTGCTACTGCCACTGCATCTGCCACCGCTGCTACAGCTGCCACAGCTGCCGCAGCAGCCGCCGCTGCTGCGTGCCGTGCATCACCTGCTGTCCCCTCCTTGACTGCAGCGCACCAGGGAATGACAGAGGCAGCGCCACAGCCACGGTATACGGTGTCAGAGCCCATCAAGGGAGGAGTAGGTGCAGTGTGTGCTGGCGGCGAGGAGGAGGACGGCGGGGAGGACTGTGAGAGTGACGCTGAGAACGAGGCGGTTAGTAGCCGCCGCATGATGGTGGTTGTGCCGCGAGTTCCGATGGAGCTAGGCCTATCAGCAGCAGGAGCAGGAGCAGGGCCAGCTCACAACGCTGCTCTTTCTGTGGCTAGGCCTACGTCGCCCCATCTTACCCTGCTCTCACAGCCTCCTCCTGGTGGCTACATACGCTCACCTGCCCTCAAAAGGGGCACTCCTCTTGTAGACCTGCCTCCCGTTATTGTCACAGACATTTCAGCCACACACGGTGTGCTGCCGCCCTCCTCTCCCTGCACTCCCACTTCCGGGAGCTTTGGAGGTAAGAAGTCGGAATTTGGGGGGGCAAGGGTTGCACCAATTACTCATTTCCGGGAAGTGTTATCAGCACAGCAGGTTGGTGAAAATGAGGGGAATGTTAATGCTGGTTATGGTTATGGCCATGGTTATGGTGTGACAGTGCCAGTGTCGCCAACACCAGCACCATTGCCAGTGGCTTCATGGAAGTCTAAGGCTGTGTTGTCATCGCCTGCTACTCCGTCGCCGCATGGGAAGGTTTCGTCGACCAAGTCTGGGCACTCCACGCCTGAAAGTGGCCGCAAGCAGCGTCTTTCGGCGCTGCGCAAGATGTTTGGCCTGTAGACGGCGAGATACTTTTGGATGGATGTTTGTTGTGGTGTGTTGAGAGTTTCTCTTAGGAAGGAATGCATCTAGAGAGATTCGAAAGGGTGGATTATACGTGGTATTTCTGGCTATACTTCTTGTACTAAGCATGTGTTCCAACTATTAAATAATACTTGGTGTGGTTATTTTATCTTGAGACTTCATTTCAGCAACCTATCGAAAATGTCATAATCCAAAACGAGTTGTGTGGTCCTCCTAACGCGGATACCTTGGGATTTGCGCGCAACCTCTGCACTTGCTGCTCGGCTTTTGATCATGCAGTTGCCAAGGTCAGAACCATTCAGATTCACAAGCTCAAACGCTGCGCCCGTCGCCTTCAGACCTCAAGCTTGCACTTTTCCGTTTCCTTCCGTTGCTCTCTGTTCGAATTTGACCGTTTTTTTTCCCCGGGTCCAAGTTCCAACCCAACCCACAACGCACGCCGAAGCGGTGAGGAGCAGCCCATTGCAGGCGGCGTGAGTTGTCTGTATTCGGCGTGATCAGAAAGGAGACGACAGCTGGAAAACGCCGCTGGAGATTCTTCCGTGCATTTGAGCTTCATACTCTTTCGAGCAATTGTCAAACAGCATTCAGCTGTGAACAAACACGGATACTCTCTAGTCGCGTCCGATTCGCATAGGCCTGTAGCCGCGAGCGATTCGCATACGGCTGCGACAGCGAGCGGTTCGCATAGGCCTGTAACGCGAGTGGTTCGCATAGTGCTGTGACCGCGAGCGGAGGAGAGCAGGCAGGCAGGCATGGAGGAGCCGAGTCTGGACGAGCTGGAGTGGATGGCGCAGCAGGCCATGGCGGGCGACGATGGCGGGGAGGACGACGACTGGCCGTTCGAAGAGCCCCCGGAAGATGATTGGCGCGGCGCACGCGGTGAGCGGGAGAGGGGGGGCGGGGGAAATGGATGGGGAGGGGAATGAGGGAAAGTGCTGGGATCAGTGAGATGGCTCGTGGGGGAATGAGAATAGATCCGGGTGCTGGACGGACGGACGGACGGACGGACGGAGGAGAGGAGGCAGGCAAGCATGGAGGAGCCGAGTCTGGACGAGCTGGAGTGGATGGCGCAGCAGGCCATGGCGGGCGACGACGGCGGCGACGACGACGACTGGCGCAGCCAGACGGCCGGCGCACGCGGTGAGCGGGAGAGGGGAGGCGGGTGGACGTGATAAATGGGAGGGGATGAGGGGAAGTGCGGGGATTGGTGCGATGGAACCACGGGGAATGAGAAAATGAAAATAGATCCACTCGCCTGTCTGACTGACTGACTGACTGACTGACTGACTGACTGACTGACTGACTGACTGACTGACTGACTGACTGACTGACTGACTGACTGACTGACTGACGGAGGGACAGACGGACGGACGGACAGATGGATGGATGGACGGATGGATCAACGGTTGGGTGTTGTTGTAAAAAGTGCCATAGAGCGCACATGATGAGATGCGACGAGGTGTTAATTCAACTTCAGCTGCGTTGGAGTTGCTTTCGGGAGTTGAAAAAAAGAAAGCAAGATTGCCAAAGGGGTCCGGGAATGGGCCAACATGGACGACCCAAGGCTGTCCGATGGGTGTCCCATGGTTTTGCCATGGTTGCTCTCGGTGGTTTCCCTTTCCCATATTCCCACCATGCTAAAAGAACTCGTTGCTGTGGCAATGGGAGATCTTCTTGCCTTGGTCTCATGGTTTGGCTTGCCAGTGCAATGGGAGAGCCATGTGAAGCTCCCTCTCTCCTCTCTCTCTTCTCCTCGTTGTGCCTTATATCCTATCTGACCTTCCTCTGCACTCACTGTCTCTCCCCTGCCCCGCTCCTCCTGAGACGGCTCAAAGCCTATCTGGCCTTCCTCTGCACTTCTCATGCTCTCTTCCCACCCGGTTTCCCCCCCCACTCCCCTGCTCCCTGGTTCCCCCCACCCTCGCTCCCCTGCTCCCCCATGTCCCCTTACCTTTCCAGGCGCAGCAGCAACCCCCCTGCCACACACATTCCCGCCGCCACCCTCCACTGGCATGCCAGGGGTGGCAGGCAGGGAAAGAGGGAAGGACGGCACATCGGGTGGGTCTGTAGAGAATTCGCAAATACCTGCTGCGGGCTGGCCTGGGGATAGGGGTGCTGATAAGGCGACAGAGGCAGTGGGTGGGGATGTGGCAGGAGGTGCAGCAGGACGAGAAGCCGAGGGTCGAGAGAGAGGGGACGAAAGAGGAGGAGGAGGCGATGGTGTGAATTCGGGTATTCCACAGCAAGCTGCGTTCCCAGAAGCAGCAACAGCAGCAAAAGAATCACCAGCATCAGCAGCAGCAGCAGTAGCAGCAGCAGCAGCAGCAGCAGTAGCAGCAGCAGCAGCAGCAGCAGCAGCTAAGAAAACAGCAGTACCACCACCAGCAGCAGCAGCAGTGGCAGCAGCAGCAGCGGCAGCAGAAGATGAGAAGGCAGCACGGCGAGTGGCAGCAGATGTGGATGGCGAGGTGATGCCCGTGACAGGCAGCGATGGGCAGCGCGTGTACTGCCGTGTCAGAACCACCCCAACAGACCGAGCAGATAGATCTGGCAGGGATGGCAGGGATGGAAGGGATAAAGGACGGGCGGAGCAGCAGGAGAGGGAGGAGAGTGAGCGGGAGCGCAGGATGGGTGGTGCGTGGGCGAGCAGGGGGGCAGCGGAGACGGAGCAAGGGCGAGTGCTGTCTGTGAGCATAGAGACGCTGATGGAGCGAGCAGAGCAGGAGCAGCTGCAACGCGCCTTCCGTTTGTCCCACCTCATGGCCTCCGCCCCTTCCTCTTCCACACCCTCCGCTGCTCCCTCGTCTTCCTCTAAACCACTCTCTAAAGCAGCACCATCAGCAGCAGCAGCAGCAGCTGCAGCGGCAGCAACCCCACCTCCAGCAGCAGCAGCAGCAGCAGCAGCAGCAGCAGCAGCAGCAGCAGCAGCAGCGGCGGCTCTGTGGGTGGATAAATACTCGCCGCGTAGCTTCACAGACCTGCTCAGTCCCGAGCCCACCAACCGTGCAGTGCTCTCCTGGCTCAAGCAGTGGGACCGCTGCGTCTTTGGCGCTGCTGCTGCGTCCTCCCGCTCCCGCACTCATCCGGATACCATCGCTGCTCTGCGCCGCTTGCCCCCGCCCGCTGCTGCTGCAGGGGCAGGGGGAATGGGCGGAGGGTTTGCTGGGGGTCGCGGGGGGAGGCGGGGTGGGGGGTTTGGGAGAGGCGAAGGGGGGGGGGTGGGGAGGAGCGGGAGGGGGAGGGGGAGGGGGAGGGGGGCGTGGAGGGTGGGGAGGAGGGGGAGGGGGAAAGGGAGGAAGAGAGGGAGGGGGGCGTGGAGGGTGGGGAGGGCGAGGGGGTGGGAGTGGGGGTAGCGGTGGGAGTTGGGGTGGGGATAGGTTTGGAGAGAGAGGGGGTGGTGGAGGGGAGGGTGGAGGGAGGTGGGGAGGGAGGGGTGGTGCAGGAGAGAGGGGGGGGCGGAGTGGAATGGGGGGTGGAATGGGGGGGGGCAGAGGGTGGAGGGGTGACAAGGAAGGCATGGGTGGGGGTGGCATGGGTGGTGGGGGCATGAGTAACGGCGTGGGAGCAGGCATGGGAGGGGAGAGTCTGCTGGGGAAGAGGGCGCGGGGTGAGACAGCAGGAGATAGACCAGAGGCGAGGGTGAGTGGCTGGATGGATTGATGGATGCTTGGGGAAACATGGGGAGGGGGGTTGAGCAAAGCTTGTGTGTGTTTGTAATGTGTGTGTGCGTGCGGTTGATTTATTCGTTGTTCAGAATCACACATGCAGCCTCCAGTGGTTGGGTTGGGATAGGTAATGGGTGTCTTGTCTTCATGTGGTTCGTAGATGCCGTGGCAGAGTTGGTTATAATTCATTCACTGTCATGCAGCAGTGAAGGTTGTTTGTTTGCCAAAGTTTGTGAGTAACTCATGCAAGCATTGGCAAAGAGGGAGTAAACTACAGTCAAGAAGAGGTCAGTTACCTCACCTCATGCAAGAAGAGGTCAGTTACCTCACCTCATGCAAGAAGAGGTCAGTTACAGCTCTGCTGCTCTTCCTGCATAAAACCTCACCTCCTCCCCTCCTCCCCTCCTCCCCTCCTCCCCTCCTCCCCTCCTCCCCTCCTCGCCTCCTCCGCACCCCCTCTCTTTCACCGCCTCCCCTCCTCCCCACCACCCCCTGTGGCCACCACGTATGGGTGCAGATTCTGCTGCTCTGCGGAGCACCAGGGCTGGGCAAGACAACGCTAGCGCACGTGGCAGCGCGGCACTGCGGGTACCGAGTGGTGGAGATCAACTACCCATGGCCGTTCTGCTTCTCCTCCTGCAATCAAACGCCCCTCGTCCCCTCCTCGCCTCCTACCCCCTCCCCTCCTCGTTTCCTTCCCTCCTCTTCCCCCACTCTCCCCCCCTTACCGCTTGCAGATTCTGCTTCTCTGCGGAGCGCCAGGGCTGGGCAAAACAACGCTGGCGCACGTGGCAGCTCGGCACTGCGGGTACCGAGTGGTGGAGGTCAACGCCAGTGACGACCGCGTCGCCTCCTCCCTGCGCCAGCGCATCGTGGACGCCGTTGAAATGCGCTCCGTGCTCGCCTCTGCTTCTCCTGCCATTACATCTGGTGCTGGAGCTGGCACTGCCACTGCCACCAGTGCTGACTCACGACCTAACTGCCTGGTTCGTATGCTCACTCACCCTCCCTGCGCCAGCGCATCGTTGACGCCGTGGAAATGCGCTCCGTGCTTGCTTCTGCTACTCCTGCTTCTGCTGCTTCGCGTGCCAGTGCATCTGGTGCTGCCGCCACTGGCACTGGTGCTGACTCCCGCCCCAACTGCCTGGTCCGTGTGCTCTCTCGCCCGCTCGCTTGCGCACTCACTCCCTCACTGCGACATTTCCTCGAGTAACTTATTCTTGAGTAAAGGCTCGCTCTCGCTCACTCGCTTGCTCACTCGCTCACTGCCATGTGAAGCAGGGGAAAGTGTAAGTGAGTCACACTTGGCGCGATTGCGAGTGCGCTGAGAGCACGAGGGCGTGCATGCTCCCATGCCTCCCACAAGCATCTCTGTCCCATGTGGATTGGTCCATCCCCTGCATCACAGGCTGATATGACTGCTTCCTTATCCCATGGCGGCACTGGCATGCACATGCACATCCCTGTCTGGTCTGGGCCTTCCCTGTGTGGACCGTCCTCGTGTGGGCATTCCCTGTGTGGGCTTGCTCGGCAGGTGATAGATGAGATCGACGGGGCGTTTGCAGGAGCTGAAGGGCGAGGTGCTGTGGATGCACTCGTGGAACTGGTGCGTCCCTCCCACTCCCACCCACTGTCTCTCCCTCTGCTGTCTCTTCTTCCGCGCTTATCTCTCCCTTCTTCTTCCTAGTCGAAATCCCAGTCTCTAGCCCTGTCCTTCACGCTGTCTCTCGCCACGGCCTCATGCATCCCCACAAGGTGCCGTGCCACTGCTCCCCTTTCTCATCCCTCCCACTCGCACTCACACACGCACACACGCACGCATGCACACACGCACGCACTCAAACCACACACACACACATGCGCGCGCGCGCGTGCAGATACACTTCCACCCATCCCACATCCCCACAAGGTGCTGTGTGCCTCTATTCCCCCTTCCTCATCCCTCCAGGTCCAAGCCGACCTCAAAGCAGCTGCCTCCGCAGCATCAGGATCAGTCCCTTCCACAGGGAGCGACGATGAGGATGACGAGAACGGGTCGGACGGGGAGGAAGCAGGCAGGCCATCCCACACCCCCACAAGTTGCTGTGTGCCTCTATTCCCCTGCCTCATCCCTGCAGGTCCAAGCCGACATCAAAGCGGCAGCCTCCGCTGCAGCAGCAGCAGCAGCGGCAGGATCAGTCCCTTCCACAGGGAGCGACGATGAGGATGACGAGGGCGGGTCAGACGGGGACGAGGCGGGCAGGGGGGGAGGGCAGGGGAGGGCGCGAGGAGGAGGAGGAGGGGGAGGGAAGTTCAGGAGGGTGAGCAAGGAGGGAGTGCCAAGAGCCAGCGGGCCCAAGAGGATACGGAGGAGGAGGGCATCGGGGAAGGGTGGTGCTGCTGCTGTGCAGCTGAAACGACTCAACAGACCGGTTAGTCGGTTTGCCTGGGATTCCGTGCTCTTAGCCCTGCTCTGGCTCTCCCACTTTATCCCAAATGCCCTCTCTTTCTCTGTCCCTTTGATTTCGGTATTTGCTTGGTAATATTAGCCTGGACAGTTGTTCAGTCTCCGTTCCATTCCATCCATTCACCCTCTTGTGTTAGATTTTTTTGTTCGCGTGAATCTTGTGGTGTATTGCGTGGCCTCCCTCCATCCACCCCTTCCTGTTTTCTCCCCTCTCTCCGTCATTTTCCTCCCTTACCTTCCTTTCTCCTCATACGCATACGCATACACGTGCACCCTTGACTTTTAAGTCGTCTCAAATGTCATCTTCCGTTCCTCTCATACACATATGTGCATGCACGTGCACCCATGCCATTCTGCAGATCATCTGTATCGCCAATGACCTCTATGCGCCCGCCCTCAGACCCCCCTCACCTGCACTGGAAGCACATCAAATATAGCCTTTCCCTTCCCGTCCAATAACCCTTCTACCTCCCATGCACGTGCACATGCTGGCAGATCATCTGTATCGCCAATGACCTCTATGCGCCCGCCCTCAGGCCTCTGCGCCTCGTGGCAGAGTAGGTTGGGTGGGCGGGGAGAGGGGAGAGGGGAGAGGGGAGAGGGGAGAGGGGAGAGGGGAGAGGGGAGAGGGGAGAGGGGAGAGGGGAGAGGGGAGAGGGGAGAGGGGAGAGGGGAGAGGGGAGAGGGGAGAGGGGAGAGGGGAGAGGGGAGAGGGGAGAGGGTTGAGGGTTGAGGGGAGAGGGGAGAGGGGAGAGGGGAGAGGGGAGAGGGGAGAGGGGAGAGGGGAGAGGGGAGAGGGGAGAGGGGAGAGGGTTGAGGGTTGAGGGGAGAGGGGAGAGGGGAGAGGGGAGAGGGGAGAGGGGAGAGGGGAGAGGGGAGAGGGGAGAGGGGTGAGGGGAGAGGGGAGAGGGGAGAGGGGAGAGGGGAGAGGGGAGAGGGGAGAGGGAGAGGGGTGAAGGGAGGCGTGAGGGGAGAAGTGGGAGTGCCACGGATTCATCATTTTGTTCAAGTGCGTCTGCTGCTGGATTGAGTCAAGAATGCCTCTGCTTCTGCTTCTGCTTCTGCTTCTGCCCGTTCCCTTCTTGACTACCTGGCCACACTCCAAATGGGTGTGCATGCATGGATCCACATGTGTGTATGCATGTACATCTGGGTGTGTATGCATGTACATGTGTGCATGTGCATGTGTGGATGCCATTGTGTCTTAACCACAGGGTACATGTGTTCCAGCCGCCAACCACCAACAGAGTTGTCTCAAGGTAGCCTGGCCCTGCTTCCTGCTCCCCACTCTCCTCTCCTCTCTCCTCTCTCCTCTCTCAAAAATACGCCTGCTTTTCATTTCTTTTTTAAAACGCCTGTTTCCTCCCCTGTCTTACGTCCATCCTCTGTCCACCGCACCCCGCCCAGCCCTCTTGCATTCCACCCACAGCCCTCCACCCCACCCCACCCCACCCCACCCCCAGCCCCCTTCCTCCTTCCGCTCCACGGAACAGTTTCTGCCATGTCCCCCTTCCCGATTGAGGTTGATTTTGAGAATTCTCAAAATCAACCTCCCCCTTCCCGATTCCACTCGTTTACTCGCCCCCATGGTTCTCTCCGCATGCTCCCCTCACTTGGATCCTGCCGTCCCCCCTCACTTGGTTCTCTACATCCCTCGCTTGGATCCTGCCGTCCGCCCCTCTTCGTGCCCATTGTGCACCCCTGTGCACCCCTGTGTTCCCCTGCGCACCCCTGTGTACCTCTGTGTTCCCCTGTGCACCCCTGTGTACTTCTGTGTGCCCCTGTCCACCCCTGTTCGCCCCATGGCAGGCTGCGGCACATATGTGAGGCGGAAGGGTTTGAGGCGGATGTGCGGGGACTCACTGCCCTGGCTGCCCAGACAGGTGCGCTGTGAGCAAGCGAGGGCGGTCATGCCTTGATGCCTCGTTGATGGTTTGATTCCTGACTGTTGAGTCCACAAAGTGAGGCAGAGGGGTTTGAGGCGGACGTGCGGGGGCTCACTGCCCTGGCTGCCCAGACAGGTGCGCTGTGCAGCGAGCCAGGGCGCTCCATGCCTTGATGCTGTGATGCCTTGATGCATCCATGCCATTTATGTGAGCCAAAGGCCTCGTCCTGGCTACAAAGAAAGGGACAATCTATGCATTGCTGCTGCGATGCCCCGATGCCCCGATGCATTAATGCATCGATGCATTGATGCGTGGAATCGTAACCTTTCTACTCTTCCTGCGACACCTAAACTGAACATGCCTTTTGTTTTCCATCCTTGGCCCCGGTCCCTCCTTTCCCACCCCCACCGGTCCAGACGGGGATATCAGGGCGTGTCTCAACACCCTGCAGTTCCTGCACCGAGCTAACAGGGCACTGCGAGCGGTACTACTCTCTACTTCGCTGCACCTTCTCTGCTGCCCTGCTGCCCTGCTGCCCTGCTGACTTGCTGCCCTGCTGCCCTGCTGCCTTGCTGCCTTGTGGCCCTTGCATTGAATCTTGTGACCGTTTCAAAACCATGACTACCCTTGCTTTGTCTTCTGACCTCGATCTCACTCCTGCGTGCGCGATGATCTAACACCACCGTTGCTTTTGACTTTATTTTTTCTGAGTCGACTCAAAAGCAACCTCACACCACCCTTGCTCGTGACTTTTCTATCCCTGGCCTTGCTGGCCTTCCCCGTCCTCTTCCTCTTCCTCTCCCCTCTCCCTCTCCCTTCCTCTTCCTCTTCCGTCCCCCCTCCTCCTCTCGGCAGTCGGAGGTGGCAGAGCAGGTGGTGGGGCGCAAGGACGCCACCAAGGGACCCTCGTCTAGCCTCCACCCCTCAACCCCTATCCCCTCTCCTCTCCTCTCCTTCTCCCGCCCCTATCCACCACCCATCCTCCTCCCCTGGCCAGTCGGAGGTGGCAGAGCAGGTGGTGGGGCGCAAAGACACCACCAAGGGGCTCATGGACGTGTGGAATGAGGTGAGGTGGAGTGAGGTGGGGTGGAGTGAGGTGGGCCGAATGAGGTGGACAAAACTGAGGCTTGCAGGTGGATTCGCAAGTAATGTATTCAGGGGATTTCTGTACGATCTGTGTGCTACGAGGGTAGGGGAGTGTGAGAGATGCGTGTACCATTTGATATTTAAGACGATTCGTGTCTTTATTCGTGTAATCCGCAGCCATGCGTTGTCCCCTCCCCCCCCGTCCACTATCTCCTTCTAATCCTCCTTCATTCCCCTTCTCCCCTTCATTCTCCTTGTAGCCCCCTTCAATCTCCTCCTAATCCCATTCTAATATTCTTCTAGTCCCGTCCACCTCCCCCTTTCAGGTATTCTTTCCCACTTCCCTCCGCTCGGTCCCCAAGCCTCTCTCCTCCGCACCACGACCACCATCAGCAGCAGCAGCAGCATCACCCTCGCTCCACTCCTCCTCCTCCTCCTCCTCGCCATCCCAGCCTGCCTCGCACTATTCTCGCTTCGACTCACTCATCTCCCAGCAGTGAGTCCTCATCTCCCAGCACTGAGTCCTCATCTCCCAGCACTGAGTCCTCATCTCCCAGCACTGAGTCCTCATCTCCCAGCACTGAGTCCTCATCTCCCAGCACTGAGTTCCGAGTTGACCTTTTGAGTCGACTCAAAACTCAGGCTCGTCTCCCAGCTGTGAGTCCCCATCATCACCTAATCTTTCCTTCATGGCACTTCCTCCTCCTCCTCCTCCTCCTCCTCCTCCTCCTCCTCCTCCTCCTCCTCCTCCTCCTCCTCCTCCTCCTCCTCCTCCTCCTCCTCCTTCTCCCCTCAGTCGCCTTCCCCTCACCTTCTCCTAACATTTCCCTTGTTCTCCCTCGCTGCCTCTCATTACTGTGACCGATCGAGCTGCAGAGGCGGCACGTCCGACACGCTTCTGGACGGCATCCGCGACAACCTGGTTTTGGGCGCCTTACGAGTCTCCTTCCCGTCATTTCTCCCTCTCCTCATTTTCCCTCCCCTCGTTCTCCCTCGCTGCCTCCCATTCCTGTGAGTTGAGCTGCAGAGGCGGCACGTCCGACACGCTTCTGGATGGCATTCACGACAACCTGCTGCACGCTGCTCTCTCCGATGTATCCCTGCGCAAGACTGTGAGCCCCCTGCCACTCAGACCTTAGAAACAGCATGTGCACGCACTCGCACGCACAGTCGCACGCACATGCACATACGCATGCAGACGCACAAGCACACGCACATGCACATGCACATGCACATGCACATGCACTCACACTCGCCACACGCTCATCCACACACACGCGTGCACAAGCTACCAAATGCCATCTCATCTGTTAATGTTAATATCAGGATCCTTATTGTTATTCTCAAAATCCTCAGTATCTATCTCGTTAGTCTTTCCCTCTTCCCTGCCGTCCTGTTTCTCCCCGTCATCACCACCCCCCTCTTCCCTCTCCACAACCTCTCTCCCCAACCTCTCTCCCCTCCCTCCTCCCCCCCTCTTACACACCCCCCCCACCAAACAATTCCGACTGCGTGCTGGGCGCATCGCTGGGCGCATCGCATGGCGCATCGCATGGCGTGACAGTCGTCGTCGCTGCACTGGCTGGTGACTTTAGAGTCGACTCAAAAACCTCCTCCTCCCCTCTTACACACCCCCCCCCCCCCCTTTCCCCCCCCGCCAAACAATCCCAAATGCCTGCGGGGTGCATCGCATGGCATGACAGTCGTCGTCGCTGCACTGGCTGGTGTTTTTTAGGCGACCCAAAAGCCTCCTCCTCCTCCCCTCTTACACCCCCTCCGCCCCCTCCCCCTTTCCCCGCCACCAAACTATCCCAAATGCGTGCTGGGCGCATCTCATGGCGCATCGCATGGCGTGACAGTCGTCGTCGTTGCACTGGCTGGTGTGTGCCGACCAGTGGCACCACAGGGCCATGGCGTCTCAGCAGTTCGCCTTGCTGGGTAAGGAAGGGCGTGAGAGAGACAAAGGGAGAGTGGGCACTGTGTGGTAAGGACTCCGCACGTGACAGTCGTCGTCGCTGCACTGGCTGGTGTGTGCCGACCAGTGGCACCACAGGGCCATGGCGTCTCAGCAGTTCGCCCTGCTAGGTAAGAGCGCATGAGAGATATGGGCTGGTGAATGAGAGATATGTGCTGTGGAGGGGCGTCTTAGGAGTGGTTCTGGTGGTTGTTTTTCTCGCTGCTTGCACCTAATAGGGACAGATGTGGTTTGCTCCACCTTCTGTTTGCGTTGTGAGAGAGTGTGTTGTGGAGTGAGTGCACCTTATGTTCCCATCCCATACCATCCCATACCACCCCATCCCATGTGCGCATGCAGCGTTTGAGACATGTGCCATGTACGCCATTCGAGCCACCATGGGTGCAGCAGACAGACACCCCCTCGAATGGCCCAAGGCCCATGCCAGGTCACTCCCAGCACAGCACCCACCAATCCTCCCTTCCCCCCATGCCATGTATCCGTTTCACCATTTATCTGTTTGCTCGATCTCTTCGTCTACTCATTTCCCCTTTGTATTCTTTTATCTCATTTTATGATCCAGTGGTTTTTTTCCCCTTCCTGCATCATCACCCTTCGCACGTTCTTTTGCCGGACGCATCTGTGTCTCCCTCCTTAGAGGCGCCTGAGATTCCGCGTGAACTGAGACGACTTTTCAGGCGCCTCAAAATTCATCACCATTCCTACGTTCTTTTGCCGGACGCCTCTGTGTCTCCCTCCTTACCTTGCTTACCCTCCCTGCCCTCCTCTCATCCCAAACCTCCTTATTATCCCAGCTCGCACCCCCAACACCCCCCTTCCTCCACAGGTCCCGCTCACAGCACGCGGTGCGCAGGGAGACTCTGAGTCGACTCTCTGAATTCGCTTCCCTCCCCCGAACTCCCCACCCCCCCTCCCCCCCCGCCCCCCTGCTCATCTCCTACCCTTCCCCTCACAGGTACCGCTCACAGCACACGGTGCGCAGGGAGACAGTGGAGGCGTGGCGGGGCGCCATGCTACCAGCCATAGCACGCACCTCTCCCCTGCGCTCTCTCGTCCCTGACCTCGTCTCGCCGCTGCTCTCCGTCATCTCAGCCACCCCCATCCGCCCTGTGAGCTTTTGAGTTGACTCACATGTGGTTCTCTGTGTGTTTTGAGTCGAATCAAAACCCACCCCCATCCGCCCTGTGAGCTTTTGAGTTGACTCACAAGTTGTTCTCTCGTGCCCAGCCTCCTCTTGCCTCTGCTTGCCGTCATGTGGGATCCCCCATTCCGTCTGTGAGGTCGTCTTTGTGTGTCTGCGTGCCTTCCATGGCTTTTAAGGGCGGGTCATGGGTCATGGGTCATGGGTCATGGGTCATGGGTCATGGGTCATGGGTCATGGGTCACCTTCCCCCCTCCCATCCCCCTTCCCTCCCCCTCCCTTCCCTCTCCCTTCCCCCTCCTCTCCCCACCCCCTCCACTCCCCTTCCCCTCAGTAACGGTCCCACCAGGTGGCGGGGCAGTTGTTGACCCCATGGGAGAAGGCCGCGCTTGCACAGCTCGTGGCCACCATGCTCGACTATGGCCTCTCCTACCGCCATGCTCACCAGCTTCCCTTAATGCACCGCCGCACCGCCCCTCCTCACGCCCGTTCCTCCTCTTTTCCCACAACTCACTCCCCCCCACCCTCTCCCCGTCTCCCCCTCCCTTCCCGCTTCCTCTCCCTCCTGTGCGCCCGCCTCTCTCTCTCGCTTTATCCCCCGCTCACCCCCTACTCCCCCACCAGGTGGCAGGGCAGTTATTGACGCCATGGGAGAAGGCCGCGCTCGCACAGCTCGTGGCCACCATGCTCGACTATGGCCTCTCCTACCGCCATGCGCACCAGCTTCCCTGGCACCGCCGCACTGGTTTTCCCGGTGGTGCTGCTGGTGGTGGAGTGGAGGGGGGTTTCGGTGGTGGTGATGCACACTTGACCGGGCCTGTGCTTGATCCTCCGCTCACGGAGTTTGTTGTGTTTGATGTGCGTTGCTGTGATGTGACCATGGCAGCTGCTCTGGGTGTTGATACTGAAGTTGGTACAGTTGTTGCTTGCACTCACTTCATGTTGTGTGGGAGGTGTCTGTCAGGACAATTGTGAAAGATTGTTGATACTCAACTCTGCATAAGTTTGCGCTTGTACTTGTGCTGGTGCATATTCATGTGTGCCCATGTGTGCTTCATGCGTGCTTGGTGTGTGTGTTCCCCCCCCTGCTCCAGGGACTTCGACCCCCACCATACGTCATGTCAATATCTGCAGCAGTGCGCCAACTCATAGGCCGAGAGGTACCTACCCATTCACCCTACCTACTACCTACACACTATTGGCTTACCAGCAGTATGGGCTATGGCTTATTTCTGCCTGGTCTGTGTTCTTGTTCCCATTGAATCTACTTTCTCGCCTTAAGTTTCGCGAGTCCTGACCGTTCTGCAGCAACTTGAGCTGCACGATTCTTACTCCTTCACTCACATGCCATGTGCCTCGTTTCTTGTCAGATTGAGCTTGAGCGCATCCGGCGGGACTCGGTGCGAGTGAAATCAGCATCCACTCCCAATGCTGCTGCTCCTCAGCCCCCTCCAGCTCTTCCTCGTCCTCCTCCTGCTCCTGCTCCAAACCTCCCTCCTACTGCTCCGGCTGTGTCTCATCAACAACCACAATCTGCTTCTCTGCCGCAACCTGCCAATGGTGTCCCACAGAGCAGCAAGGGGAAAGGTATGTGCCACACTGCTTATTCCAACACCCTCCACTATTGGTGTTTACTGTACCTTTTCTCTTGATTGCCCAGCCAACCACTGGACCTTTTCAGTTGTGTCTTCCCCATTTCAACTGAATCATCTTCAGGTACCCAGACTGGTGATGGTAAGGCCAAGAAGAATGGAATCCCTATGGAAGGTAAATCTGTGAAGCCGCAGGATGCATCAGGCAGCGCTCAGCAAGGAAGCGACGCCAAACCAGCCAAAGTAAAGGAGATGCAGCGACGACCCTTTCGGGGTTTCACCAGGTAGGATTAGGGTTGACTGGGGTTTGCCATGTGTTCTAACCGATTATGTGGGAGCAGATGTGAGAGTAGAGCTTCGATTCGAAATGCTGCTTTTGGAGCTACTGTTAGGTGCTGATTCAGTTTTTTTGTACCTTCTGTTTGTGCTTCCAGAAAAGTGGAACAAGATGGCGGACCTAAAACTGCTCATCAACGGAGCGGAGATGACGGGTCAGGCATAAAGAGTGCTGACAACAAAACAGCTGCTGAAAAGGCTATTCGCATCTCGTTCAAGTATCACGAGGTGCGTAAATACTTGTGATTGTGCATGTTTCATGGCAAGGCGCCACCTCAATCATTGTGGTCTGTGCTCATGCCTTGCAGGGATTTACCAATGCTGTTCGACGACCGGTGCTTTTTTCTGAGCTCCTGTAACTCAGGTTGGCAACATTCTCACTGTACAGCGATACTACCGGCATCCAGTGCAGCAAATAAGAGGTTGCTTTGCATGTCCTGCCAAACACATATTACCTATGACTGGCCTTCAAATATCACACTTTCTTCATGTTCCATACCATCTTTTTCCATGTCACCTTTGTCCATGTCATCCTCTGCCGATTCTACCTGCGCTAATTCCTTCTCAAAAATGTCTTCAATGCGGTCCTCAAGTGCATCCTTAATCTCATCAAAATTCCCCATGAAGCCTTGAAGCATGTTGAGACGGGCTGACTGTTGAAATTATATTTATATACCCTGCTTGCTGCATAGGTGTAGTGTAGTTACATTCTTGGTGGTGCACCCTCTCTTGCCATGCTTTGCTTGTACTTGTTTGTTCCCCTCAATAGTTCAATCCTCTTTTGCCTACTCATCTCACGCCATCCTAAGCTGAAGTCCTAAACCTTGAGCACCTAAACTTAACATGATATCAGAGTGTGGTCCCTCTGTTGAGATAAGAACTTGGGAGATTAGGAGCTTGGAGGGAGAGTAGCATAGTGAGATGGTTATCGAGGGAGTTTAGGTTGGTCAAAAGAGGAGTTTCACTATGGAATGAATACAAGATATAGGAATGGGCAAAAGGGAGGGTACACCACCAGCAGTTGATGCTAATACCTAATCTAGTACACTAGCTAGCTGTAGGCAGTTATAAGATATGCAATATAATTCAACACACCCCCGTAACTGCCTACGGCTATAGCTAGTGGTGCCTGGCACCAGGTCGCCTGGAGAGCGGTTGCTGTAGCTGGGATAGGCACAGAAACAGCGGTGGCTGACCGGCAGCACCTGTGAACGCCAGGACGGAGGAGGGCGCGGAGAGCGCGGAGGAGGGCTGGGATAGCCGGAGGGCGAAGGATGCTGGTCGCTCGCCATCTACGAGCAAACACAACTGTTGGTGAGGAGGAGGAAGCTGCTGGTGGTGCACAGGAGGAGAGCAAAGGAGAGGCGGCTGGAGGAGAGGAGATAGGAGGAGGAGATGCGGCTGGAGGAGAAGAGAGGAGGAGGAGATGCGGCTGGAGGAGAGGAGAGGAGGAGGAGATGCGGCTGGAGGAGAGGAGATAGGAGGAGGAGATGCGGCTGGAGGAGAGGAGAGGAGGAGGAGATGCGGCTGGAGGAGAGGAGAGGAGGAGGAGATGCGGCTGGAGGAGAGGAGAGGAGGAGGAGGAGAGGAAGTGCAGCGGAAGGAGGAGGAGAAGGGGGAGGCGGCTGCCTGCACATACCCGCCACCCCCACACCCTCTTCCCCCCCCCCCCAAACGCGGCACGAACTGCAGATGCACGGGCAGCGATGAGGAGGAGGATTAGGGAGGGGCAGGAGGGTTCAAGGGGGCTTAAGCACCCCCGTAGCCGCGGGCGCGAGCCTCGCCACCTCCCCCCCGCAACGTCCACCGTAGAAGAGAGCGACGGCAGGTGCGGAGGCGGGGAGCGGGGTGGCGATGGCAGGGGCGCTGGCGGCCGCTGCTGGCGCTGGCGCTCGCGACCGGCGCTGGCGCATGCCGCTGGCACTGGCGCTGACGCTGGCGCTGGCGCTGGCGCTCGCGACAGTCGCTGGCGCTGGCGCACGTCGCTGGCGCTCGCGCTGGCGTCAGCGACGGTCAGAGGCGCTGGTGCTGGCGTCCGCGACCAGCGACGGGGCGACGCGACAGCGCGCGGGACGGGGCGACCAGCGCGTGGGGCGGGTAGCACGGGGCGTTCAGCGCGGGGCAGGCAACGGGCGAGCGCCTCGAAGGGCGCAGCAACGGTCGCCATGGCAACGATGGCAGCCATGGCGAATGAAAAATAACAAGGTCCTTAGAAGGACCCAGCTCTTAATACCATGTTGAGATAAGAACTTGGGAGATTAGGAGCTTGGAGGGAGAGTAGCATAGTGAGATGGTTATCGAGGGAGTTTAGGTTGGCCAAAAGAGGAGTTTCACTATGGAATGAATACAAGATATAGGAATGGGCAAAAGGGAGGGTACACCACCAGCAGTTGATGCTAATACCTAATCTAGTACACTAGCTAGCTGTAGGCAGTTATAAGATATGCAATATAATTCAACACCCTCCTAGGACCTAGTTTTGATGGGCCCACCAAAGCCGCCATCGACCTTGGCGGCCTATTCTGCTGCTGGCGTGGCTGCTACTGCTTGTCGCGCGAAATTCGTTGCTGGCGCGAAATCCGCTGCTTTTGCAGCACCCGTCGCGCTGCCCCCGTTCGCCTACCCGTCGTCTGCCCCGTCGCGGCCTTGCTCGTTGGCTACGCTGCTACTGCTGCGCCTTCGCCGCGGCCCCATGCACCCCCAATGCGCTTCCCCACCCGTCCCGGCCCTGCGCGCTTGCGTGGGCAATCGAAGTGAGAGGGAGGAAGGGGGGACAGGGGTGGCGAGTTGCCGGCAGCGACCGACCGCGTCAGCGCCAACGGCAGTCGTCGGCGCCCTCGCCAGCGCCATCCCGCTCCCCGCCTTCTTCTCTGCAGCGCCCTGCCCATGCGGACGTTGTGAAGGGGAGGTGGCGGGGCTGGAGGCCGCGGCTATGGGGGTACTCCAGCCCCCCTGACTCCTCGCCCCTCCATTTCCTCCTCCGCGCCGTTGCACCTGCCGCGTTGGGGGGGGGGGGGTGCGGGGGGATGAGGGTGTGGCGGGAGGTACTCTGCAGCACCAGCCCGCGGCCCTTCTCTTCCCTATCTCTCGTGCCCGTGTTTACGGTCGTGAGGGGGGGGGATGAGGGGGTGGCGGGGATGACCAGCAAACCGCCACATCAGCACTCCTCTCCTCACTCCAGCAGCCGCCTCTCCATCTCCTCCTCCTCATGCTTCTCTCCCTTCCGCTGTGCCCACATTTCCAGCCTCTCCTCTCCTCTCTCCTCTCCTCCAGCCGCCTCCTCCTCCGCTCGTTTGCTCCTCCAGCCGTCTCCGCCGTTGTAGGGAGAGGTTGGAGAGGTTGGAGGGGGGTGACCGTCGTGAAGCCAGCAGCGCCAGTCGCCAGTGAGCCCGTTGCTCCAGTCGCCCGTGGGTCAGTTGCTCTAGCCGTACGAGCGGGATGCTCCAGGCGTACGAGCCCGTTACCCCAGTAGCCCGTGAGCCAGTTGCTCCAGTTGCCAGTGTGTAAGTAGCTTTAGCCGCCGCCCCCCACCTCCTCTCCTCTTTCTCTCTCTCTCCTCACTTCTTTCTCCTTGGTGTACCCCTTAAGGGGGTGTGTTCCTGCACTAGTTCCTGCTGCAAGCAGGTTAAGGGGGTGTGTTGAAATTATATTTATATACCCTGCTTGCTGCATAGGTGTAGTGTAGTTACATTCTTGGTGGTGCACCCTCTCTTGCCATGCTTTGCTTGTACTTGTTTGTTCCCCTCAATAGTTTAATCCTCTTTTACCTACTCATCTCACGCCATCCTAAGCTTAAGTCCTAAACCTTGAGCACCTAAACTTAACACTGACGGCAATCCAGAAATGTCATCACATGTCAAGTACATGAATAAAAGCTCCTGCAACAAAAATTTGGTCACACCACTGGTATCCAGTAACAAGTCTCATGCATGTCGCCCTTGCAGGAGCAAATGGCTCCAAACTGACCTTGGCTGCCACGCTCAGTTCCGAGGAGGGCTCATTGTCACACAAGCCACAACGAAGCACTGTCTCCCATTCCTTAGGAGTGATGCTGGCAATGAGAAGTTCCATAGGAGCATCACGCAAGCTGCTGAATGCAGCAAGTCTGACCTTCTTGTCAACGTCTCGTGTCTTGATGGCGATGGACGTGAGCAATTCTGCAGGAAAACATGGTGAAAAAAGGGAACTACCCACATTTCAAAGGATTCCAGGAGGCCAGCAGTGTACCTTGGTCGATGTTGGGCGATGCAGAGAGGATCTGAACAGCAGCTCGACGAACCCTTGTGCTTGGATCAAAGAGCATCGCATGGGTGAGGTGAGCACGTGCCTCTAGTGTCCACATCAAAATGCTTGCAGCTTCGTCTTGCTGCCCCAGCCTTTCCAAACCTGCTACCCATGCAAGGTGTGTAAGTCCTGGGTCAATCCACTGCACAATCAAACCACCAACTCAAAAAGCTCTCACATGATAAGCACTCCAGCCGCAGCTGAATGGCTTCAAGCTGTTCATTGGCTAACACTGCTGAGCAAGACGTGAAAACTACGTTTGGCTTGGCTTCAAAAATCTTCTCAAAGAGCCCCAAGGCCTGTGAGTAGCCTGCAGCATACGAAGTGGTCAGGATGCAGAAACAGAAATAGAATACTGAAGTGGCTAAGATACGTACCATCCTTCGCTTGATAAGCACCACACTCTACTACTTTCACCAGACAGAACAGAATTGTGTCTGCAAGGTCAGCATTTGCCAGAAATAGCAACACTTGCTTGCGCCTTAAATCTTCTCCTTGTGCAGCTGAGGCGAGCAGCCCCTGAAGTGTTGTCTTCATGCACGCCAGCCATTCAGCCTTGGAATAACCACAGCAGGGTTAGAAGCAAGTTGCAAACATGATACCGTTTGTCCCTTCATATGTGTGTCCTTACTGCATCCAAATTGTATGCCTCTTCCAGAAGCTTCCAAATTGACGGAAACCGTTGGCATGGGTGCACAGAAATGTCAAAGAGAGTCGCTTGCACCAGCTTCAAGGCCACTTGAAAGCAGCAAAAAACAATATCTGGCAGTTGGAAGGGACCAGATTAGAAATGCGGCGACAAAGATACACGAGCAGGCGACTGATATTAACGCCAGGTCCTGGAGGGTCCATGGGTCTGGACATTACCTGGCGGTTCGTGAGCTGCCCACACACAGTCAAACAGGTGATGTCCGGCATGTTCACCAAAGAGTGACCGCTGAAGCACAGCAAATTCCAAAACATTGGCATTGCACTCTTTGATAATAGGAATCTCCAACTCTTCAGCAAACTTATACAGCTCTGCATAGACCCACGGCCAGGCTCAGAGGTTATGACGTGGATTTGACTTATTAACGGAACCCGACCAGTCGTACCAAATAGCAGGTCTTGCACTCTCATCAGCCGTAATGCTTGCTGTTCGAAGCTCTCGCTTAAGTGAACAAGCCCATTAATCAAGGACTGAAACATTGATGGAAATGGAAGGTCCCACCTTGCCGTCCGAAGAAGCGTCAGACAGCTCATTATGTCCTTGACATTCCACTTAGGCGTCGATTTCCGTTTCTTTAGCTTCCTGATATTGCTCATGACGAGCACCGCAAAGTCAATATTTAGTGAGAAAATGGACGTCGGAAAGCAATATTATCATACCTGTCGGTGAGAAAACACAGAAGAATCTTTTAAATTCTTCCAAAGATGCCCAGCATGAAATCCTTGGAAACCAGGTGAGGCCGAACCTCTTCCGAATACGTGAGAAGCACTTCGAAAAAGAGGGTGTCGTGGAGATGAGCAGGAAGCCCATCTTTGGTGCACTGCTCCAAGTCCTTCAGTATGACAGTCTCCAATTGATTCATTGTGATGGCCGCACGACGGTGGATGTGAGGAGGCGAAGCGAAAAGGGGGGTGCGTTTGTAATCACCGACGGATGCAAGGTTGAGCACCACGGAGGCAGTGACACGCTTCCAAATTCGAGCATCTTGGGATTTGGGGAGCAAGAGTGATGAATAATTTGGTCGTTCACGCGGTGAATCGCAAAATCAATCCATGATTATAACATACTTCTTTATTCGGTAAAGTCTTACTACTACCAGTATTGCGATAACTCTCCAACAAATGCTGATTATTCAGAGTTTCACATACAGTAAATAACCAAACACACAAAAGCATGCAGAAAATGCGGCGTCCCCTACAATCAAGAAAGCTAATACAATCGCGCATACTGATAAGCAGGAACCCAATACCATTGTACTCGGAAGGCAGCCCCTTCCCAACAGCACCCGGCACCCCAGCCCGACCTTCCCTGGACGCAGCACCACTAGTTACCAGGACCACCAGCAGCAGCAGCAGATGCTGCAGCAGGGGAAGCCATAAGCTGCTTCTCCAGGTAAGCTTCCACGAGATGCGACCCACATGCCTGCTGAACCACAGCCATGGTGGCTGGGGAATCCAAGCGCACAAACTCATCACTGCCATTAGCAGCAGCTTCCGTCTGGGGGTTCTCAAACTCGTGACGTGCAGCAGCAATGGCATAGCGAATGGCAGAGTGGATGGAAACAGCAAGAAGGAGAGGGGGCTCCCCAGATGCTGGCAAGGGTAGCAGACGAGCAGGGACACCGGGGAAAGAGTAGGACGAGTGAGGAGATGGAAAAGCCATAAGTACTGAGCAGATGCCTTGGATTGATGGCAAGCAATGGAATGTTGCAGTGCACCTGATGTGATGCTGCTCTACAGTATTTGAAAATTTGGAAAATGAAAATAGCGAATGTACCCCATGGTGACAGAGACAAAGGTAAACTTCAGCCAGGTACGGTCGGGAGAGCAGGTGCAAGAAGAGGGGCAGAAAGGGAGCATTGAAGGTACGAGCGAAACAAACCAGATAAAAAAACAGCTCAATGCGCCGCGGAGCGGAGATGGTAGGTGGAGACGGTCTGAGGGTGAGCGGAGAAAGCAGGGTATACGGTACCTTTGGAGGAGAGCACGCCGCGGTCGTTTCCAGAGCCCTGCAGCAGCGAGACGTTGAGCTGGCGGGGCGCAGTGTCAAACGACGGCACCTTGTAGGACCACGTGCCATCCGTCAACAGCCTGCCTGATGACTCATCCACCACCACCTCCTCTGTTGTGAAGAAGCCCTGACCTTGCACGAAAGCCCCTTCCACCTGGGAGGGAGGCAGGAGAGAGGTGGGTTGGGGGTGAAGTAGGGGGGAGAAACGGGAGGAAAAGTGGTGGAGAGGGAAATGCATGCAAGAAACGTCCATATTAAGTCGCAAACGGACGGGGGAATGGGTGGATGAGTAACTGAGTGAGTGAGTGAGTGAGGGAATGGATGGTTGGATGCAGAAAGCGGTGGGGAGGTTTTCTGACCTGTCCAATGTCCACAGCAGGGTTGAGGCTGCGGCCACAGTCATAGTGAATATCACACCGTAGCACACTTACACTCCCTGTTGCCACATCCACCTCCACCTGCCACACACATGCACGCCAGCGATGGAAAGGGAAGGGGGGGAGGAGAGGCCAGAAGCCGCCAGCCAAACAACCGTGAGACAAAAAGAGCATGGAATATATCAGAGCGGCATGTAGAGGATGGTACATGCACTGCACATGCACATGCACATGCACATGCATTCCAAAGAGCACCCCAACCAAAGGAAAAGACATCGGGTAATAGGGATGATCTGCAGTACCTCTGAGACCGCAGCTCCAAAGTTGAAGTAGGAGAGGAAAAAGCTGCCAGGAAGTGGCTTCGGCTGATAGTTAGCCTGAGCCGACAGGTACATGCGCATGGCCTTAGCCTGCCCCACAACCTCCTCCCAGCTGGCCACATCCTCCTCCCCCACCACCACATCACCCGCTCCTGCTGCTGCTCCGCCCCCAAACATTCCTCCTGGGCCTCCGCCTGTCACCCCGAGCCGCTTGCACGCCTTGGCCTTTTCTGCTGCTGCTTTGGCGGCGTGCAGCAGGGGGAGCAGCTGGTCGCAGGCTAGCTGGGCGCCAGCACAGGAGGCCTCGGATGTGCTGCTTCCAGCAGTGATGCCACCGTTGGCCAGGGATATGCTGTCGTTTTC
The DNA here is from genome assembly GCA_947471745.1 of Closterium sp. Naga37s-1. Lineage (NCBI taxonomy): Eukaryota > Viridiplantae > Streptophyta > Zygnematophyceae > Desmidiales > Closteriaceae > Closterium > Closterium sp. Naga37s-1. Next base: position 995,845 of record CANJKZ010000093.1, on the reverse strand, counting down.
CACCACTCGGATACGGCTCACGTCCACTCCATACTTGCTGCTGCTGCTCCTGAGGATGTTGAGCCAGAGTTGGTTGAGGGAGTTAGCAACAGCCTGCCGCACCTTGGTAAACAGCCCCTGACCCATCTCCACTCCTCTTGTCTCCACCACCACTGAAGCATCACCAAACACAGTCACACGTGCCGGCTTGCCCATGATACCGATCTTGTAGTGCACAGGAGCAATGGCGAGGCCTCTCTTACGCCACTTGTGTGCTGAGTTGAATTCCTGTACTGCCGCTGCACGCTTGCTGTAGCTGGCAAGTGATTTAACCTCCCTCCACACTCTCTCCGCGATCGCACCCTCATCCTCCGCCTTTTCCTCCTTTGCACCCTCATCCTCCGCAGCAGGAGCAGGAGAAGCCGGAGCAGCAGGAAGGACGTCGCGGGGGAAGAAGGCACGGAGGGAGTCAGTGGTGATATGGTTGCGCTCGCGGACTAGCACTGGATCCAGGTTCAGGGTTGCAGCTACATGATCCATGACTGTTTCCGCAACCAGCACTCCCTGCACCTCGCCTGGCGCCCTCACTGTCACCCGCGTGGGTAGGTTGGTCCTGCAGGTGTGGGTAGGAGAGGAGAGGAGGAGCGATGGGGCGAGGGATGGGGAGACGTGAGGGGATGGATGAAGGGGTGGTTGGTTGGTTGGGGGGAGAGAAGGGGGGAGAGAGAGGTGGTATTGCAAGAGCCGGGCATGGAAAGAGGTCGGAAGGGCCATAGCTGATAAGCAAGCTTTTAACCCCACTAAACCTGTCAAACACCCTTAGCCCCAACCTCACTCCGTTCACCCACTGAAACAACAAACATTTCCTTGCACCAACCTCCCCCCTCCCCCCCAAAAACACACACCATGAAACCCCCCACCCTTCTACCCCCAAACCCACTCCACCCGTCCCTATCCCCTCCCACCCATCCCGCCCCGCCCCCTCACTTGGCAATCTTGAAATCGATGTGCAGCGAGCCCCAGTCGTATTGCGTGATGGCAGGGCCGTAGGCCATGGCCAGCCAGTTACTCATGGTCTCACTGCATCCGCCGTTCAGCACCGCGCTCACGCGCAGCGCATGCACGCAGCCAGTCTCGTCAAACCCCACGTCGTAGCGGGCCCTCGACTCATGCCTGCCGCCCACCAGGGCTGTGTCTGCCTTGCGCTCTAGGGCCATGCGCACGGGGCGGTGCAGGTGCTGCGCTGCCAGCGCACATGCCACTGCCACCTGGTGGCGGGAGAGAGGGGGACGATGAGTGAGGAGAGTGGCATCGGGACAGGGGTGGGAACTTGAATCGACTCAAAAGTCAGAGCCATGCGCACAGGGCGGTGCGGTGCAGGTGCGGCACTGCCAGCGCACACGCCACTGCCACTGCCACCTGCCACTCCCAATTCCCTGCCAATCCCCCCTCAATCCCGTCCCAATCCCCTCCCGATCACTCTTACCCAGGAGGACTGGCAGGCCTTGCCGCCAAACCCGCCTCCCAGGCGGCGAGTGACCACGCGCACACAGCTAGCCGGCAGCCCCAGAGCCACGGCCACGCTCTCCTGTGTGATCTGCGGGGACTGAGTTGCGCTGTACACAGTGATCGTGCCACCCTCGTCTGGAACTGCCATCGCCACCTGTGGCTCCATGTAGAAGTGCTGCTGCGAGCCCGAGCGCACCTGGTGGGTGTGGGTGTGTGGGGGGAGAGAATGTAGGACAGATGATATGTGGAGACGCCTCTAGGTGGAACAACGGCTGGGATCCTGACTGAACCTGGTGTGTGGGGAGGATTAGGTTGAGATACAAAGATTGGGGGGGAGGTTGGAAAGGGCGTTGGGGGGCGCGAAGGGAGTGGGTGGAGAGGAATCTTGAAAATTTTGACGGTGATGGGAGAGTTACGATTGAAGAATGAATCTGTGTCCGCCTCGTAAAGTGCTGCCCAATGCTTGGAGCATGTGTGCAAGTCACAGGCTGGCAATTTGCTAGTTCGGCAAGTCGCTGCACGCCATTCTCACCGTCACCTCCCCATCATAACAGCCCAGCAAGATGCAACAATCAACACGTTCATGTAGCAAGCCTCACCTCGGCTCCGGTGATTTTCAGAGGGCTCTTGTCGAAGGCTTCCTGGAAGTTTCCGCGGCGGGGCAGGGCCATGAGGAACATAGGGTTGAGAGTGAAGAAGGACCCGGCAGCCTCAGCCTGCTCTATGGTCACAATGGCTGTGCCACCACTCGCCTCGCCTGCCGATACCCCAGGTGCTGCCACCGCTGCTGCTGCTGCTGCTGCTGTTTCTGCTGCTGGTTCTGCTCCTGTTGCTGGTCGTTCTGCTTCTGCTGCTGCTGGTGCCGGTTCTGCTGCTTGTGCTGTTGTTGGCTTGTGAGCAGCAGCAGCAGCAGGTGGAGGGGAGGAGTCATACGTGCAGAGCACCTTCCGTGCGCCTTCCTGTGCATGGCGGTATGAGTCAGCAACCTGACGGGTGGAAGAGGGAAACGGTTGAGTGAGTGAGGACATGGGGAAGAGGGGAAGCGGGGGTTCGTGGACAGAGAGAGGCGGATGGCTGTTGACATGGACAGGTGACAGCAGGAACTGACATGGGGGTATGTAGGTAGAAGTCACACAATACAACACCAGGAAAGCTAACAAAAGCCAGCACACACACACTCACACCAATTAACCAGCTAATCGCAATCCACCGTCGCGCATCCCATCCCACCCCTCCCTACCCAACCCACCACAAGAGCCAGCGGCTGGCCGTAATACTCCGTGCGCCCTTCAGCAAAGAGCGGGTCAACCGAGCCCATGAGGTTCGAGCCCACGTTGGCCCCACCAGGGGGGAGGTGCGAGGCGTCCAGCACCGCCACCACGCCTGGAGAGGCGAGCGCTGCGGCGTAGCAGCGCGAGGTGATGCTTGCACAGGCGTGCGTGGAGACGGCAAAGGCGGCGTACAGGCAGGAGGACGGCACTGGGATGTCATCCACGAAGATCGCATGGCCTGGTGGGTGGGAATGCAGGGGGGGAATAAAGGGGGGTGAGAGGGGGAGGGATGAGGATTTCTGAGGCCCCTAAAAAAAGGACGGCACACGAAGATCGCATGGCCTGGTGGGGATGCAGGGGGGGAATAAAGGGGGACAGGGGAGGGATGACGAGGGGGGAGAGGGAATAGGTGGAAGGGAGACGATTTTGGAGGCGCCTCAAAGGCTGGCACTGGGATGCGTCCACGAAGATTGCATGGCCTAGTGGGGATATGGGGGGAGAGGGGGGGACGGGGGGGGGAAGAGGGGCGGGAAGAGAGGGGGGGAGAAGGGTGCAGGAAGGGAGATGGGAGGGATGGTAGGTAAGACGGTGAAAAGGGGCAAGGGAGGGGCAATGATGTGATGAATGATGCACCTGTGGCTTGCAGGTCGACGCCGAGCTTGGGGAGGGGCAGGGCGAGGGGGAAGACGTCGTTGGTGACGCTGTACACCTGCTGCCCCCTCATCACCACGTGCTGCTGCTCGCTGCTGCCCCTCACTCCGTCTCCACTCACACTATCACCACCAGCAGCCCCAGCAGCAGCAGCAGCAGCAGCAGGAGCAGCAGCAGCAGGAGCAGCGCCGTCCTGCAGGCTCTTCTGGGGCGGGTCGATCTGGGGCAGGTGGCGGGAGAGGAAGGAGAAGAGGAACCCAACAGCCGCCTCTGCTCTATACTCCGCCCACCGGGTCCCCTCCGGAGGGACCACCTCCCCCCGCACTGCCCTCACCGCCTCCAGCACGCTGCCAGGTGTCAGCGCGCCGTTGGCTGCTGCAGAAAGCAGGCAGGACTCGGCTTGGCGCGCTCTGATGGCGTGGGGGCTGCCAAATGCCCCAAAGACCACCCGAGCGGAGTGGATGATGGGGGACGAGGAGGAGGAGGAGGAAGAGGAAGCGGGGGTGAGGCGAAGGAGGAACGCGGCATTGACGTACGCATAGGCGTTGCCAGAGGGGCGGACAGACGCACGGAAGGAGTCAAACACCAGCTTCTGGTCCGCAGAGGAGGCGGAGGGAGGGAGCGAGGGGCAGGGCAGGAAGACGGAGTGCAGCAGAGTGGTGCTGGGCAGAGGACCGCGCAGCAGAAACTGCTCTAGAGACACCTCCTCCCATTCCCACCCGTCACTGCCTCCTGCTCCTCCTGCTCCTCCTCCTGCGCCGGACGCGGCAGTGGGGAGGGTGGGAGTGGCGGTGCGCACGGAGGCGTTCAGGGCGAGCAGGAGTGTGGCGACGTCAGAAGGGAAGGCGCGGCGAGAGGCGGCGAGCACAAGGTTCCCACCGATGCTGGCAGCGTTGCGCACGTGCGGCCCTGCTACCTTGCGCAGGTGAGCCGCCACGCTAGAGAACACCTCCGCTGCTGCTGCTGATGATGCTCCTGCCGCCGTTGCTTCATCCCAGCAAGTAATTACTGGAGCACCGTCGCTGGTGCTGCTGCTGCTGCTGGTGGTGGAAGCACCAGTTCCCTTCCCTGCTACTGTGTCCAGCACAGCAATCACATCGGCCAAGCACACAGCAGCACCAAATCTAATCCCCATCACACGCGCACCCGCTTCACCCCCCTCACTCTCCTCGCCACCCGGCCCTTCTTCCCACGCCACGCGCTGCAGCTCAGGCAGGCGCTTCAAGTCTACTCTCGTCACACGAGCCACCCCATCATAGCGACCCAGCTCAGGATACACACCCACCGCAGTGTTCCCCACCACCAGCCGAACCTCCCCACCATCACCCGCTCCTCCTTCTCCCTTGCCTCCCAGCAGCACGGATTGCAGCTCCTCGAGACTTCTCGGCGCCACCCACGCAACCTTCCTCCCTTTCCTCTCAACCTTCACCTCCTCCGCCTGCTCCCCCGCCTCCTCCTCCCCCGCCGCACTCACCTCTCCATTCGCCCCAGCGCCGCCCACGCCTGCCGCTTCTCCCGCGCCTGACTCCTCCCAGACTTCCCACCCGAGCATCTTATCTTCCCCTGCTGCCTGCTTCTGCTGCGCGCTGAGCTGGCGCTGGGTCTCCGCGGTGAGCCAGGCGGGGAATGGCGGGTCGGAGGCCGGATCGTAGCGCGGGAGGGGCTTGCGAGGCGTACCGCACAGCCCGCTGCACTTGCCGCTGCCGCTCTTGCTGCACTTCCCGCCGCCGCCGCCTTCGCCGCTGCTGCCCTTCCCGCCACACTCCCCCTCGCCGTGCGACTGAGCGGAGGTCGCAGCAGGGGCAAACTCACTAATATCCAGCACCGTACAGGAGCGCATTCCTGCAGCACCAACAGACCCAAGCTCTTCCAAATCCATCAACTCCCCTGCTGCTTCTGCTGCAGCTGCTGCTCCTGATGTAGCCGCACTACCGTTCGCCCCAGCGAAGCTCTTGCAGGCGTCGAGAATGGGCCGGTATCCTGTGCACCGACACAGGTTCCCAGCCATTGCCTCCTCTACCTCCTGCTCCGTCAGCCCACTCACCGCCTCCACTCCCTCCCCAGAGGCTCCCGCGCGCCGGCGGCGGAGGGCAGCGTAGAGCGCGATGGACATGCCAGGCGTGCAGAAACCGCACTGCGACGCGTGGAACCCCGCCAGCCGCTGCTGCACCGCGTGAGGCTGCTCCGCGCGCCCGCCCTTGTGACACGTGTGCGGATCCCGCTGCTGCGGCTTCAACCCCGCGCCTTTTCCTGCGCCGTTGGCTGCGCCGGAGGGTGCGGGTGCGCCTGCGTCGCCGTTGGCTGCGGGGAGGTCGGCGGGGGACGAGCGGGACGCGGAGCAGAGCCCTTCCGCGGTGGTGATGGCGGCGAGGTGTACGGAGGCGAGGGGAAGCAGGCAGGAGTTGAGCGAACGCTCGTCGATGGTGCTGGTGAGAGGGTTGTACCGAGAGACCATGACCGCACATGCACCGCACCCTCCTGAATGTGTCGGGTCCAGGGAACAAGGGGAAAGTTGTGGAATAAAATCAGAAGATACCTTTCATGTAAGACGAAATGCAGCGAAGGACCTTGAGAAATGTGAGTGACGAGGGTACTTGCTGTGACGTGCATTGTATCTGGAACGGCGAAGAGCCGAGCAAGTGACTGTCATGAGACTCGCGGTCGTTCCAGGAGACATACTAAATTGACTGTTATAATGCCACGGTTTTCAGGCAGTTTTAGTCAATATTATCATGAGTTTTGGAAAGAGAATATAACGCATACCTTCACCGCAGGCCAGCTTAGTTCCTGTAAACTCCGTCCTGATGCGGACGAATTCATTCAGTGCCATGGCTGGGTCCACGTCGCGAATTTCCATGCGCCGTCCATTCAGGGCAAACACCAGCGGCGCCTGGCCGTTGGCATCAGAAGGTGATGCGTCGCGCCCCATGATACCACGAAGAAAGACGTCACCTTCAGGGTATGGCTGTGGGGATTGAACGGACCTCGCTAAGGATGTGCCAGATACCAGTTTCCCTCTTGACGAAATGAGATACAATTCCCAGTGCAAGCCTTTCGTGTGAAATGAAAGAAATTCGTACTTGTACAGTTCAGCATCTGGATTCTGAATTCAAAGCAAGAGCTTTCGCAAGAAACATGCTTGACCCTTGGGGAGAGGGTGGCACCATGCCAGCCGCCTAGTCGATTCGAGGCGAACCAGCGCTTGGCTTGGCAGCAGGTTTGGGAACCCTTTAGGGATGATGTGGCTCTGACCCATTCGTCCGAGTCTATCCAAAATCAAGGGGCTTGCGTGGGATGGTGTAGCTGATGCACGTTTGCCCTCTCTTGTCAAACTCACTATCAGCAATAGCATTGACGCTTCTAACTACACCCAGCCTACCTAACTCTTGTAGCATCAACAGCAGCAAACCTCAAACTGGTGCAAGGGTTTGTTCAGTCCAGTCAATGTTTCTCCTCGCATATCTAGGCAATCATCCAGAATTGATGTTTTGGCGTATGTTTTACGCCCATTAACCCCAAATCCATCATAATATTAAGGTGCCGTATTCAAATAACACGCATATAATATATTGAATATGTCATTGATGCTGCATCTATTTGTTATACAACATGTATGTGAAACAAAATTTCTAAACTTAATATAGGAAACACTGTTATCACGAATAGTTACCTGCTGGTGAGGAAACAAATCATGAACAATGACAGAAATCAGCATAATGATTATTGTATCCGCACATTCTAATAATTGCCAGCAGAAGTGTACTCACTCTAATATATTTTTGGATCAGGATCTGCGATAGTTGCTGCTTTTGCAACACGTTGACTAGCTGAATGAACGAATTGACACCCGTCGTTACGCGTGTTATTCGAATCACGACCGTCAGAAAGGTGCATGTTGGATGTGGACTCCAAGGAGGCGAGAGCAAAGCTGACGCACTTTGAGTCAACCCACGTGGCGAGTTTAAATGGTGTGTTGGGCGCGGCGGATTCGTGCTGGAGGGATCGAGATGTCCTACTCACCACAGAGTTTAATGCTTTCCACCTAGTATTCAAGGAGATGATTGGTCAAGAGGGTAGTTCCAGCTGGCAGCAACTGTTCGCGAAGAGCTGACCCTCAAAATCCACCGTATAACTGAACAAACGGCGTACAGCTGCTTCGAGATGACTCCGTGCCTCGTGTGCGCGCCACTTGGACACGACACATTGACGACGATGCGCGAAAGTGGTTGTTTTCGCCTGCGCTGCGCAAACTTGTGCTCCACAGAGCCTAGAGATTCTCAGCGAAGATAATTTTGGACTGAGGCGAGCTTCGCCTGCCTCGATCTCGTGTCGTGGAGCCACGACGACACACTTCCTACACACATCATGCAACCAGAAGTCACTCCCTTCGCGGTTCGACTGAAATTCAGAATCTCACCTATTTCTCCGCATTCGAAACCCGTCTACCACTTCCGCTACTGCCGTGCCAAAATCAAGACACAATCTTCCTCACAAGTCGTTCCATTTCAATACAGGACGAGAAAAAACGAGTGGTTAGATCATTCAATCGACAACTCCTCCTTCCTTCCTCTACTCCTGCCGCTGTGACGGTCTCGTAGCTCTCGCCGTGGCAACCCTCTCGCTTTTGAGGCGCTTGTTCGCCCCACTGGCGTTTCCATTTCCCTGGATCGTACACCAACACCTCTGAAATCATCTGCAAGCTCCGTCCTCCGCCCACCGTAGCTCTCGCTGCGCTTTGCCTACTCGGTCCGCGTTCTTTCGTTCTTCCTGCTCTACCTTCTCGTTTTTTTTCTCGCCGTGCTGGCTCTGCACGATGCTAAGCACATCCGCGTTGAACCCTCGTTCCATCCATCCATGCCCTGGGACGCACTCCGCCGACCTCCCCCCGCATCACCCACCAACACCGCGGGCTTTACTAAACAGTAGGTCAACATCACCCTCCGATCTATTCCATTCTCGCGCATCTCGCGCCACCTTGAATTCATCTCAAACGATTCTTTCCGCGCGCACGCATCGCGGCGTCGTCATCACCAATCAGCTCCTACCACGCGGTGGCCGATCAGGCCCCTCCCGTCACGCACCCGCGCAGCCCCCGTGCGCGATCGCGCCCTTCCGCAAAGCGCCTACTATTAAGAAGTCCGCCGGAGAATCTTCGCAGGCACCGGCGCAGTCCAGCCCGCGCTCCGCTCCCCGCCACACAAGGTCTGCGCCACCGCCGGTGGCGGAACCACACCCGAGTGCTACTTCTGAGTCGACACAAGAGCAAGAGAGCGCGACTAGTGCTACAAGTCGGAGAGGGCTTTCCGCCAACTCCGCTCACTCGAGGCTGTTGGATGATGATGTGAGAGATTCGTCGTTGTCTCCGCCGCCGCCGCCGCCGCCGCCGTCGTCGTCATGGCTCTCCAACGTCGCTTTCTCTCTGCCCGTGAAGTCCGTCCCCGCGATCGCCGGCGACGCGGGCCTCGTGGCGCTTCTTCTGCGACGAGACGGCGACTCCGGCGATGATTGTGCCCCTGGCGACGAGGAGAGCGAGAAGGCGTGCGACTCGGGGAATATTCCAGATCGAAGAACCCGCTCCCCGCGCGAGGAATCCCCGGAGGAGTCTCTCGGTGGTTCTGACGGCGCTGGTTCCGAATCCGGCGGCGCGGGCGATGGCGGCGGGCCGCTTCACGCGGCGGTGGGCGCTGCGGTGAGCGCCGCCAAGGACGAGGTGGCGGAGAGATTGCGCGCGCTGCTGCTGATGTCGCCAGAACCGACTGCTGAGTCCCTCGGCGCGCCCGTGGCGCCGCCGACTGAGGGAGAGGTGGAAGACGCGTTGGGGGAGTGGCGGAACGAAGACGGCGCGGAGGAGATGGAAGCGGAGGCGGAGGCGGAGGGGGATTGGGGTCCGCGTGTGTACATGCGCGGATTCATGTCGCTGTGGCGAGGGATGCGGGGAGAGCTGAAGCAAGACGCACGTGCGAGGGAGAAGCGGAGGCAAGGGGAGGCGGAGGTGCGGGTTGAGGGGGATATCAAGGGGGAGGAGGCGGAGAAGAGTAAGGGGGAGATTACGGAGGAGAAGGATGAAGGTGCGACGGGGATGGTGGAATCGGTTGCTGCTTTTGCAGAAGAGGAAGTGCAGGGGGCGGCAGCGGTGGCAACAGGGGTGGGGAACGGAAGCCAGGAGGAAAGAGTGGTCATTGAAAGTGACCTTGGAGGAGAGGCAGGGGGTGAAGAGGAAGAGGAAGCGAATGAAGGAGAAGGGGCGAACGGAGAAGAAACAAGCGGAGAAACGAGTGGAGAAACGAGTGGAGAAACGAGAGGAGAAGAGAGGAAGAAGCCTGCTCGCGCTAGTGCATGGGCGCTGGGCATGCTGATGGACTGGAAGCGGCAGCAGAAGCAGGAGGAGCAGGCGCAGCCACAGAAGCAGAGCGATGGTAAACACCTGCTGACAGCAGAAGAAGCTACTACTGCTGAAGCAGCAGCGTCCGTTAAGGCCAAGAGCCAAGAGGCGGAGCTCAGAGGTGTGCTGACGCAGGTGAAAGGGGAGGAGAGCAAACAGGGAGCAACGGACGCTGGGGATAAGCAAGCGGCGAGAAAGGCTGTCTCGTGCAACACGTGCAACTCGTGCAAGGCGTTTGCTGCCACGGCTGCTGGCGCTACTGGTGCTGGTGAGGTTAACGCGGAGGGAGTGACTCGAGCAGCAGCAGCAGCAGCAGCAGCAGGAGGAGGAGCAACAGGCAAAGCAGCCGTGTGGGTGCAGCATACGGCGGACTCGCTGCGTCCGTTCCTGCAGCAGGCGTCAGGGGAGGAGCTGTGGCGCGTGTCGCTGCTCGCATGGCTGTGCGAGAAGGCCTACAGCATCCCGCGCCTTGACGTGAGTGCATTCCCAGCACCTCTTTCTCGCCTACATCTTTTCCGCGTGCAGTGAGGTGTATTTTGAGGCGCCTCAAAATACGTGAGTGCATTCCCAGCACCTCTTTCTCGCCTACATCTTTTCCGTGCAGTCCCTTTGTCCCGCTTGCTGTTTTCTCGTCACTTTGCTTACTTGTTTCTCTGTCTCTGGGTTCTCATCTCTCCTTCCACTCTCGTCCTTCCATGTCCTCCTCCCATGCCCCTGTCTGCGTGCCTGTCTGTATGCTTGTTCCTCCAGACCAAGCAGATGCATCGCCGCTTCGGCCTGTCTCTCGTCACCTCCTCGCACATCCTCGCCGCTGCTCAGGCCGAAGCTGCTGCCGCTGCAGCTGCCGCTGCCAGCCTCGCCAAGCAGAAGGCCAAGGCAGCTAGAGCAGCAGCGGCGGCGGCAGCAGCAGCATCAGCAGCAGCAGCACCCACAGCAACATCACCTCCAGCAGCAGCAGCAGCAGCAGCAGAGAGTGCATGTGTGGTTTCGGCGTCACACCCAATGGCTGCACTCCCTGCTGGGCCGTCCATGGAGCACGCTCTGCTCCCTGCTCCTGCCGTCCACGCGGCTCTTCCTCCCCCTCACGACTCCCCTGCTCCCTCTCCCTCAGCAGCGTCAGTAGCTCTAGCACCGCCCTCATTGCCTCAAGTCACTGCCTTGGTTGCCTCTCCTGCACCTCCCACCACTGCCCTTGCTGCAATTCCCCACACCACCGCCACCACCACTGCCGCCACCTCTGCTTCTGCCTCTACCTCTGCCTCTACCGCATCTCCTTCACCGGCTGCTGCTGCAGATGCTGCTACCGCTGCTACCGCTGCTCCTGCCGCCTCAGCTGCAGCATCTGTAGCCTCATCCGGCTCACCATCTCTGGACGCCCCACCTTTGGAAGAGGCCCCATCACCGCACCCCATCTCTCTCCACGCTACTGCTGAGGCCTTCGCCTGTGCAGCCACTGCTGCTGCTGCTGCTGCTGCTGCCACCGCTGCTGCTCCCACTGCCACTCCTGCCCCTTCTCCTGCTCCCACTCCTGCTCCTGCCTCTTCTCCTGCTGCAAGCGCCAAGAGCAGCGCAGCAGGGAGCAAGCCCGCAGCAGCAGCAGGATCAGAAGAAGGAGAGGCAGGGAGCGGGCAGAGCCCGTGTGCATGGTACATATGCGACGACGAGGCGACCAACACACGGTACATAGTCATTCAGGGCTCTGAGTCCGTGGCCTCCTGGCAGGCTAATCTCAGCTTCGACCCTGTACCGTTTGAAGACCCGGCACTGGGCGTGCTGGTGCACAGAGGGATTTACACTGCTGCAAAGGCACTGTATCGGGAGATGCTTCCGTACATTCGCACGCACCTGCATGGCTCGCAGTCCTTGCATTGCTCCTATGCCCACGCGCATGAGCACACCCGCTCCTCCGACTCCAGCTCTCACGCCCACGCCCACGCCCACGACCACGACTACCCTCACAGTGACTTGCACGCGCACCAGTCCAAGCCGCATCCACCCAGGATCCAGTTCACAGGGCATTCCCTGGGCGGCAGTCTAGCCGCCCTCCTCTCCCTCCTGCTGCACCTCCGCGGGGAGGCCTCCCCGCACCACCTCCTCCCCGTCGCCCTCTTCGGTTCCCCGTCCATCATGTGCGGTGGAGACCGCTTGCTAGGTTTGCTGGGCCTGGAGCCTGAAGAGGCGATGTGGAATGTGGTGATGGCTCGGGACTTAGTTCCCCGTGCGTTCACATGTGAGTATCCCTCGCATATTACCGAGGTTCTGAGGCGCGTGAGTGGGGCTTTAAGGAAGCACCCCTGCTTGCTGTCTCAGAGGCTTGTGTATGCTCCCATGGGACATATGATGGTGCTGCAGCCTGACCCTGCCAAGGCCCCTCCGCACCCCCTGCTGCCGCCTGGCACCGCTCTGTACCACTTGGCACACCCGAGTGTGCCGATACAGGTGCCGAACCCGCTGCCGTGGCACACTGTGGCGCTGGCCCGGCGGCTGTGGCGACTGGTGGTGGGGCGAGGGGGAGGAGGAGGAGGAGAGGGCGAGGGGGAGGGAAGCGAGAGGGACTGGATGGAGGAGAAACAGAACGAAAACGTGTGGACCGCGTCAGCAGCATCATCACCATCAGCGTTATCAGCAGCAGCAGCAGCAGAAAGAGTCGGCTCAGCCTCTGCCCCCGCCTCACCCTCCGCCTCTTCCTCTGCCTCGTCTACCGCCCAGTCCCGCCTTGAGCTGCGAGCAGCACAGCTCGCCTTCCTCAACAACCCGCACCCGCTCGAAACCCTCTCCGACCCAGCAGCGTATGGCACAGACGGCACCATCAGCCGTGACCATGACCCTAGGAACTACACCTCCACCCTCACCAGCCTAGCCCTGCAGGCCGTGCGGCGGCTGAGGCAGCAGCGCAAGGAGCGGGTGCGAGAAGAGACCCGGCGGGCGAAGGAGCTGGCGGAAAGGCAGCAGAGGGCGGCGTTTCAGCAGCAGCAGCGGCGGCTGCGGCAGCAGCTGATGCAGCTGGTGCCGAGGAGACGGAGGTTGGTGTCAAGGAAGAGAATAGCGAAGCAGCGGAGGGGGGGGAAGCAGGATGCTGCGGCAGCTGCGTCGGCTTTGGCTGCTGCTGCTGCTGCTGCCTCGGCGTTTCTCGCGTCGGATGCCGGTAAGGGGAAGTTTGGGCCCAGGAGCAGTTCGGGATCTCCTGCTTCTTTCCCGTTCTCTTCTTCTGCTGGTTCCTCGTCTGCCTTCTCCTCTGCGCGCTCCTTGCCCCAGGGTGCTGTAACAGTGAGGTTTGTTGCTGCAGCGGTTGCAGCAGCTGCTGCTGCTGCTGCTAGTAACAGTGCTGCCAGGGAGAGAACTGGCTTTAAGAGTAAGAGCACCAGCAAGGGCAGCAGCAGCGGCGGCGGCGGCAGCAGCAGCAGTGGCAGTACTCATGGCTTAACAACAGACGTTCGTCTGGAAGTCTATGCATCCGATGAGAGTAATGAAGCTGCAGATGCACACAGAAGCGGAGGAGGAGGAGGAGGAGGAGGGGGAGGGGGAGCGGGAGGAGGAGTAGGAGGAGCAGCCTCAACCTCACTCTCCTGTGGGCACCCTTACTCTACCAGCCTATCTTGCGCCCACCATCCGTCCCCTATTGCCTGCGCACTTCCTGCAACCCCCACGTCCCCTTCTTCCCCTGCCTGGATCACCAGCACTAGTGGCAGCAGCAGCAGCACGGTAGCAGCTGCCGCAGCAGGAGCGGCGGCAGGGGAATGTAGTGGCGGCAGCAGCGGCGGCGGGGAGGAAGTTGAGGTGGGGAAGCGGGGAAGGGGTGGATCGTGGATGGATTACTTTCTGTCGCTGTACAGATCGAGGCATGCGGGGGTGGTGTTGCTGCTGCTCGTTGCTGCAGCTGGTGACTTTTAAGTTGACTCAAAAGTCGCGGGAAGGGGGCGGGTTGTGGATGGATACTTTCTGTTGCTGAACCAGTTGAGGCACGCAGGCGTGCTGCTGCACCTGGTGCGTCTGTGACCCGTGCCTCCCTGCTCTCCCTCCCGTAGCAGTTGTGATTGGAAGGACTATGTGGCGGGGGGTTATTGGCTTATTTTCTGGGGAGGAACAGCTCCTGGATGGATCAGTCATCACTATACTCAAACATATGGCCTCAGCGTGCACCCCTCAGATGTTGCTGCTGTTGTGGTGCTGCCGCTGCTGCCGCCGCAGCCGCCGCAGTCGCTGCTGCTCCTGAGTAAGCCAGTTCTCACGTCAAGCAAGACGTATAGTAGCATAGTATCTCATGAAGTGAGTAGAAGGTGATTCTTTGAATTCTTGTTGACAAGTGTAATTCTTGTTAACCAGACCCTCATGGGAAATGAGGGTCTGCTGGGTGTAGTGTACATTAGTTTCTCCATACATTAGGACTGTACATAATTCTTTTTGGAGTGCATTTTGGTGTGAACTTTTTTAGCTTTACTGAGCAACACTGACCAGTACATTACCAATAGTTTCAGCATGGGGCCCTTCTCTCTGGCTGTAGTACATATTTACATGGTTTATGATAAAACACAGATACAGCCGACCGCCGGTCGCTTCCTCATGCCATTTCACTACTGTTCAATCAAGTCAGAAAAAGAGTTTGCAAGAAACGGGGACACCTGATTCCACTGGCAAGAACATAGGATCAATCTACGTCCTCACCAAATGATAAAAGAGACCGCATTCCAGAGAATCCACTATTACGATGAATCTACGTACTGAACAAAGATCCCACTAGGCCAGCAGAAGCAGAGCCCTCTCAGCGGCTGTCGCTCCCTGTGACCTGCCGCCTGCACTTGCGAGCGAGGCAGTAGACAACGACCCTGCGGCTGATGAAGTCCGAATACAGGTGCCTGCCGAGCAGCCTGCCCACTGTGAACAGAGCTGGAGCGCAAGCAGCCCCCTCAGCGGGCCTCGCCTGCTATGACGTGCCGCCGGCGCTTGCGAGCGAGGCAGTAGACCACCCTGCGACAGATGAAGTCCGGGTGCAGGTGCCTGTCCTGCAGCCTGCCCACTGTGAACAGAGCTGGAGCGCAAGCAGCCCCCTCAGCGGGCCTCGCCTGCTATGACGTGCCGCCGGCGCTTGCGAGCGAGGCAGTAGACCACCCTGCGACAGATGAAGTCCGGGTGCAGGTGCCTGTCCTGCAGCCTGCCCACTGTGAACAGAGGTAGAGCACAAGTGCCCCCCTCAGCGGGCCTCGCCTGCTATGCCGTGCCGCCGGCGCTTGCGAGCGAGGCAGTAGACAACGACCCTGCGGGTGATGAAGTCCGGGTGCAGGTGCCTGTCGACCAGCCTGCCCACTGTGAAGCGCGCCTGTGCGCGCTCCAGAAACAGCTGCAACACCTCGTCTGATGCGACGAGCACCGAGGGAGAGTAGGAGAGAGGGAGAGTCGGAGAGAGGGAGTGTAGGAGAGAGGGAGAGAGGGAGGAAAGAGGAAGGAAGGGGAAAGTTGAGAGGGGAAGCAAGAAATGTATCCCTCAGGGCCTGATCCCTTACTGTGCTTCCTAGTCGCCGAACTCTCTGCCTTCCCAAGCTCAGCGTTTACAATCCTCCGGAGAAAAACAAAACAGAATGAACAAAAAGGAAGAAAAGACAGGAAGACAAAAAAAGGAAGAGCGCAAGTCTTCCTAAGCTCACCATTCCTGAGCTCGCCTGCAATGAGCACAGTGGTGTGCGGGCGCACGAGCTGCCCCAGCGCCTGCATCAGCACCTCCAGGCCCTCCTCACTGAACACCACATCCGATGCCACCACATAGTCATACCCCCTCCGCGCCCCTCTCCCCTCTTGCCCCCCCCACTCCCTTCCCCGGCCGCCCCCACCCTCCTCCTCACCCGCATCCTCTTCCTCATCCTCCTCCTCATCATCCGCCTCATCCTCACCGCTCCCATCGGTACCATTCTCATCCTCCTCACCGTCGAATCCTGGCAGCGCCATGTCCTCCCCCCACTCCAGCTCAAACACCCTCACTCTCACCCTCGTCTCCTCGCCCTTCCTCCCATGACAGATCTCCACCACTTCAGGCCACGCCCCACTCTCCCCCCCTCCTCCCATTCCCCCATCAGCAACAGAAGCTCTTTGCCCCGCTGTTCCTGCTGCTGCCGCGCCTGCCTTCCCCGCTCCTCCTCTACGCTTCCCCCCACCACCACTGCCACCACCGCCACCACCACTGCCGCTACCAGCGCCGCTCGCACTGCTAACTGATGCCTTTTTGCCGGATGCATGGCGGGCCGAGGAGCCTGATCCATGCGGAAAGGACGACGAGGAAGAGGAGGAAGCAGAGGAGGAGGAGTTGAGGGAGGAGGAGGGGGCAGAGAGGGGGTGGGAGGGCAGCAGGTTGTGACAGACGTTACGGTGCAGCAGGCGCAGGCGGTCATACTGGTCTGTGATGTGCACGTGGGACGCTCCTAGCAGCGCCGCCACTATGCTGAGGGGAGATATGAGGGGGATGGGGGGAGAACGGGGAAGGCGGGCGAGGGAGAGTGGGTAGAGGGGGGGTAAGCGGGTAGATGGGGGTAAGAGGGGAGAGGGAGGAGAGGAATGGAAGGGTGGGGTAGGGGGAGGAGGGGGGGGTGGGGGGGGGTCAGAAGTTGTCGTACTCTCACCCTCTACCACACTATAAGCTTAGAATACCAAACCCCAGTCCCAGTACCCAACCCAACACCCGCTCCCCCCCCACGCACCCCACAAGGCCGCAGCCAGCCCCTAGCTCGAGGCACCTAGCGCCGCGAATGGGTAAGCGCGCCGAGTCCGCCAGGTGCTCCAGCGCCTTCGCCAGCACCACGCCGCTGTCCCACAGCACCGACCCTGTCACGCCTGGCCGAACCTGCGGACCAGGTGCGGAAAGATGGGGTAGAGAAGGATGAAACCGACGAGGCGGTTTAACCCCGGGAACAGGAACACGGCCGCGGTGCGTTGGCGCCCGTGGACGCGTGGAATCGTGGACGCGTGGACGCGTGAATGCGTTGTCCCGTGGACGCGTGAATGCGTTGTCCCGTGGACGCGTGAATGCGTTGTCCCGTGGACGCGTGAATGCGTTGTCCCGTGGACGCGTGAATGCGTTGTCCCGTGGACGCGTGAATGCGTTGTCCCGTGGACGCGTGAATGCGTTGTCCCGTGGACGCGTGAATGCGTTGTCCCGTGGACGCGTGAATGCGTTGTCCCGTGGACGCGTGAATGCGTTGTCCCGTGAACGCGTGAATGCGTTGTCCCGTGGACGCGTGAATGCGTTGTCCCGTGGACGCGTGAATGCGTTGTCCCGTGGACGCGTGAATGCGTTGTCCCGTGGACTCTAGCACTGGAGTGGGTTACCTGCGAGGCAGGAGGGCGACTGGAAGATGTCGAGGACTTGACCGCACGCCTCGATGCGCACGCTGGTGGCGCCTTGATCCACGAAGCAGCCCATGCGCGCAGTGAAGGGGTTGCGCAAGCCCCACAGCAGCATCACCTCCTCGCACGGGTCCCCTACCATGGCCACTGGCACGCCAAGACGTCCCAACCATCCCTCTTCGGGCTCTGTGAAGCTCTCCTCATTCCTGAGGCTTCCGTCGCTTTCGGCAGCTGCACTTGCTGCTGCCGCCATGGTTGGAAGTGTCTGTGCTCTTGCTCGGCTGAATCCTCGTCGTGATTTTTCCCCCGTCTGTGGATTTTATAACAGGAGTGAATGTGCTATGACGTCCAGTACGCTCATCATATGCATCATCAATTTACATGGCACAGTACCGTAATCTCCCGGATACAGTACCCCCCCGCGGAGAAGACCCACCCAGGGGGGTGTGCAACCTGACCTGCCACATAGCCAGATAATTCTGCTGTACTTATAGCCGGATAATTCTGCTATACTCTTGGCAGTAGGGTAGATAACCAGCTATATGCTTTATGTAACTCTCATGTGTATGAGAAAAAGAAATGGTAAAAATCATTCCAATGGAGGACCCATTCACTTTGATTCTTAGACCAGTTTCTCCGTGCATTTGTTTTCTCAGTGCATTATAATAGTATGATTTAACGGTTTATATGAATTTAGTATCTACACACCTTCTAGCAAGTCATTACGAGAGTGCACGTGGTGTACAGAAAACCGTTGGCTGAGGCGGGGAAACGTCACCAGCGGTGTGTCGCACATAATCGAGCGAACCTAATGTGTCATCCCGCCTGTTTTGCGACTCCGCCAGTCGCACAGCTGGTCGTTGTGCCAAATTCAAATTCCAAATGGCGACTGCATCGCTGGACGGACGAACCCACCAGGTCTGATCCTCGAGGCGCAGTTGACTCAATTCCTTGAACTCTCCGAGACATTCTTCAGCGTCCTGTTTGGGCATCCCTAGCTGGACTACATATATCGTCTCGGGCAAAATACTCATTTACTTCACTGATTTTACTTCACTTCTTCTTCAATCCACGGTCGGATCGTACTGCTTTGGTTTCCTCAGTCTTTCCAAATATTTGTTTCTTCGTTTCGGCAATATCCTAACCATGACACAGACAGTACTTCCTGAGAGCTCTCAAGCGGCAGTTGATATCCCTCTTGGCACTGATTCTGAGACACCAGCCAAGGATAAATATATCTCTAGAGGGACTGAGAAGCTGGTTCACATCATTCCGCTCATTCTGATGCTCTGCATGGCCACTCTTTGGATATGCCACAAGGGTAAGCATCCCGTCCAGTCGTCAAGACTCTACTTCGCCTAGTTCTGTCAATTTGATGTCATAATAACCATTGTTGTGATGCTGCAGACTTGGATATGGTCTCAACGACAAGCGTGCACGGAGTTTATCACTTCTCCACAAAATCTACTTCAATATCTGAAAGAAGACTGATCGACGTCACGCAGGACTCCTCGAACGAGGGAGACGTGCAAGCTGCTGGTTTGCAAACGACACATGAAAACGGCTTCTCATTCCGGAAACAGATTCACCGAGCGCTCTTCTCTCGTAAGGATGCTGAGAAGACAACCAAACCGAAGTCTAAGGCAATTTTGTTTCGCTCTACGTAGACGTCTCGTGCCCCGAGGGTTTACCGCGAATGCTTACCACTGACGGCATGACTTGTGCCACTCGGGAACGTCGAGATAAATGCTAACTCGGGGTATCTGTGATGCATAACTCGGGTTGAACTGATTCAGTGACGACTACTTTCAGAACCTGTACTTCATAAGGCAGCACAATTTACTACTTTCAACCTACCGTACCTGAGAATGCATGAGGGAATTATCATCACCACGCCAGTGATAATTTGCATGCGCATGTGGCGAGAATTGCATTAATTACACCATCACTGAAGCTACCTGAACTAATCACACTGTTCAACAACATTGCTCTTTAAAAAAGGTTGCAACACTACTAAGTGCAACATCTTCGACAAACAAGCCATTTTTGTCTTCATCTCTGCAACATGACACATACCGTATAAGAGGGAACACAATAATGAGGGAACACAATACCGTATAAGAGAGAAACAAAAAAAACTGCATGAAACTGGAAAACGTGGACTCAACATGGTGAAGATAATTACGTGTTACTCACCCTTGCTCCTC
Source organism: Closterium sp. Naga37s-1 (assembly GCA_947471745.1). NCBI lineage: Eukaryota > Viridiplantae > Streptophyta > Zygnematophyceae > Desmidiales > Closteriaceae > Closterium > Closterium sp. Naga37s-1. Next base: position 976,517 of record CANJKZ010000093.1, on the reverse strand, counting down.
GCTGAGGTGTTCCGCGGCCAGCTCCTGCTGAACCATACCCAAATTTCGGCTTCTTTTCTGCCGGTTTCAGAATTTGGAAGGAGCACATGAGACTCTCATCCACGCTCATCATGGCTCCTGCATTGTCAAACTCGCCACAGTAATTGGGTGCTGAAAACACTGTAACAAGCTGTCGCTTGGCAAAGAACTCGTAACCATCTTCCACCACCTGAACAGGAGACAAGCGGGAGGTAGTGTAAGACGTGATTGTGAACTAAAAACGACCAGTCCCAGGATGTGGTTGATGTTAACTCAACAGCTCGAACACATGGTGCTGGAACACATGGTGCTTCCAGCACCAATAGACATAAGACAAGAAGGCACCAACCTGGTGTGCCCGACACACGAGGTCAAGGTCGTGCTTGTCAAGAAATTCTGTGACCGTGTCGCCTCCAAATGTATACGACACGCCCCTGTCATTATCCCCCCATCCCTGAATGTCTTTATCTGGATCTGCCCACAATAGGTCACACAGCAGGCCTGCATCCGGGACATCTGTGGGTCGACCAATCTTCTTTATCTGCTCGAGGGAGCGCAAGTCAGGTGATAGCCCACCATGCATGCAAAGTATCTTCTCATCTATGAGAGCAGCCACAGGGAGGCAGTTGAAGCACTCAGTGAAAGTCTTCCATAAGCGAATGTTATACCTGATGGATAGAAGTTAGAAGCAACGAGACGGGGAAAGGGCAGACGTGAAAGGGGAACCAAAGTGGCGAATTCAGCCGTTCGAACTGGTTAATGAGAGCGACCCGCTGAGACGCGGGGGTGTGCTTTAAAAAAGCACCCGTAATGAGCTAGTGAACCTGTCCAAACCTAGGATTGCAGCAGCAGTGCCATTCCTACAGTAGCCTTCTAACCAACGAATTCCAACTCACCGGCGCTTGCACTCGTCATAGAAGCCATAGATGCGATTAATGGACGCACACTCGTGATTTCCACGCAAGAGGAAGAAATTCTCTGGGTACTTGATTTTGTACGCTAGAAGAAGGCAGATGGTCTCCATGCTCTGCTTTCCGCGGTCCACATAGTCTCCCAAGAACAAGTAATTTGCTTCAGGCGGAAAACCACCGTACTCAAAGAGACGCAAAAGGTCCGAGTACTGCCCATGGATGTCACCTACGGTGGAGCAATGAAAAGGAGTTCAGAAGAGCTAATAGAAGCAAACTAATGTGGAGGGCGGATAAAGCAGCGAGGGATAGGGATAACAAGAGGGCTGGGCGGAAATGTCGGATGTAAAGCATGTAAGGGTGGAATGAAAACGTTTTATGCTTCCACCAACCACAGGACGCACCGCATATTTTTATGGGCGCCTCAAGCTCAAGAAGATTGGGTTGTTGCAAGAAGATGTCCCGGGACGTCGTGCAGAGACTTCGAATCTCTGCTTCTGTCAGCTGCACCTGCTTGCCCGGCCTGCCGTTCCTAACGTCTAGGAGACGAGCAATAATGTCATCCAATGTTGCGTCGTCCATGACGAATAGCGCTTAGTTGGAACCGGCGGTACACACGCTAAAGTAAGAAGACGCAGCGCTGCTATAAACGATACGCCTACGCACAACGCTATCTCTGGGGTAACCTTCTGACGCAAGTGACGAACGAAAGGATTAGCACAGACGGACGCAACAACACGCTAAAACTTTAACTTTCGCGGCCAACTGAACTCCTTAGTCAAGGTCTGCTCTGGAAGGATTAGGGCAGTCGAGAAACGTCTACGGGGACAGAAGGCTCTCCTGCTTCCTCGGCGAGTGGATAGGAAGCAGTGCAGGAGACGCTCGACTACAAGGGAGTTTTTTTCCGCAAAAGTGACACCAAACTCTGCAGGGCCTTCAAATCTCGCCTTCGAGGCGGGAAAGGGCTGAAGCAGCAGCCGAGCGATTTGCTATGAGCCCATCTGAGACAACAGGCTTGACTGGGGGATATGATGGGTGGGGCGGAGGAAGGAGGTGATGGATGGGTGGGCCCGTGAGCACAGGGACGAAATGATGGATGCGATGAGATTGAAGCGAGTTGGAGTCTGCGAGATGGCAAACGGAGGAGAGGGGAGTGGAGTGGAGTGTAGTGGAGAGGAGAGGAGAGAGGAAAGGATGAGAGCAGCAGAGTTCGTGATGGGGTGAGGTGAGTTCGTGCTGGTTGCTGCCTGACCTGATGCTGGTGGCTGGTCCTTGAGCTGACCTTTGAAGACAAACGAGGTTGAAACCCTAACGCGTCAGTATTGGAGTGACTGCAACGAGAGCATAGCTGGTTGTCAATATCCTGCTATAACAGTACACGTAATACAAGCAAGGAAGTGTATCTGGACTCTAGTAAAACTCCTCGTAGAGTTTTCTGTGACCCTTCATAAGATTGATAGTTGAAGTGAATTTGATGATGATTTTTCTCGCAAAATTCTAACGGGAATTAGTATTTATTCGAATTAATGCGTAATCCAGATAAGGTTTTTTCTTCATCTATGCACCATTTGTTTTATTTTCCGTTGGATTGCACCCGTGTATAACCTCCTGGATGATTGCAGACTTTACTGTAGTTTATTCACATGCGTCCGCAAGAACATCCTTCCCCGAGCGATCTGTTTCTTCCCACCACAGCCACCTTACCATTCTGTTAGCTTTCTCCACCATGGCTCTTCGTCAAGCAGCCCGTCGCGGCGCTACAATCGCCTCCCGCTTTCACCATGTACCTTCCCTCCCACTCATCAACAACCCACGTAACCTTGACTCCCTTTCCAACCTCCCATCCTCATCCGCTTTCTCCACCTCCCCCACTGTTGCTGCCTCTTCACCTCTTTCACGACCATCCCTGCCGACTCTATCACCACCCGCCGTCACGGGTGTTTTAGCCGCGCCGTCGCCAGGCGTCTTCGGTGCTTCATGGCTCACCGCGAGCGGCCGAAGCTTTGGTGAGTTTGGAGGAGAGAAAGACTGCATATATTCGCATGGGATCCCATCGGACAGCATAGATCGCAAGTGATCCCATGAGACAGCATAGATCGCATGTGATCCCATGGGACAGCGTAGGAGTGCATGGGATCTCATGAATCCGCTTTGCTTCCTCCGCGTTGCAGCACACATGACTCCGCTTTGCTTCCTCTCATCCTATCCCCGTCCCCCGCTCCCCTCCCCTACTCTGCCCCGCAACCTTCTCCTTCCTCCTCTTATCCTCCTCTCCTCACCGATTTGGCGTCTTTCTTGTCGTGCAGCTTCAGCCGCTGGCAGCACGGAAACTAAAGTCATCACCATCGCGTCGCCCAGCGAGTTCACGTCTCTAATCAATGGTAATGGACGTTGGTTTGCTGCTGGTAAGCCCGGTTGGGAATGGTGGAGAGTGTTGTGGCAAGGTTGATGATGAGAAGAGGCTGGACTGGGTGGGCCTGGCTGTGAGGCCTGCTGCCTGTCTTGTGTTTGGTTCCACAGTCATGCTAGCTCATCAGCATGTAAAAGAGGCAGCGATCTCTGACGTTTCAACAAAAGTTTAGCATCCTTACACAAACAGTTTTCTTCCTTCTCCCTTTCTTGACTCATGCATGCGTGAGGATGTGCGTGTGGATGGGCGTGCGTTCCATGTGTGTGTGTGTGTGTGTGTGTGTGTGTTTGTGTGTGTGTGTGTGTGTGTGTGTGTGTGTGTGTGTGTGCACATCAGACCCATCACGACTAGTGGTGGTTGACTTCACAGCACAATGGTGTGGTCCATGTAAGTTCTTTTCACTCCACGTCACCAGAAGTGATGTTCCAAGGCTTTTTCAGAGAGGGCACTCATTACAGACTGAATTACACTAAAGCAATACTTAGTATGCACAAATTCAGGGCATTTAGTCTCCCAAATCATCTCGTCAGCCCTTCTTTTGACAAATAAGGACTTTGGGCTCTGGCTAGAAGACAGTCTGGCTGGAAACGGCACTCATCTCTCCACCGCCCTCGCTGCCGTTCCTTTCTGCCGGGCAGGCAGAAGCATCGCGCCGCTGTTGGATGAGATCAGCCGAACGCACGATTCTGTCGCCATTGCCAAGGTCGACATTGATGATGTGAGTGCGCTCATGCATTGCCTCTGTCCCCACCCTCTCACTTTTCTGACCCTCCCTACGATCCTCTTATGAATTCGTCCCAACCACCGCCCTCTCTTGGTCTTTTTGTGTGTGCTCTCAAGCATTTACATGCCGCTACGACCTCGCAAATCGCAGCCTGGCCTAATTCATTCCTAATCCCGTTCCCCAACAGGCTGAACTGGCAGGCGTGGTCGGAACTGCCAGGATCAGCAGTGTGGTGAGCTCTCTTGCAATTGTTAACCAGTATTTTCCCTCAGCACCACGGCACGGTGCACCACTGTGTACCTCTCTTCACCACTGTTAAAATGGTCAGCAGCATTCTTGCTTACACTTTCTGGCGCCGCTTTTGTCCCAGTGTTTGTTCTTCCGGCTGACTATGTTCTGTTGTCACTTACAACTCTCATGCAGCCTACCTTTCATTTCTATAAGGCGGGGAAGCTGTTGAGCCAGTTCAGCGGAGCAGACGCACTCAAGCTAAAAGACACCATTGCATTGCTGCAAAAATGATGAGATTTGAATGAGGCTACTGTATGCAAGTGGACATGTGATTGTTTCTACTGCAATCGGACTGGGCATAAGGAGGTGCCCTGTATATACTGTGCAATCTTTGTGATGATATATCCATTGCCAAAAGAACACTCAGCTTGCTCACTTGATCACCAGAGACAACAAAGCCAAGGTCCTCACCTCATGCTCCAGTAAATCATTTTAGGTCATCTGCCATCCCACGGCCCCTCTTCAGTGCTCTTGGAACCAACAAACTTGGGATAGCAAGGCTCAAAATAATGTCACTACAGACAACCAAAACTTACCAGATGCTGGAAAAACCTTCACGGTGCTAGTACGGTATAAGAAACGGTGCTAGTACGGTATAAGAATTTCACTGCAATAACTCCCGTCTATGAAGCTGGAATCGGCCTGACAGGAGCTTGAGCATCAGCGAGCGCTGCAGCGAAGATCTCCGGGCCACCCACTTCGTCATAGTACTCAGCCCATACGCCCCTGTTCTTCTTGGGATCGATCCTCCTAAGAGCCTGCCACACCGCACTCTGACACTTGAATCCGGACCCAAACGCGATCTGCCAGACGCGGTCGCCACGGCGGACGCGACCCTGTGCTTCCGAGTAGGAGAGCTCGTACCAGATGGACGATGAGGATGTGTTGCCGAACCTGTAAAGAGCCATGCGGGATGGCTCGGTCTGGTAGTTGGTGAGGTCGAGGTTCTTCTCGAGCTCGTCAATTACAGCGCGACCGCCGGCGTGGATGCAGAAGTGCTCGAATGCGAGCTTGAAGTCCGGCACATAGGGCTTCATCTTCACGCCAAAGACCTTGCGCGCGATGAGAACAGCGGCGAACAACAGCTGCTCGGACAACGGCAGGACGAGCGGGCCCAGCGTCGTGATGTTGGTGCGGAGCGACTCCCCGGCCACGTTCATGAGGTCCTTGGAGAGAGCGACGCCCACCACCTTGTTGTCGTCCTCCTCCTGGAACACACAGCTGTAGCTCTTGTCGTCCCGGCCCATGTGCGTGCGCACCACGTGCTTCAGCTCGTACTTGGCGCGGCGACGCTCGCTGCTCTTGTTGGTGAGCAGCATGGCGGCTCCTCCAAGGCGGAAGAGGCAGTTGGAGACTTGCATGGAGCGGCGTGTACCGAGGTAGATGTTCTGGGAGATGTTCTCGGTAGACACGACAACTGCGTATGTGTTGGGGGTGACCTGGGGAACAAACCACCATTTGGAGTGTAAACAGGGAAAAAGGAAGATGATGCTCGGTTGAAACAACACCTGCGAAAAGAACTGAGATGCGCGAAGGTGTGCTATTTTCCGTGCTCTAAATGATTGTGTCGAAGCTAGCCCGTCTGATTGGTGCACGAAGAGTTTCGATGAAAGTCGGTTAAGTTCATACTCGTTCGCGTTTCTATGTTATTAGACAACTCATGTTTCTATGTTTCATGAATCTGAAGATCCACAACCTCTTACCTGGAGTAAATCCTGAGCGAGCTTGACGGCAATAAGACCCGCGCTGCAGCCCATACCGCCGAGGTTGTACGACTGGATGTCGTTGCGCATGCCGTACTTGTTCACCACCATCGCGGACAGCGAAGGAGTCGGGCAGAAAATGCTGCAGTTCACCACCAGAATGCTGATATCCTTCGGTTTAAGGCCGGTCTTTTCAAACAGCGCATCAAGACTGCCGAAAATGACCATCTCCGCTTCTTTCCGAGCCTCCGCCAGGCTCGGGGTGATCGGGAAGGTCCTTAGGCATTTTGGAAGATAAGTCCGATCCCCGAGACCGGATCGCTCGACGACCTTGGTCTGAAACTCGACGCTCTTGTCGTCGAAGGTCGGAGTGCGGCGAGCGAAGTCGAGTCCCTCGGCGCGAGTCATGGCGAGCTCTTCCGAAGGCCGAAAGCAGGCGTAGTCGACGAGTAAAATACGCGTGCGTCTGCTGGCGAAGTACAAGGCGGCGGCGAGGAGGATGATGTTAAGGGCGACGAAGACAGGAACGGCATTCTGGTGCAGGAATTCCCAAAGCGTCTGCACGTCGTCGGGTGTCATGCGAGCCACGCGAAGGGCAAGCGCTGCCAATATAGGAAGCAGGATTACAGGGCCACTGTTAGAGACGATGAAATGGTACGCGAGCTTCAGCTTGCGACTGCTTGAATCTGCTTTATCGCTGGCCTCGGCATGTTCCTTCTCGGAACCCATAGTGAGAAAACGGTACGAAAATAAAGTGGCCTAGCCGTTGGTACAACAGCAGATCTTAAATCATTAGCAGCACTCCGCGGGAGATGCCAAGCTCTGGAACCCAACTTGGAAACTCTAAAGGCTAAAGAGAGTATGGTAGCTTATGTCAAGCATACAGCTTGCTTGGATTGTTGTTGAAATCTCGTGTGTTTGGCATCCAGGCCAGGTCAAAGATGGGAGGGAGTTGTTCCTTGTGAGCAAGATTTTGGATTCTGGTTTGGTGTGTGGCAGGTGCTCGGGAAGGAGGCTTGTTCTGGCGGGGGTTGCCTCGGGAAAGAGGTACGGAAAAGGTGCAACGGCTACAGTACGACGACATGGCAGTACCGTGGCACCAAGTGATTCGTCGATGCCTCAACCTCGAAACACGATGGAGAGAACGGTTTCGGTACGTGTCACACCGCAGGTTTCTTCGCAGCACATCACGTCAGGCTGAACACCACCACGGCTTGGGTGTGACAGAGTGGCAGGTCTGGTCTGGTCTGACACCTTCGCCACCCCGCTGAATTTGTCACCCTTGGTTTCAGATCTAGGCGGTGCCTAAACTCGAGGCGCATAAAACTCAACCTGGTTCGGCAGTGAACACATTACTGCATATGCCAAATTCCTTACAAATATTCCACAACCTTCACATTTCGTAAGACTTTTGTTTGGCAGTGAACTCACACATTCATTTCCAGTCTCAAGAAAATATATATGTTGTGTATTATCTAGTGCAAACATCATTCCTTTACAGGAGAGTTTTACATATGCAGGACTGAATTGACACGAAATTTATATGCTAACGAAATTACTGGCTACCAGGGATGCAGTTGCAAGTTCTGCCTACCGCTAAGAAACGAACCATGCCATTCTACATAAGAGACGGATGTGGAGTAAGCCGGATTAGACGGTGTGATGCACCACCAGTCGGAGGATGAACACCTAGTATGGCCCGGGGATGAACACCTAGTAAACGCTAGGATGAACACCTAGGGTTTAAGGGGCCTAATTGGAGCCAACGTATCAGCGACAGCTGCCGCATGGATCTCCTCCCCACGAGCACTTTCGTAATACTCTGCCCACACGCCTCTGTTCTTTTTGGGATCAATCGGCCTAAGAGCCTGCCACACCGCACTCTGGCACTTGAATCCGGAACCAAACGCGATCTGCCAGACGCGGTCGCCACGGCGGACGCGACCCTGTGCTTCCGAGTAGGAGAGCTCGTACCAGATGGACGATGAGGATGTGTTGCCGAACCGGTACAGAGCCATACGCGATGGCTCGACGTGGTACTGTGTCAACTCCAGGTTCTTCTCGATCTCGTCAATGACAGCGCGACCACCAGCGTGGATGCAGAAATGCTCAAATGCGAGCTTGAAGTCCGGCACATAGGGCTTCATCTTCATGCCAAAGACCTTGCGCGCGATGAGAACTGCGGCGAATAGCAGCTGCTCCGAAAGCGGCAAAACAAGCGGACCCAGCGTCGTGATGTTGGTGCGCAGAGCCTCGCCAGCCACGTTCATGAGGTCGCGAGAAAGGGCGACTCCGACTATCTTGTTGTCGTCCTCCTCCTGGAACACACAGCCGTAGCTCTTGTCGTCTTTGCCCAAATGGGTGCGCACCACATGTTTCAGCTCGTATTTGGCGCGGTAACGCTCGCTGCTCTTGTTGGTGAGGAGCATGGCTGCTCCACCAACTCGAAACAGGCAGTTAGATACTTGCATAGAGCGACGGTTTCCGAGGTACAAGTTCAGAGAGATGTTCTCCGTTGACACAACGATCGCGTATGTGTTGGGAATCACCTGCACGACGAGGAGCACAAGTATAACGTTCAGAGATATGTCCGGTTTGCAAAAACATGTTACCATTCTCTTTTATTGAAAAGAAGGGAGAGTAAGAGCGACAGAGAGTAACAATACCAGAGGTTATCATAAAAGGCTTAGGCTCTTTGAATTTACCTGAAGCAGATCCCGAGCAAGTTTGATGGCAATAAGGCCAGCACTGCAGCCCATACCACCGAGGTTGTACGACTGGATGTCGTTGCGCATGCCGTACTTGTTCACCACCATGGCGGACAGCGAAGGAGTAGGGCAGAAGACGCTGCAGTTCACCACCAGGATGCCAACGTCTTTCGGTTTAATGCCGGTCTTGGCAAACAAGTCATCCAGGCACCCGAAAATAACCATTTGAGCTTCATGACGAGCTTCGGAAACGCATGGCTCGATGGGAAGCTTGCGAAGACAACGAGGTAAATGGGTACGGTCGCCAAGGCCGGAACGTTCAGCAACCTTGGCCTGAAAATCCAGGCTCTTCTCATCAAAACATCCCATTTCACGGGCAAAATCGACGCAGTTCTTTTGCGTAATGGCGAGCTCCTCGGGAGGCATAAAACAAGAGAAGTCCACGAGCAGAACATCCTTACGGCGAGTGAAGAGGTACAGCGCAGTAACAAACAGAATCAGCGTCGATCCAGCAGCGACCGCGACTAAATTTGCGTTAAGAAAATCCACGATAATCTGGGAGTCTTCGGCAGTGAAGCGGTTCATGCGAATAATAACAGCAGCCAACAAAGGAATCAGCATGAGCGGTCCACCATGTGAAACCATATAGTGGAACCCGAGCTTCGTGTGGCGCAGGTTGGATGCACGCTGTGTAGTAGCCTGAGACGGTTTCGTCGACCCATTAGTATGTGAGTGGTCCGAGGAAAGTGTTTCCGCAGAAGCCATAGTGTTAATGCCTCCTTCAAGCTACTGATCCCGACAATGATAAAATCAAACTACAAAACCAGACCCCAACAATATATGGAACTTACAGCAAGATGAAGGCAACAAAGCTCGAGAAAGGAACCCTTAGGGCAGTGGAGATTTCGGTGAAGCGATTGCGGGGGGATCCGTCTTTCTCCAATTTCCCGCTCTTTTCTTTGGTTCCAGTGGTTCCTCGTCGCGCATCCAACGCAAAATTTCTGTCAGCAACCTTCCACCGCTCGATTCCATTTTCGAGCCACGGCGCCAGCTTCGGCGCAAGCCGTTTGATTCGGTCCGATTGGCTGTCAGAAAGAACCCGATCACCACGTTGACCAATCTCGCCCTGCTTTTCGTGGCATTCTGACTGGTTCGGCGCTTAGGCTTGGCGGGATAGGGCTTGCCCAGACCACCAGAACAGGTGATGGCCGTGCGCTCGAAGACATTGAGCGCAAGCCAGTTGAAACGAAAATTTCGACCATCGGCTTGGCTGGCAAGAACTCCCATCAGGTGGCTGTTGAACGAGCAGGCTCCATGACAGAACCGTCACCGAATTGAGCCCCCTTCCAGTCGTGACGTCATTTGTACATTTGTGTAAGGGAAGGAAAGTGCAGAGAATAGTATTGTGTAATCATACCGTGTTATGCTATAACCCTGTAAGACTGTTTCAGGATTCAGGTACATTCAGGAACTCTGTCCTATCTAAAAAGGAAGGCCAACACATCGTTAGCACATACAATAATGAGATTTTGGATTTTAATAGAGGTATCCATCTTAAAAACAACAATTTGACATACCGTACAACGGTTAATTCCATAAATTGGAAATATGATGATGACATGCATGGCTCAAATTGCATTGGTAGTGCAATTCACTCACAGAATCTGAGAGAATCTGAATGATGGTGATATCCTTCAAATAAATTGTCAGAAAATTTTACTAATCTGGAAGGGGAAAACGACTGGATTACCAGTAAACAAATACTGCAATTTCAATAGTAACAATCTATTCTGGCTGGTTTGTTCCAATACAAACCTAGTACAGAATAAAATCACATAGGTAATCCACTATTGCGGGGATGTCCAGCTTGTGCATGCAGCCTCGAATTCCGTCCCGGAGCTGCGTACCCCCTTCCCCCCCTCACCTCTCCCACACTTCCACTTCCGCGCGAGTACAAGTCCCCGCCCACACGCATCACCTCACTTCTCCCAGATGCTCTGTCCCCCCGCTCCCGAAACTGGTTTTTTTTCCGCCGACCTTCCCCCCTGTACACCTTCTCGTCCAGGTACTTCACGCACAGTGCTCGTACCCCTTCAGAGTATTTTCCCTACAGAATAATGGATGCAACAGCGTGGCTCAACTCGGTGGCGCGTATAGCCCGTCCCACAGATGCGTCGGACCTTCTCGGCGCTGCTGCTGCAATGGACGCCTTGGCGCGGCGCAATAGGATGGAGGAGGAGACGCAGCGACTTCTCAAAGTTATATTCGGGGATGCTGACGTTGCTCCCCGCACCTTACGGGAGCGAGACGCCGTCGTCCCTAGGTTTTCCAGGAGGCGCTTTGAGGCACCGTCCCTGGCCGCCGCCTCAAATACCGGAACTTTAGAGCCGTCGATTAAGTCGGATCTCCCGGTTAATATGGCTAGCGAATCCGGCATACAGCAACCAACAGTAGCGTCATTCACGCCGCAAGATGCGGGCTTGATTGAGCGAAAACTGGAGCTTTTGGAGCGGATTCAGCAGCAACGCCTTCAGGAGCTGGAATGGGAGCTGTTGCAACAACAGCAGCAGCAGCAGCAGCAGCAGCAGCAGCAGCAGCAGCAGCAGGCGATAAAAGGTCCCCAGACGGGCTTCGTGGCTGATTTGCACAGTGCGTGTGCGTCGCTTCCTCCATCGATTCCGGTCTCGTCGTCGAGCGGGATCGCGGGCGCGTGCAGCGGCGCAACTGGCGGTTTTACTGCGTGTTCTGGCAGCGGAGGAGGGAGCGGGCTTGCCTTTAGTAAGCATGGCGACGAGGCGGCGTACCGATGGAGTAATGCTTCTTCGGCTGGCGCGACGGGTATGCGACTGGCTTGAACGACGATGTTATGCGACGGAATGGGTGTATGCGACGGAATGGGTGTATGCGACGGAATGGGTGTATGCGACGGAATGGTTGCATGCACGATGGGGTCGTACGCTCCTGCCGTTTACGAAGCACAAGACGTCCCTTTTTCCGCCCTTCTCCCTCCCCCGTTGGCCCCTCCGTCTCTCTCTCTCTCGCTCTCCCGTTCTCTCCCCTTCCCCCCTCCCCTCGCCTCTCTCTCTCTACCTCTCTCCCTTTCCCTTTGGCTCCATCTCTTTCGCTCATGCTGGCTCGTTCACTTCCTCTCTCCCACCGCGTGTGCCTCCCTACGCGTGTGGTGCGCGTGTGGTGCGCGTGCGCTCCGCGTGTGGTGCGCGTGCGCTGCGCGTGCGTGCGTGCATGTGAACCCTCACCAGGTTCCCTAATGACCACGGCAGCTCGCGTCAACAACAACGCGTCCAGGCCTGCGCACTCCGCCTCCGCCTCCGCCTCCGCCTCCGCCGGTGTTTCTGCCTCCGCTCGAGTGCACGCCCTGCTTGCCTCGCTACAGCACCTCATTGCCCCCTCGCCGTCCGTGCTCCCCGCCGCCATCACGTAATACTCTCCGCCTGATATTATTCCCCCTTCAACGTCCGTGTGCTGTTTCCGCTTCTCGTCGCTCTCTCTTTCTCTCGTCTTTATCTCTGGCCGTTTCTACTCTCGGCCACCCTCCCCCTTCCCAACCTTTGCTTGCCTCCCCTCCTTCGCCCACCCTCCCTACCTCCCACCCGCCCTCATTTCTTCCCCTTTTCCCACCTTCTCTGTAATCTTCTTTTTTCCTTCATCCCTCCCATGTTCACGGTGTGTTTTCTCTCTTCCCTCTATTCGCCATATGCCTTGTTACTTCATGCATTTCACGGTGTCTGTGCCTGTATTTCTGTGCCTGTATTTCTGTGCCTGTATTTCTGTGCCTGTTTCTCTGTGCCTGTATATCTTGCTTGCCTGTGCGGCCATACAGCAACGGCTCAAGCTCTTCACATCAGATTTCGGGATTCCCAGCAGCAACCGCTCTGCCAACACCAACGGCGCAAGTAGCCGCGCGAGCACCTGCGCAACACTTCAGTCACCAGCAACAGCTGCAACGACGGCAAATGCAGGAGCAGCAGCAGGAACAGCAGCAGCAGCACCAGCGGCAGCAGGAGGAGCAGCAGCAGCACCAGCGGCAGCAGCAGCAGCAGCAGCAGCAGCATGGGTCCCTATTGGAAGGTCAGTCACTCTTATTGTGGATGATCCGTGAGCCTTTCATCAGGTCCTTTTCCCTCTCCGCGTTCTCTGCTCCACTTGCTTCCCTCTCCGTGCTCCTCTCCCTCTTCCCTTCAAGTGCTCATAGTTTGCGCTCCTCCATATCTGAAACTTCTCGCCCCCCTCTGCTCCCTGTCTTCCGCGTCCCCCTTTCTCCCCTTCCCCTCCACTCTCCTCCCCCACTGTCCCCTACAGCACGCGTTCCCATGTTCTCCAGTCGCACTCTCGCCCCCATGTCTCTGCCTCGCGCCCCACTCGCCACGCCCCTCTCTCACCCCGGTCCTACCGCCCTCCCTCCTCCACCTCACCACCTCTCCGCCTCCTCCCTCTCCTTCTCCATCGCTTCTTTCAGCTCTCTCCCATCCGCCTTCCCATCTGCTCTCCCTCCTCTCAACATCCCCGAGTCTGCTCCTTCCCCCTCCTCTTCCGCCGCCGCCGCGTTTGCTCCTGCAGCGTCCGCTGCAACCCTCCTTCCATTCGCCCCTGCCTGCCACCTGAACCTGCACTCGCACGGACCAGCATTGCCGCCCGTGATAACTGATGCGCCAGTGCTGCCTGCTCCACCACAGCCCATAGTATCAGCACCAGTGCTGGCACCCGTGCTACCTCCCATACTGCCAGCAGTGTCAGCAGCACCAACAGGAACAGTGCCAACATGCAGTATAAGCAGCCGGCACAAACGGTGAGTGTGGGTGGGCGTAGAGAAGTCTTGTGCGCTCTTTGCCATGCTAACTTACTCACCACCACCCATTGGTGTATGCACATCGTTAAGAGTCCGCTGTTCTTCGTCCTCTCCCCTCTCCAAGTTTCTCCTCTACGTCCCATTCACTCCAATATTGTCAACTTCACCTTTTAGTAGCCTTCCCAACCTTTCTCCGTTCTCTGTTCTCTTTTGCTGTGTATGTCCCTCCCTGTCATTACAATGCTCGTTGTGGCCTCTGCTGCGTGCACGCTCCACCTGCTCGTTTGCTGCTGGGCGGGGCGGGGCGGGGTGGGGTGGGGTGGCAACGGGAAGCAGACTGCTGCGCAACAGGGTGAACGCGCAGCAGGCGAGGGAGAGGAAGCGGTACCGGGCAGCAGCAATGGAGGAGCGCTGTGAGGCGCTGGTTCAAGAGAACAGCCAGCTGGAGGCTGCAGTAGAGGCGGTGACAAAGGTTCGTACGCGCTGCTGCGGCCTGCCAGTGCTGCTGCCGCCAGAGCTGCTGCTGTTGTCATTGCTTCGAATGCCATTGCTGCTGATGCCTGTCCTGCTGCGGCTTCTGCCAGTGCTACTGCGGCTGCTGCCAGTGCTGCTTCTGCCAACAGCATCTCCCATCCTTCATGATATCCCCGTGACTTGTCTCATGTCTCTCCTCCTTGTCCCCGCACCCCCTCTTCTTCTGCCCTTACCCGGTCCATGCAGGAGAATGAGCGGCTCCGACAGCTGGTTCGCCGGGGTGTGGTGGTCAGGGAGTAGAGTCTTGAGGCTGCCGAAAGGTCTTTCGTTTGAGGGGCATCAAGCCTCTGCCACTGGTACTGCGGGGTGTGACGGGCAGGGAGTAAAGTTTCAGGGCTCCCCAAAAAGTGATGGTGGTTGTTTGGTCGGAATGAGAAGTTGATTTGCTAGTCGCAATCGAGACAGAAGAGTGGTAAAGAGGGGATGGGAGGTTGGTTGGTGCGGATAGGCAATAAGGGAGAAGCATGGCAATACAAGGCGGCGGGAGGGTCAATAAGGTGCTTCTAATGTGTGCCTCCTTCAATTGAGATGAGCTACCGGTAGTTTTTGTTTCCATTCGACCTGTTTCGCTGTGTGAGCTTTAGCATTTGCTGCTTACGGTACTTTTATGTGGGTTGGGTGTATATATCATTTGTATCATAGGAGGGATGCCCACCAATCTCTTGTACAATGATTACCGTATTCCCCCGGATAGAAGACCCCCCCAAAATATAACACCCCCGGGTACCTAATACGGGGGGGGTCTTTTATTAAACCTCGATTTCGTTATACCCTCCCATTGGGGGGTGATCAATATAAGACCCCCCCCTTTCCCCTATAGGGGGGTTTTCCATGGACTTTTCCTTTGTTTCATTTGAAACTGAAACATTTTATAGTGCGAATTTGGCTTTCGGGCGTGAATTCCCGAATCAGGGGGTTGATTTGCTGCGTCAGGGGGCGAGTTTGCCGCGTCAGGGGGCGAAACTGTTGCGTCAGGTGGCAAAATTGCTGTGTCAGGGGGCGAAATTGCTGCGTCAGAGGGGCGAATTTTACTGTGACAGGCGACTTTGTTGTGACTGGTCAAGCGATCAACTTTCGCTGGTGTGGTGCTCACCAAAAGCAAACCCACAACTTCAGTATTATCTGTAGTGTTGAAAACACTAAAACAAAATATGCCATATGAAAAGACCCGGGTGTTATGATTTTTTTTCCTTTGTTAAGACCCCCCCCCATTTTTTCTAGGGATTTAGCATAAGACCCTAGGGTCTTTTATCCGGGGGAATACGGTACCGTTCTTGTCCCGCATTAAAAGAGAGAGAGAGAGAGAGAAAGAGAGAGAGAGAGAGAGAGAGAGAGAGAGAGAGAGAGAGAGAGAGAGAGAGAGAGAGAGAGAGAGAGAGAGGGAGGGAGGGAGGGAGGGAGGGAGGGAGGGAGGGAGGGAGGGAGGGAGGGAGGGAGAGAGAGAGAGAGAGAGAGAGAGAGAGAGAGAGAGAGAGAGAGAGAGAGAGAGAGAGAGAGAGAGAGAGGGAGGGAGGGAGGGAGGGAGGGAGGGAGGGAGGGAGGGAGGGAGGGAGGGAGGGAGGGAGGGAGGGAGGGAGGGAGGGAGGGAGGGAGGGAGGGAGGGAGGGAGGGAGAGAGAGAGAGAGAGAGAGAGAGAGAGAGAGGGAGGGAGGGAGGGAGGGAGGGAGGGAGGGAGGGAGGGAGGGGGGGGGGAGGGAGGGAGGGAGGGAGGGAGGGAGGGAGGGAGGGAGGGAGGGAGGGAGGGAGGGAGGGAGAGAGAGAGAGAGAGAGAGAGAGAGAGAGAGAGAGAGAGAGAGAGAGAGAGAGAGAGAGAGAGAGAGAGAGAGAGAGATTGGTAGCCGCGGCCGATTGGTCATTTTACCACCCGCCCCTCCACCAGTTCCTAGACTCCCGTGACGTCCGGTTCGACGAGTCAGTCTCCTACTACGCCCGGTACCCCTGTCGAGGTCTCCCGGTTCCCCCTCCCCCCCTATTCCTCGCACCCTTTCTTCCCCCTGCTCCCGCTCCTCCGGTACCCCCACCCCCTCTTGGTCCTGCCCCGTCAGGTGTGTCTCACGCTACCCCTCTACCCTCGGTCGCGCGTCAGGTAGCGTCTCCCTCCCCGCAGTCCTCCTCACAGTCCCCTCAGCAGCCTTCGGTACCTCCGCGACAGGCTACTGTGGACTCGGTTGGTGTTGGAGCTGGAGGTGCAGCCACTGGCGGTACTCGGTCCGGGGGTG
The DNA here is from genome assembly GCA_947471745.1 of Closterium sp. Naga37s-1. Taxonomy (NCBI): domain Eukaryota; kingdom Viridiplantae; phylum Streptophyta; class Zygnematophyceae; order Desmidiales; family Closteriaceae; genus Closterium; species Closterium sp. Naga37s-1. Next base: position 960,195 of record CANJKZ010000093.1, on the reverse strand, counting down.
CTCGTTTGAGGGGTGCTGGAGTTGGAGGTGCTGGCGCAGGTGGCGCTAGCCATGGGGGTGCTGGAGCTGGAGGTCCTGGCACTGGAGGTGCTAGTCCTGGGGGTGCTGGAGCTGGAGGTGCTGGCGCAGGTGGCGCTAGCTCTGGGGGTGCTGGAGCTGGAGGTGCTGGCACTGGAGGTGCTAGTTCTGGGGGTGCTGGAGGTGGAGGTCCTGGCACTGGCGGTACTAGTTCTGGGGGTGCTAGAGCTGGAGGTGCTGGCACAGGAGGTGCTGGTTCTGGGGGTGCTGGTGCTGGAGGCGCTGGCACTGGAGGTGCTGGTTCTGAGGAGACTGGAGCTGGAGACACTGGTTCTGCGGAGTCCACTCCGCCTCCCCACCGCCACGACACACGTCTCCAGGCGGCCCGTCGGCGTAAGCGTGAGGAGCAGGTGCTGTTGGAGAGGGAGCGGCAGGAGTTGCGGCAGTTGGACCTGCTGGAGCAGCAGCAGCAGCTGCTGCTGCAGCAGCAGCAGACGCCGCCGCCGCAGCTGCGACCACAGCAGCTCCCTCTGGAGCGGCAGTTGTTCCCACCCGTGAGTGGCCTTCGGGCCCTTGGTCTTCCCTCCTCTCCTCCTGTTCACACTCCGTCCCCTCCAGCGTTTGGTCCCACGTTTCCTCCTCCTGACGCCAGTCCGGCGGTCTGGTCTTCTCCTCCACCGCAGTCTCCTCCACCTGGTGTCCCGCACTCTCGTGTCCGTCCTTGTCCTCCGCGTGCTCGTCACTCGTCTCCCGTTACCGACCTCCGCACTGCCCTCCTTTGTTCGTCTCTTCGTCGTCCTTCTCCTGAGTCCGTTCTCCCGTCTCCGCCTCCGTCCTCTCTCCCTTTCCCCCCCTACTCCTGTCACTGACTACTACCGCGCTGTTCGTCCTGTTGTCTCTCGTGTCCTTGCCACTCTTGTCACCGACTCTCGTTTCCCTCCGTTGTCTGTCTCGGCTCTCACTGCCGCTGTCGCTGAGTTTGCTGCCGCCAGTCGCCTTGACTACAACACCCGTGTGGTGCCAGCTCCTCCCTCCCGTCCTCTGTCCGTGGGGGGTGGGTTTGCCCTTGGCTGTGACGTCCTAGAGGACAGAGAGTCTGAGCTGGAGTACTGGGCAGCCGCTTCTCCCTCTGTCTGTGCCATGCTGCTATCCCCTGAGGGAGACCCCGACGCCCTTGACATACCGACTCCTCGCACTTACCGCGAGGCAGTGTCAGGGGCGTGGGCCTCAAAGTGGAAAGCAACTATGGCCTCGGAGTTAGCGTCTTGGAGATCCACAGGCACCTACGTCGACGCAGTTCCCCCTCCCAGGGCGAACGTAGTCGATGGCATGTGGCTCTTCAAGGTGAAGCGGCCGCCTGGTTCACCGCCTGTGTTCAAGGCGCGCTACGTGGCTAGGGGTTTCAGTCAGCGTGAGGGAGTTGACTTCTTCCAGACCTTCGCCCCGACCCCGAAGATGACTACTCTTCGGGTGTTACTGCACGTAGCAGCACAGCGAGACTACGAGCTGCACTCCCTTGACTTCTCTACTGCGTTTCTCCAGGGCCGACTACACGAGGAGATCTAGCTGCGCCGCCCTCCTGGCTTCACTGACACCTTCCCACCTGGGACCCAGTGGAGTCTGAGACGGCCAGTCTACGGTCTCCGCCAGTCGCCCCGTGAGTGGCACGACACTCTTCGCTCCACACTTCGTGACCTTGGGTTTTGTCCTTCTTCTGCCGACCCGTCGCTGTTTGTTCGCACTGGTTCCACTCCTTTCTTTATACTAGTGTACGTCGACGACTTGGTCTTTGCCACAGCAGACAGGGCAGCTCTGGCTGAGGTGAAGTCCGAACTGCAGAATAGACACACGTGCACTGACCTAGGTGAACTGCAGCGCTACCTTGGCCTGCAGATCACCAGGGACAGAGCCGCTCGCACCATCACACAGACTCATTCACACATGGTGCAGCAGGTCCTTCGGCGGTTCGACTTCCAGTTCTCCACCACACAGCCCACACCTCTTGCTGTTGACCACAGACTCACTGGCCGTTTTCCCGACGAGCCTTTTGAGTCCAGTGGTCCCTACGCAGAGCTGGTGGGCTGCCTCATGTACCTGATGACTTGTACTCGGCCGGACCTCGCCTTTCCCCTCAGCGTCCTCTCTCGGTTCGTTGCGACTGGGAGACACCGTCCTGTCCACTGGACAACTGCTGTGAGGGTGGCGAAGTACGTGGCGACTACATCAGGCATGGGGCTTGTGCTTGGAGGGACTCAGCCAGTGGCGTTGACTGGTCACTGCGACTCTTCGTACGCTGACGACGTGGAGACTCAGCGCTCGACTCAGGGTTACTGCTTCAGTCTGGGTGCTGGTGCTGTGTCGTGGAGGTCTACACGGTCGTCGTCTGTGGCTACTTCCAGTGCAGAGGCAGAGATCTACGCTGGTGCCATGGCGGCACAGGAGCTTCACTGGTTGACCTTCTTGCTCGCCGACCTTGGTGAGCGGCCTCGCTCTGCACCGACCTTGTACGCTGACAACAAGGCCATGATCCTCCTCTGTCGAGAGCCTCGACTGGAGAGCAGAGTGAAGCATATTGACGTGAGGTACTTCCTTCTGCGAGAGCTGCAGCGACGTGGCCAGGCACGACTGGACTTTGTGGCCTCAGAGGCCAACACTGCAGACGTCCCTGGCGCTTGGTGACCACCACAGGTTCTGTGTGCAGTTGGGGCTTGTTGAGGTAGGCCCTCGGTTGCTGTAGACTTGCTGTTTGCTCTGCTTGTTGTGCTTTGCTATATATATCCTAGTGAACTCTTGAACTGGCCTTGTGGCCGCTTGCTTGTGCTCGGAATTTGTGTGGTGTCCTTGAGATCCACCCTGAGCTTGCTTTGCTTCTTGCATTGACTGGTCTTGTGACCGTTTGTTCACCCTGCTTGCTTTGATGCCCCTCACTTAGCCTATGGGGGTGTGTCAAATGTTATTATAGGTTCTTAGGCTACAGTGAGTAGCACTCTAGGGAGTACAACACTTTTAGGGTTGCTATTTGTATCCCTTGTTTCCCTAGTTCAAATATTCCGTTGTTCGCTAACTTTGAGACCTAGGCCTAGTGGTAATACGATACCCTAGCTCCTGGTGTTGCGGAGAACCTTGGCGATTTACCTATATCAGTTCAAGGAGACACTGGAGTAGCCCAGGAAACACTGCAGGGGGCCAGGTGACCAGGTCCTATAAGGGAGCCCAGGTGATGCAAACTATGCGTGGTGCTCAACGGGATGGTGGCAATGATGGCATGGCATCGTGACTCTATCATAGGTAACACCATGGCATCACTGTCTCTAGGTCAGCATTGCTACTGGGGTCAAGTCATGCACCCTGCCGGGTGTCGCTGGTAGGCGAGGTGATAAAAAGGTGCTGCATGCTTCCCTTATTCACCTTGAAATGTATGGGTGCCCCAGGCCTGGGAGCCGTGAGCAAGGCTCAGGGAACCAGCAGTTAGGAACAAGAAGCAATGAGCTAGAAAGAAGCGACGCGTTAGGAACGCTGAAGGAAAGAGCGATGGATTCAAAAGCGCGGGCCGTGTATGGAGGGGAAGAGGGTGCCTCGGACGGAGCCGCCTCAAAAGCTAGGAACGGAGGTCGTGTATGGTGGGGAAGAGGGTTCATTGGGAGCTGCCTTGAAAGCTAAGAACGTAGGCCGTGTACGGAGGAGAAGAGGGCGCCTTGGACGGAGGCGCCTTGAAAGCTAGGAGCACAGGTCGTGTATGGTGGGGATGTGAATGCCGTCGCCGCGAGGCACGGACGTGCGTGGCAGCAGCATGAGCAGCGAATGCAAGTGTGCGGGCAGGGTATGGTGGTGAAGAGGGTGCATTTGGAAGTGCCTTGAAGGCTAGGAGCGGAGGTCGTGTATAGTGGGGAAGTGAAGCCGTCCCCTCAAGGCACAGACGTGCGTGGCAGCAGCATGAGCAGCGGGGTGAGTCGACTCAAGAGCCATGAATCTAAGAGCGCAGGTCGTGTATGGTGGGGAAGTGAATGCCGTCGCCGCGAGGCACAGCCGTGCGTGGCAGCAGCATGAGCAGCGGCCATAGCGGCCCCGACACGTCAAAGACTGCCTGGAAGTTGCGGCACACGCCCAGGTCAAACTCGTTCACCCACACCTGCAGATGGGGAGGTGTGGAGTGCGGTGCAAGGGGATTCAGGGAGGTTGTGAGAGTGGTACAAGAGATGGTGGCATGCTGAGGCAGAAGCCGAGGGAGAGCTTGTTCACCCACACTTGTAGATGGGGAGGTGTGGAGAGCGGTGTGAGGAGAAGGTGCAGCATGGGGAGTGGTTGTGAGGAAGGGCGGAGGGGACACAAACAAGTCACCATGGAGTGATGGAGAACAAAATAAACCTTTTGAGTGCGTGAATGAGGGAGGGGAGATAAGAAGCAAGGACCAAGAGCAAAGACCCCGAAACTTACGCTCACGTCAAGTTTTTATTCCAGAGGAAAACCAAGACATTGCACCCCGCGCGATTGAACAAGAAAAGAACAAGAGAATACAGGAAAGAAAGAAAGAAACAAAGAAAGAAAGAAAGAAAGAACACCGTTCCCGTGTTTCAACTCCCTCTTAAGACTCACCCTTCCAGCCCGTCTGGCCTCGCGGCAGCGCAGCACAAAGTCATAGAAGTCAATGGTGGTCTGCGCTGTGGCCACCAGGTACACGTGCCACGCCAGCAGCAGCGCTATCGCTATGAACGCTGCCAGTGCCACCACAAACGTGAATATCACCCCTGGCAGCGGCTGGGCCATCTGAGGAGAGGGGGGATGGCGGGAGACGGGGGGAGAAAGGTGGGAGAAGGGGGTAGAAAGGAGGAGAGAGGGAGAAAAAGAGATAAATGAGAGGGGTCGCGTGCGTTGAAAGTGGGATGGGGGGGGAAGGGACGACGGGGGACTGGGAAGAGCAGCTAGGGTGTGAGGCGGCTTGGAGGAGGAAGATGGTGACGGTTGCAATGTTGCAGGGGAGAGCACGGAGCGCGAGAATGTGCGGCGCAGATTGGGAACGGAGAGGGGAGGGGAGGAGGGAGGAGAGGAGAGGAGAGGAAAGGTCTGGAGAGGAGAGGAGTGGAGAGGAGAGAGGATAGGAGTGGAGTGGAGAGGAAGGAGGGTAGGGCGAGGGAAAGGAGTTTGGATTATGGAAGCGACAAGACAACGAGACACAGTACTATGCACGCATGTGAAAGGGTGGGGTGGGGGTACCTTCTTGCTGTCGGCTATAAGCAGGGTGGCGACTGTGACTGCATAGCCACAGCCCACCCAGAGATACAGCACTGCTCGCACAGGTGTGGGAAGGGACAGGGAGGTGGTGAGGGTGGCAGAGGGGTTGGAGGGAAAAAGGGGGGGGGGTGGTGAATGAGAGGTGAGAAAGGGGAGAATTGTTATAGTGTGTGTAGGGCAGGGGAGAGGAGGCGAAAGGAGGCAGAACGGGAGAAATGTTACGGCGATACAATGCACGGGCACGAGTGCAAAGGGGTGACATCAGTCCGGCTCTTGATCACCCCAGAAGAGCCCGAGCAGGTGGAATGGTAAGGAACAAGAGATAACGCGAGTGAGAGTAAGAAACAAGGGCGGCTGCCGCTGGAGAGAAGAGGCTAGGGGCGAGAGGTGGGGTGTGCACAGAAAGAGTGCGCAGGAGGGAGGCTGGAGAGGGAGAGAGGGAGGGCGCACAGAAGAGGAAGAAGTAGCGGTAGTTGCGCAGCCCAATGCAGTTGTGCATCCACGCTGATAGGGGGTGGCAAGGGCAAGGGGTGGGAGGCATGGGGTGGAAAGACCGTGAGAAGTAGTGTAGTGAGGTGGGAAGAGCAAGGCAGAGAAGTGTGATGATACATGCAAGATGGGGAGGTAAGACGTCTGTTGAGTGGCCGAGGGCGAGTGAGTGAGTGAGAGAGTAACTGAGGGAGAGAGAGAGGGAGTGAGGTAGCGAGTGAGCAAGTAGGTGAGTGGTACGTACGGCAGTGGTGGTCCATTTTGAGCACGCATCTGCAATGCAAGGAACGCAGGGAGAAGGGCAGATGAAGAGGAAAGAGGAGCGAGGCACAGGTGTCAGGCACAGATGTCGTCAGGCACAGATGTCGTCAGGCACAGATGTCGTCAGGCACAGGGGTGTCAGGCACATATGGCTGCGTGGTGTTGCAAGGACGATCAAGCGAATTGAGGGAAATAGTCCGGCCTCATGAGTTGCTGAGTGAGTGAAAGGTGATGCGAGGGGTTGAAGTGAGGGGCGACGATATGTAGTTATGAGACGTCTCGAAACTAGATTATTATCAGTGAGGGGCGACGATAACGATATGTGTGCGATGAAGAGGTGAGGAAAGGTGCACCTTTCACATATATGGCAGTGGTGTGTCAGTGGGGGCTTGAGATTCTGACCTGCCATCATGGGGCAGGAGAGAGTCCATAGTGGCAACAGGCCATGCCATGCCATGCCATGCCATGCCATGCCATGCCATGCCATGCCATGCCATGCCATGCCATGCCATGCCATGCCATGCCATGCCATGAATCCACACAGAAGAAACATGCCATGGCATGACTCCACACAAAACGTTTGTGAGTTGCGGCATAATTGGTCCATCACCATAATCTCACCATGATTTACTGCACTGAAGGTCCAGAAAGGCAGCTCAACATTCTCAGCTCAGCGCATGGCCGCATCACTCACACTTGCCCCACCACTCACACTTGCCCCACCACTCACACTTGTCGCATCACTCACACTTGTCGCATCACTCACACTTGTCGCATCACTCACACTTGTCGCATCACTCACACTTGTCGCACCACTCACACTTGTCGCACCACTCACACTTGTCGCACCACTCACACTTGTCGCACCACTCACACTTGTCGCACCAGCGCACACACGGCATGGAGTCAGAGAGGTTGAGCTGCATGTCTGCCACTATGCGCCCCACGCTCACCCTCACATCGCCCTGCGGGGCCCCTCGGATCTCCTTGTCGGGTAGCTGTTGTGGAGAGGGAATGAAGGACAGGGGAAGAGGGCAAGGGGTGTGATGATAGCCTTCAATAGGCATGTCTGCCACGATACGGCCATGCCCAGCCTCATATCGCCTTGCAGCGCCCCTCGCATCTCCTTATCTGGAAGCTGCAATTGAGAGCGTGGGACAGGGGAGGAGGACAAGGGGCGGGTGAGGGAGCTGGGAAGAAGCGAGCTGGGGAGGGAACTGGGAGGAAGTGACACAAGGAAGGAATGGAGGAGATACAAGGAAAAACAGTGTGCTCTCATATGCTCGTGCTCTCTCCTACTCTCCTTCTCTCGTGAAAAACCGCCGTACCTTCCCTTCCACCACAATACTCTCACCCACCCACACTGCTCTCATGCTCTCACCACAAGGGGGGGCGGAGAGCCCGGATGTCTGGTGGCAGTAGAAGTTGACTTTTGAGTCGACTCAAAAGTCTGTGTCTCACCGCGAGGGGAGGCGGCGAGCCCGGGTGTCTGGTGGCAGCGCAGTAGAAGTTGAAGAGGATGTTGAACGACACCCACGCCGCCGCCATGCCGTGCAGCATGCTCTTTTCGCACACCTCCTACTCACGTATTCACCGCGAGGGGCGGTGGAGAGCCCGGGTGTCTGGTGGCGGCGCAGTAGAAGTTGAAGAGGATGTTGAACGACACCCACGCTGCTGCCATGCTGTGCAGCATGCCCTTTTCGTAGACCCTCGTGCTCTCTCCTAGACTCGTGCTCTCACCCACCCACCCACAGCAGTGACTCACGGCAAGGGGAGGTGGCGAGCCAGGGTGTCTGGTGGCGGCGCAGTAGAAGTTGAAGAGGATGTTGAACGACACCCACGCTGCTGCCATGCTGTGCAGCATGCCCTTTTCGTAGACCCTCGTGCTCTCTCCTAGACTCGTGCTCTCACCCACCCACCCACAGCAGTGACTCACGGCAAGGGGAGGTGGCGAGCCAGGGTGTCTGGTGGCGGCGCAGTAGAAGTTGAAGAGGATGTTGAACGACACCCCCGCTGCTGCCATGCTGTGCAGCATGCCCTTTTCGTAGACCCTCGTGCTCTCTCCTAGACTCGTGCTCTCACCCACCCACCCACAGCAGTGACTCACGGCAAGGGGAGGTGGCGAGCCAGGGTGTCTGGTGGCGGCGCAGTAGAAGTTGAAGAGGATGTTGAACGACACCCCCGCTGCTGCCATGCTGTGCAGCATGCCCTTTTCGTAGACCCTCGTGCTCTCTCCTAGACTCGTGCTCTCACCCACCCACCCACAGCAGTGACTCACGGCAAGGGGAGGTGGCGAGCCAGGGTGTCTGGTGGCGGCGCAGTAGAAGTTGAAGAGGATGTTGAACGACACCCCCGCTGCTGCCATGCTGTGCAGCATGCCCTTTTCGTAGACCCTCGTGCTCTCTCCTAGACTCGTGCTCTCACCCACCCACCCACAGCAGTGACTCACGGCAAGGGGAGGTGGCGAGCCAGGGTGTCTGGTGGCGGCGCAGTAGATGTTGAAGAGGATGTTGAACGACACCCCCGCTGCTGCCATGCTGTGCAGCATGCCCTTTTCGTAGACCCTCGTGCTCTCTCCAAGACTCGTGCTCTCACCCACCCACCCACAGCAGTGACTCACGGCAAGGGGAGGTGGCGAGCCAGGGTGTCTGGTGGCGGCGCAGTAGAAGTTGAAGAGGATGTTGAACGACACCCACGCCGCCGCCATGCCGTGCAGCATGCTCTTTTCGCACACCTCCTACTCACGTACTCACCGCGAGGGGCGGTGGAGAGCCCGGGTGTCTGGTGGCGGCGCAGTAGAAGTTGAAGAGGATGTTGAACGACACCCACGCTGCTGCCATGCTGTGCAGCATGCCCTTTTCGTAGACCCTCGTGCTCTCTCCTAGACTCGTGCTCTCACCCACCCACCCACAGCAGTGACTCACGGCAAGAAGAGGTGGCGAGCCAGGGTGTCTGGTGGCGGCGCAGTAGAAGTTGAAGAGGATGTTGAACGACACCCACGCCGCCGCCATGCCGTGCAGCATGCTCTTTTCGCACACCTCCTACTCACGTACTCACCGCGAGGGGCGGTGGAGAGCCCGGGTGTCTGGTGGCGGCGCAGTAGAAGTTGAAGAGGATGTTGAACGACACCCCCGCTGCTGCCATGCTGTGCAGCATGCCCTTTTCGTAGACCCTCGTGCTCTCTCCTAGACTCGTGCTCTCACCCACCCACCCACAGCAGTGACTCACGGCAAGGGGAGGTGGAGAGCCAGGGTGTCTGGTGGCGGCGCAGTAGAAGTTGAAGAGGATGTTGAACGACACCCACGCTGCTGCCATGCTGTGCAGCATGCCCTTTTCGTAGACCCTCGTGCTCTCTCCTAGACTCGTGCTCTCACCCACCTACCCACAGCAGTGACTCACGGCAAGGGGAGGTGGAGAGCCAGGGTGTCTGGTGGCGGCGCAGTAGAAGTTGAAGAGGATGTTGAACGACACCCACGCCGCCGCCATGCCATGCAGCATGCTCTTTTCGCACACCTCCTACTCACGTACTCACCGCGAGGGGCGGTGGCGATCCAGGGTGTCGGGTGGCGGCGCAGTAGAAGTTGAAGAGGATGTTGAACGACACCCACGCTGCCGCCAGGGCGTGCAGCATGCCCGCTGGGGTGTGGATGGGCCATGCCATGGGCAGCAGCAGCGAGAAGGCCAGGTAGACAATGGCGCTGGCAGGGGGGAGGAGGGGAGTGGGGAGGAGAAGGGAGAAAAGAGGAAGAAGAGGAGGACGAAGAGGATAGGGGGGGTGGGGGGAAGAGGAGAAGAGGCGGAGAATGCACCTTGCAAGAGGAAAGACATCACTACACGAGGCTTGGAAAACACCATGCGAGATGGCAGGGCATGACGCAGATGGGGGGAGGGGAGAAGTAAACTGACTGACAGGATGAGAACGAGGGCTATTAGAACGTAGGGTGGACCCAAGACCTTGATGGTGGAGTCCAGAAGAAGACTTTAGAGACGTCTCGGTAGCAGATGGGGGGGGGGGGGGAGTTCAGGGCAGGGGGCATGGGAAGGAAGCGGGAGACTGACAGGATGAGGACGAGGGCGATGAGGACGTAGAGTGGACCCAAGACCTTGACGGTGGAGTCGAGAAAGAGCTCCAGGCGCAGCATTGCCCACTCCCACCTGGGACAGGGGTTGCACGGATGGATGGATGGCGTGCAGAGCACAAGCACACATGTGAGAACGCGAGCATGCAAGCAGCAAGAGAAAGCAGACACACAAGCAAGCGAGGGAACGAGGATCCCAGGGAACAGATGCGGACGGAGGGCGAGAGGGGGAGTGGGAGGACGGGATGTTCTGAAAAGGCCACAAGAGGTGGAACGGAATGCATTAGTTGGAGCAGAAGCGGAGACGAGGAGAGGCGGAGAAGAGGAGGGGAGGGAAACGGCTGAATGGAATTTAACGGGTGGAGCGAGAATGGAGGCATGGGGAAGAGCAGAGGATGCAGGAGGAGCGGGGAGCGGCAATGGCAGCATCAAGATCGTCGTAGCCGTTTTGTCGCCTACCCCATATCGAGGCGCCGAACCCAAACGCGGGGGAGAATGGACGCGAGTCGTCGCGCACCAGGCCCGCACATGGCGTGTGAGGCCAACTGGGCCGGCAAAATGGAGGACGGGGATGCAAAGGTGAATGCACGGAAGAGCTGAAGAGCTGCTTTTTAAAAGCGGAACGGTCGAGTGGATGAATGATGATGGAATTCCGCACGGGGCCGCGACGAGCTCGATGATTCTGACGGGCTGTGGTGAACCCTGTACTTAACTAAGTAGCTGCAGGCTAACTTAGATCATCCCGGGGACACTCAAACAACGGCACCAACTCGTAAGTCGTCATCGTGCCAGGCGGAACTCGGTGGACGAACAAGCCGAAATAACAGTCGCAGCAATGCAGGCTCGGTCGGCGACGCTGGTGCAGAGATTCACACTTGTCCAAGCTCTAGTATTATTTTGAATTCCCTCGATCTGGTTCGCGCTTCCCCTCTTGGTTGATGAGAGAATTTTGTTTTTTGCCTGCAGCTTATCCCATCCTGTCAGCACCACAACTGAACTGGGAGTGGATTGGTGGAGACATCACGAGACCACTTTTAGAGAACTTCCAGAATACTTATAATGGAGTCTGTGAAGTCTCACATGGGAAAGCAATGGGCCAGAAAACAACATATTTATTGCAAACACAAATCAAGAAGTACGGCACAAGGCAAGGGGTCCACAGAACCTATGGAAACCACAAGCAAAATACAGCTTAGAAATAGCTGGTGACCAGCAAGACGCTAGCCAAAAGCAAACAAGGAAGCATAAGCAAAAGCATAATCAAGACATCTGAGTGATGGCCTGTGGATGTGACTGCGGCATTGCCAAGGGCTGCTCCTGCACTCCATCTTGAACTGCATCCTCTGCCATCATTTGGTGCTGCTGTTGCTGTTGCTGCTCCATCAACTGCTGCTGCTGCTGCTGCTGCTGCTGTTGTTGCTGCTGCTGCTGTTGTTGTTGCTGTTGCTGCTGCTGCTGTTGCTGTTGCTGCTGCTGCTGCTGCTGTTGCTGCTCCTGCTGCTGCTGATGCTGTTGCTGCTGCTGCTGCTGCTGATTCATAAGAAGCTGCTGCTGCTCAGGCCAGTGCTTCATTCTCTCAACAGCTTTCTGGAGTAGCTCCTTCCGATGCCGTTTGAAACTGCTCATTTCAGAAACACCAGAGCCAGGCTCACGGCCATCGGCACCGCCAGGAACAGCCTTTTCACCACCAAGGGCTTCTCGCAGCTTGGAAATGCTGCCTTCAAATTCCACACGCAAAATCTCTTCCCAGTAACGAATCGCAGCATCCAGGCTTCCACCCAGCTCGGCGGCCTTCTTCTCAATAGCGTGAATAATGCGCATCTGCAATGAGAAGGGATAGAGAAAAGCCAATGTTAGCTGTGATAAGACAAAATAATATATAACAAACAGACACTACGAGATGAATTTCAGCGTTACCTGCTTGCTCCAATACTTGTAATCGTTCTTATGCCTCCACCAAACGCATTTGCGGTCGCGCTTGCGTGCTTCTTCAAGCTTCTCAATGGACGGCCCGCCGTTTATACCCTCCTTCCATTCCGTCCAAACGTCGATGACCTTGCTCTCGGAGCTGCGATTCACTTCGTAGCCTTCAGGATTAACGAGGTCCGCTTCAAATCCAGCCGCTGTGCTCCCGGGACCGAGCAAAAGCTGACCTCCGGGACCTCCTGGTGCACCTGGAGGGGGGGAAAGAATTCTGCGACTCCGTTTTCCTTGTCCTGGAGGTTGAGATGGCTTCAGCGCTGGAGATGCAGGCACCAGCGAAGGCGGCATCAAAGAAGCAGCCGAAGTCATTTGCTGAGGTTGCAAATAGTCGGCAGGAGCTCCGCATGCTGTGAGAGGCTGACATCCCAGCTGTGACAAGTGATGTTGCTGTTGCTGAAGGTGTTGCTGCTGAGGGAGCTGTTGCTGCTGATACGGCTGCTGGTTTCGTGAGTCGGTCTGCAGCTGCTGCTGGTGCGCTCCAACAGTAGGGATTCCTGAACAAAACCGCAAAGAGTGGTAGCACACATCATAGAGGTTAGTGACATTGAAACGAAAGAGCAGACGCAAATCCACATGGAAGCGCCTCGATACTTATGGAATGACTAGAACATCAAAGAAATGTTTCCGGATATTCGGGAAATTCCACCTGACGTAATCGTGAGTGTAGAGCCACCAGTGAGAGGAGAGTCCGAAAACAAGATCCTGAGAAAGATAGTTTCTTGAATCCGCAGTTGCTCTTTCTCCTTCCACAAGCAGTTCCGGATGTGACGACAATCGCTAACTCGCTCCTTGTCACCTAGTTCAGCTGCAGACTCTACTTCTCTACATACTACAGTAAGTTGGTTTTCAACATTGGCGATGTCACGCCGAACGCGCATCAATTCGCCCCTAGCATCGTCGGGGCGGTAAGAAGCCATGTTGCCGTCGCTGCCCTGAAGGACAAGGAGCGACAAAGGCTCGGATGAACGATAAAATGGGAGCTCGCAGATAGACAAGACGAGGGTTGCGATAGACTGGAAGCTGAAGCATCAGGTTGGGCGATAAAACGAAACCCTGGAAGCAGATGGGCGATTGCTGAGGGAAATGGGTGCGATGAACCAAGGTGTAGCTAGCGATGGCTCCAAGGGGAAGTGGTTCAGGAGGGAGGGGCGACTGTATCATCCCACCCATTGTGACTGCGACTGCGGAAACCCCGAGGCGATTTGATGGCGGAGTGTGCGGCGATTCCAAGGGCTGTAATCCTGTCAACGGCTGTGATATGTTCAAGGGGCTATGTTGACGGTTTAGATGGAACATGGAAGTTTTGAGGTGACCCCAAGTCTGTTCGGCTGGGCAATAAGGCGATGACGGAGAAAATCGCAAGCCGTACGATTCGCGAAGGCCCAGCACCTGGAATGATTCCACATCAGCAAGCATGCAGTTGGGGAAGGCAATTCGCGGAGGAAACTGTAATTCGACAGCAGCTGTCGTCAGCCTACCACAATCGTCGCCGAGGTAACCAATTATCGCCTGCTGGCATGGAGCATGACACGACTGCAAATTGGCAGGACCTTGCGACCAGCGCCAACCACCTTCCAACTGTCTAGTACACCACATACGGTGTACCCTTTTAGGCTTACCTATCCCTCGTGTTGATAACTCCTCATATAATAGTTGGTGATGGAAAATCCACAAGCACTGGAATTTACAGGGTTAAAGCGACGGTGCACATTTGCCACCCAAAACCCAGAACCCTGGCGAACTGTTACTGCGGATGGAAAGTGTCCGCACGAAATCCTGTTTTCCCCAGCCAGCACTTTCGCGCTGGCAAGCCTGGTTCAAAAAAAAAACTTCTGAACCCAACACTGCCAAAAGTTGCCCGTCGCTTTAACGGGTAAGGGTGACATTCTTTATGACTAGAAGGGTCACCTACTCTCCCGATACATGTAGCTTCTTAGTTTATGTGAAATCAACCAGTGCAAGAATTTCTGTTTTCTCCAGCTTCGTGTTCTTCTGTCGAGCGTGACAGCTATTCCTGACAAGGCTGTTGTTCAGAAGTGGTTTACATGCCCGTTCTGTCCCCGCGTAGACTTGGTTCGGCACGAGCCCGAGAACTACCTATCTCCCTTGCCCCAACCTCCTTTCTTGGCTTGGTTTGGTTGTTGTGGCTGGGCTTGATATTTCCACCAGCTTCATTCCCCTGCCATAACAACACCGCAACACAGGTTTTGCTCTTTTCTTACCACAGCTTCCACCCCTCAACATTTATTTTCCCTACCTGCTTCTGTAGTAACCATGGGTTCGGAGCGCGAAGATCAGGTTTACCTGGCCAAGCTTGCTGAGCAGGCTGAACGCTATGACGAGATGGTGGAGGCCATTGAGAACGTTGCGCAGCTCGCTGACGATGTGGAGCTCTCGGTGGAGGAGCGCAACCTTCTCTCGGTAGCATTTAAGAATGTCGTTGGAGCTCGCCGCGCTTCGTGGCGCATCGTCTCCTCTATTGAGCAAAAAGAGGAAAGCAGAGGCCACGAGGATCGTGTTACTATTATCAAGGAGTACCGCGCGAAGATTGAGAAGGAACTAGACGAGATCTGTGGGCGCATCCTCACCTTGTTGGACGCACACCTTGTTCCTGCATCTAAATCCGCTGAGGCGAAGGTGTTTTACCTGAAAATGAAGGGTGATTATCATCGTTATCTCGCGGAGTTCAAGTCAGGAGCAGATCGCAAAGCTGCCGCTGAAAGCACGCTGGAGGCTTACACTGCAGCTCAGGTATGTTCTCTCATATTTGCACAAATAACTGGGCTTTGGTATCTCGAGCGTTATTTTCCACGCGTACCAGTAATGTATGTGTTCAATGTGTCCAGTTCATAACATTTTTTGTAAAACGGCCTTGATCTATTGCCTTTCTGTACTGCTGCGATTTGTACATTAACCTTACGATCAAGTGCCCTTTTTATACTTCCTACCGACTTCATTTTTTTTTGTGCCTTCCGCTGCCGTGTTCCCATTGCACAGGATACTGCTAATGCTGATCTTGCTACTACTCACCCGATTCGTCTGGGTTTGGCCCTTAACTTCTCCGTCTTCTACTACGAGATTCTTAACTCTCCTGAGCGCGCTTGCACGCTCGCGAAGCAGGTAATGCAGTTGTCAGTAAAACACGCTTATAAAAGTTGCTTTGCTGTTCTCGGTCTAGTTCTTACTTCTTGGTCCACGCTGCAGGCTTTCGATGAAGCAATTGCGGAGCTCGACACGCTCGGGGAGGACTCGTACAAGGATAGCACGCTCATCATGCAATTGCTGCGGGACAACCTGACTCTCTGGACCTCGGATATGCA
Source organism: Closterium sp. Naga37s-1 (assembly GCA_947471745.1). Lineage (NCBI taxonomy): Eukaryota > Viridiplantae > Streptophyta > Zygnematophyceae > Desmidiales > Closteriaceae > Closterium > Closterium sp. Naga37s-1. The sequence goes on along the minus strand of CANJKZ010000093.1, from coordinate 944,816 downwards.
GGTATGTTCTGGCTAATATTCGTTTTTGTGCACCGTTGTTGTTCCCGATGCTATGGTTTTGTATTTTGGTGACGGTTGATATTGAATGATAGCTGGTTTTACCTGCACTCGTGTCTTTCCCTGCTACAGGATGAGGCAGCAGAGGAGAAGGCTGACGAATGAGAACCAATGTTGTCCTACCGGATAACAGGGTGGTTCTCCGTTGTTCGAGCTTTGTTGTTAGTTCTCCCCTCATAGGCTAGCTGCCCTTTAGGACTTGTTTGCAATCTGTTTCGTACTTTTGGTGTTATTTCTTCGTGACTACATGCTTCTAGGCTGGTTCCATGTGGATTTTCATCTCGTTCAAATGTCCTCTATTACTGTCCTTGCCTTAGCGAAGGCCGATAATCCATGCTATAATTATAAGAAAACGCGAACGGTGCAAACTCGTTACCGGAAAGTGATCGACGTGGCATTCACGCATTTAGTGCACACCGCATTGTTGAGCGGGAAAGCCAACCAGATGCATCCATGGCTTCATTAGAGCCAGCCTTCTGGTCCCCAGATTGCGCATCCAGCGTCATCAAATGTCCTACCAGTCACATGCATGCACCTCGCACATCCACCGTTGTTCGTTTGGATTACTCCTATCTCATTTCACCGAACGCTATTTTCATTCAAATCCTCCCAACCCATTGTATCTACCCAGCCCTCGCCAATATGTCTGCATAACTTTTCATGCACCTGCACGCACTGCCGTTCGCACATTTCACGCATTTTCCTTTGATCAGTTTCTCCCGTTTCGTATATATCTGCAATGTCGCAGCAAGCTTCAGCATTCGTTGGTCGAAGAATCACCAGCTACTCATCAACTCAGCTTGGAATTCACTTCTCCCGCTCCAGTCTCAACCCATTCTACACCAAAAACGCCGACCTCATTTCACGGCCTCTTCTATCCTGGGGCTCGTTACGTTCCGTCACAACCTCGACGTCCCTGTCCTCCCACTTCAACGCTCATCCCGTCGCGACACCCCCTCTTTCGTTTCGCCATCCAAGCGGTGAGTGCTCGCGTGGAATCTCCAGCTTATAACAGGCAATATAATTTTGAGGAAATTGACGTCGCATCTCTTGGCATTGCCGGCAAGCCGCTTCTATCATAATTAAACACTCCTGGCTGAATCTGCTTTCGAGCTTCCTCCTTCCATGCATAGATTCTCAATCCATCCCTCACGCTCACTGCGACTTTCACTCCCCAGTCCCATATGGTCCGTCTCCCCCTCCGCAGCCGTCCACTCCCGCTCGTTCCCGATCGTCTCCGCACCCGCCTCCGCCTCCGCCGTCGCTTCCGCAAGTTCCGCAATGGGGGAAGCGGGGGAGTCCGCAAGGCCGCGCGTGCTGGTGGTGGGGCCGCAGCTGCCACGTCTGGTGTCCGATCTGGAGCAATTCGCGACGCTCGTGCACCTCCCGACGGGAGACAAGGCGGCGTGGGATTCGCTGTTGGAGGCGCACACGGGGGAGATCCGCGCGGCCGTGACCAACAGCTTCTGGGGTTTCCCCGCGGAGCTCTTTGAGCGGCTTCCGCGGCTGGAGATTATCACCAACTTCGGCGTGGGCGTGGATTCCATAGGTATTGGGGGGGTGCTGCTGGGTAGAGCGGGGTTGAGAAGAGCGAAGAGGGAATTCAACGATTAAAGCACTCGCCATAATTTCCCTTCTCGTTTACCTTTTCATCTTGTGTTTTCTTTCCCGCGAAGGACGGTCACTCAATCCTTCCCGTTTATCCAACCCCTTGTGACTGCATTTTCCCACGTATGTTCCCCCATGGCTTCAGACGTGGCGAAGGCCAAGGAGAAGGGCATCCACGTCACCAACACGCCAGACGTGCTCACGGATGACGTGGCGGACCTGGCCCTCGGGCTGATGCTGACTGTATCGCGGCGGCTGGTGGAAGGTGATCGATACGTGCGCGAGGGGGAGTGGGTCAAGAAGGGCATGATGCACCTGACACACAAGGTGAGCTGAGGTGTTGAGGAGCGGTGGAGAGGGGTGGTAAGGGGTGGAAATGGTAGGGGATATGTAGGATTGGTGGGGGGTGACGATGGATGTGGAGTAAGGGCGCTCCAAGGAACTGTGATGCGTATGAAGGAAGGAACTTTAATGGACAGGTCACCGTCCATAACTGATGCGCACATCTAAACTGATGGGCACTGCATAGCTGGTCACTCATCCGAACCCGCTCCTGCTTGATAGAGAGTGGGAGGAAAGCTTTCAGTGAATGGATCGCTTCGTTTGTTACTGTCACTGCACTCGCTGTCGTCCTCTCCTCCCCACCTTTCCCCTTTCTCGCTTCCCCCCTCCCTCGCTCCTCTCCTGCTTGGCTGCACGCTTTTCCAGCTCCACAGTTCGTCCTCGCATCTCCCCTTAAACTCTACACCAACCCCTTTCTCCTCACATCCCAACATTCTGTCCTTCTTCCTCCGCGAGTCCCTGCTTCTCCTCCCCCTGTTTTCCCCTTCTCCCCTCTCTCCTTTCTCCTCCCGTTCCCCCTCCTCACCCTACTGTCCCCTTGCCCTATTCTCCCCAACTCTCTGTCTTCCCTGTGCCTTACGGTCAAGTGACTCAAATGTCTGAGACGCGTAGGCGTAACCATAGCCAAAGCCTAGCTACAGCGCGCTCCAACTGCCCTCCATCTCACTCTCTCTCCGCTCCCCCTGTCCTCCCCTGGCTGTGCCACAGGTGTCAGGCAAGTGAGTGGGCATCATAGGTCTGGGTCGCATCGGCCTGGCCATAGCCCAGCGCGCAGCCGACGTTTGAGGCGCCTCTAAACTCTCTCCCCTGCACCCCGTCCTCCCCTGTGTGCACCACAGGTGTCCGGCAAGCGAGTGGGCATCATAGGTCTGGGTCGCATCGGCCTGGCCATAGCCCAGCGTGCAGCCGCCTTCAACTGCCCCATCGCCTACTACAGCCGCCGCCAGCGCTCCGATATCCCCTCCTCCTACTCCTACCACTCCTCCCCCACCGCCCTCGCGGCAGCTTCCGATTTCCTCGTTGTCGCCTGCCCTCTCACCCTGGAAACCACGCACATTGTGAATGCGTCCGTCCTCGAGGCTCTCGGCCCGTCGGGGGTCCTGATTAACATCGCCCGGGGGAAGAATGTGGATGAGCCGGCACTGGTGGCGGCGCTGAAGGAAGGGAAGGTGGGGGGAGCGGGGCTGGATGTGTTTGAAGATGAGCCGAATGTGCCTGCGGAGTTGCTGGGGATGGACAATGTGGTGGTGCAGCCGCACGTGGGCAGTGGCACGTTTGAGACGCGTGGCGTGATGGCAGATGTGGTGCTGGAGAATCTGAAGGCGCATCTGGCAGGGGAGGCGCTCAAGACGCCTGTGTAGTTTGATGTGAGGTCGTGCTCGCTCTGCTGCTGCTGGTGCCATTGGTGTTGGTTGGTTGTCCTTGTGCCGCTGGTGCAAGTGGTGCTGAAAGGTGTGGAACAGCAAGGGTATGGCATGGACGAACCATTATGATTTGAATTGCACATGAATCTGTAGATAATGTGATTCCTGATTGTGTTTGTGTCATGTCAGGATGCTCTAATTACTACCGCATTCGTGAACAGCGGAACCATATTGAGCAGAAGACAAGCTACCAAGCATGCCAATGTAGGAGCTGGAGCATACAAGCAGCAGATTTAGTAGGGACATTACTACCACACATTAGAATGAACCCAACCTGTGACGGGTACACGCAAGCTTCAAATAATAACCACCCCCTTCCATCTCCGTTCACATTTCCACACCCATCCCGATCAGTTTGTTTTCAGCGGTTGCAGTGGTGCGTGGTTACTTCCACTGGCATCGATACTGCAGAAAACCAACCAAGTCACATGGCCACATCGCTGAATCTGCCCTGCAATTCAAGTCCTTTCATCCTTCCCTCTCAGCTATCCGTGCTTGCAGCAGCCTCAATTTGGCCAACACATCACCTCCTGTTTCACAATCGACGGCCATCCCTGCTGCCGTTCCAGCACTTTCATCCATGCCTTGCTGCTTTCCCCCTGCTTCCCGCAGCAGTCGGTGCACCTGGGAGAGCACTGCATGCACTGCCATTCCTTCCATCTCCACAGGCGCACTTCCCTCTGAACCCTTTACTGCTTCATCTTCTTCTGCTAAAGCTGCTGCTGCAAGTCTCTCCCTGCGGTGTGCTTCTCTTTCCTGCTCTAACTGCTGTGCTCTCCTGCCCGCACAGCACAGCACCGACTCTGGCATGCCTGCACAGCCAACGATAGGGAACCACCAAAGCGGGAGAAAATAAGGGGAAAAAGGGAGGGAGAGGAGCATGCACAATGGGACTGGCAGGTAGTTTAACAGAGACGAGAATAGAAGGAGAAAGGGAGGAGGTGGTGGGCAGTGAAATGGTAGGGAAGGGATGTCGGAGGAAAGAGCAGGAAGCAGCGAGCAGCCTGTCTCTAAGGGCTATGCAGAGATGCAGGGAGATGCATGCAGGGAGATGCATGCAGGGAGATGCAATGCAGGGAGCAAAGAAGCGGACCTGCGAGGCGTGCGACGTTGATGCCATAGCTCTTAGGACAGGAGCCCTGTGCGAGCTTGTACAGAAACACCACCTCCTCCACCTCCTCCCCCCTCTCGCTGCTGCTCGCGGCTGCTGGGCTGGCGCTGCTAACAGCAGCCGCGGTGGCAGAGGCCTCGTGGGGAGGCGAGGAGCGCACCTGGCATGCCATGTGCTGCAGGGATACCTGAAGGCACACAGGCACATGGGCGAAGGGGAGAGACGAGAGGGAAGCGGAGGCGGGGAAAAGGGGAACCGCAAAGTGGGAAAGGGGAAGAATAGTAGAGACGGGAAGGGATGAGGAGAGTGGAGAAGAAGGGGGGAGACTGAACGGAGAGAGGATGGAGCATGTGGGGTAGGTGGGAGCATGAGGTGAACTGCTAATTTGAAGCAGCATGTTGCAGAGGCCCTGCACACGTGAGTGCATGCTATGGTGCACGAGTGCAGGGTACAGTGCACACATTGAAATCACTTTTGAGAATTCTCAAAAGTGATTTCAATGCAGGGTACAGTGCACACATCCAGGTATGCGCTGCAGGCCACGTGGAGGTGTCTTGCCCATGCCCATGCGCAAACACATGCACGGGAGCATGTGTCGCGTGCCATGGTAACGAGGTGACTTTTGAGTCGACTCAAAACGAGGTGACTTTTGAGTCGACTCAAAGGTGTCTTGCCCATGCCCATGCGCAAACACATGCACGGGAGCAAAGGGCAGCACTCACCCCGGGGTGGTGTTGGAAGTCGTGTGCCGGGGCGTGGTAGTGCGTGGAGAAGACTCTTGAGGGATACACGACTCGTGCCTAACAATTGCACAGGGCAGCAGCACTCACCCCGGGGTGGTGTTGGAAGTCGTGTGCCAGGGCGTGGTAATGCGTGGAGAAGACTCTTGAGGCGCCTAATAAATACAGGACTCGTGCCTAACAAATACACGGGGCAGCGCTCACTCACCCCGGGGTGGTGTTGGAAGTCGTGTGCCAGGGCGTGGTAGTGCGTGGAGAACACTCCCACACACCCCACCCGGTTCAGCAAATGCTCAAACACCGCATGCCTGAGGGCAGTAGGAGGGGAAGCGGGGGCGTGGAGGAGAGACGGGGAGTGGAGGAGAGGGGAGGTTGGACGACGATAGTGGTATACTTAACCAAGGAAGGTGACTTGACGATTTGAGCAAGAACGAGGACCACAGCGGAAGGGGAACCCCACCCATCCCATCCCACCCCACTGCACCCCACCACACCCCTCTCCCTCCACGGCAACTCACGCAATGGCGTGGCCATCAGAAGTGGCAGTGCCTCTCCCCAGCTCGTCGAGGGCCACAAAGGAGTGGCGTGTGGCGCAGCGCAGCATGCCCGCGGTCTCCTGCAGCTCCACCAGGAACGTGGATCGCGCTGCCATGATGTGGTCGCGCGCCCCCATGCGCACGAACACCCGGTCCACTGGGGAGAGGGATAGGGATTCTGCTGGTACGTGCGCTCCTAGCTGGTGTGTGGGGAGCGCAGGGGGGGTAGGGCGGAGGAGAAGGGAGAGGAGGAGAATCGGTGGTCTGAGGTTGGGAACGGGAAAAATTAGGGAAGCGATTCGCCAAAGTGTACTCTACTTCTGAGTCCACTCCAGAAGCGCAGCATGCCCGCCGTCTCCTGCAGCTCCACCAGGAACGTGGATCGCGCTGCCATGATGTGATCGCGCGCCCCCATGCGCACGAACACCCGGTCCACTGGGGAGAGGGCGAGGGACTCTGCCGGCACGTGCGCTCCCAGCTGGTGTGTGGGGAGGGCAGGGGGGGTAGGGCAGGGGGGGTAGGGAAGGGGGGGTAGGGCGGAGGAGAAGGGAGAGGAGAACAATCGGTGGCTGGGGGATGGCAATGGGAAAAGGGGGAAAGCGATTCGCCAAAGTGTACTCTACTTTTGAGCCCAGTCAAGAGGCGCAGCATGCCCGCCGTCTCCTGTAGCTTCACCAGGAACGTGGAGTGCGCCGCCATGATGTGATCGCGCACCCCCATGCGCACGAACACCCGGTCCACTGGGGAGAGGGGCAGCGACTCTGCCGGTACGTGAGCTCCTAGCTGGTGAGGAGCAGGGGGGACAAAGGGAATGAAAGGGGTGGAGGAAGGAAGCGCACGCCCCAGCGCACAAACACAACACGGTTCATGAGAGATTCTTCCGTCGTACCAGCCCACTTCCCATGAAGGGGTGGGATTCTTCCGCCCACTTCCCATGAAGGGGTGGGATTCTTCCGCCCACTTCCCATGAAGGGGTGGGATTCTTCCGCCCACTTCCCATGAAGGGGTGGGATTCTTCCGCCCACTTCCCATGAAGGGGTGGGATTCTTCCGCCCACTTCCCTCCACCTTCATCCTTCCCCAACTCCTCCCCGCCCCCCTCCCACCCACTCCCCTTTCCCCCGTCGTACCTGTGCCAGAATGACAGCGAGGCATGTCTGCCGAATGAGTGTGGACTTGCCCCCCATGTTCGGCCCTGTCAGCAGCATCATCCGCGCCCCCTCCCCTCCCCTTCCCCCTCCCCCTCCCCCTCCCCCTGCCCCTCCCCCTTTCCCTTCTTCCCCTCCTCTCCCTCCACCTCCCCCTCCTCCTCCCGCCCCGCTGCCCCCCGCATCGCATCCCCCTAGAACAGTGTCATTGGGAACAAAGCAGCTGCCACCAGACCCCATAGTCGCCAGCACAGCATGCCGCAACCCCTTCGCCCTGAAATACGGCACTTTCCCCAACCCCCACTCCCTGTTTCCACGGCCACGTCCCTCCGCCTCCCTCTCCTCGCCCCGGCCCACGTCAAACCCCACGTGCGGGCGGCACATGGGGGGGGCTCCGGCACGGGAGAAAGCAGCGAGGGAGAGAAGGGCGTCTAGCTGGGCGATGGCATGCACGGCGCGCAGCCAGAGTGGGAGGGACGCGCAGAAGCGGCCCAGAAGGCGCTGGTAGATGCCCTTTAAAGCTGCCTCCTCCTCCTCCTTGGCTTCTGATAGCCGCTGCAGGGCTGAGCGAATGAAGGGCGTCCAGAACCGCCGCACGCCCTGGCGTGAAGGGAGGGGGGCGTGGAAGTGGGTGGAGATGAGGAGGGAAAGTGAGTGAGTGAGAGAGTGAGTAGGTGAGTGGGAGAGAGCGGGAGGGAAGTGCAGCCAGAGCGGGAGGGACGCGCAGAAGCGGCCCAGGAGGAGCTGGTAGATGCCCTTTAAAGCTGCCTCCTCCTCCTCCTTGGCTTCTGCCAGGCGTTGAAGAGCAGACCGGATGAAGGGGGTCCAGAACCGCCGCATGCCCTGGTGTGGGAGAGGGGAGTGGGGTGCGCGTGTGGGTGGAGGGAGAGAAATGAGTGAGTGAGTAAGCGAGTTAACGGGTTGCAACTGAGCTCAGCCTTTGCTGCTCTCTCCTGTTCACCCTCGCCCTTTGCCCTTCGCCCGTCGCCCTCTGCCCCCTCTGCCCCTCTGCCCTCTTTCCTCTCCCCTCTTCCCTCTGCCCTGCACGCTCCCTTTCCCCCACCCCAGCAGCAGCGCACCTTCTTCTGTGACTTGAGCTCGTAGGAGGGTGGCACACGGCTGAGCAGCGAGTCTGGCACCTCCAGCTGAAACGGGTCCTTGCCCACTGTCACGTACGCTAGGGGCACCTGTGAGCGGGGGACGGGGAGGCAGGGGGACATTGGGCCAGGAGGGCAGGGGCAAGAGCACACAGAGAAGTGGTTTCGAGGAGATTAAAATTTCCACGAGAAAAAAAAACAAAAAAAACAAAAAAAAAACACCACAACAATAACAACTTAGCCCAGCTCTATTCAACCTGAATCAACCCAGCCCACAACCCAGAGAGCAGCACACGCACGGTGGGTGGAGCGCGCAGCACGTGGCGCTGCTCCTCCCGGTGCTGCTGCAGCTCCGCCTCCACAGCCTTCACTCGCACTGCAGCGCTGTCATACGCCGCATCCACTCCCGGCGACGATGGCAGGATGCGCCCACACGCGTCTGCCTGCGCCCAGTCAAACGCCCGCTCAAACGCACGCAATCGTGACTCTATCGGGGGAAACGTCCCTTTTCCAACTCCTCTTGCGCCCCCCTCCTTGCCTCCTCCCCGTCCTGCCCCTCCTCCTCCTCCCCTTCCTCCTCCTTCTCCTCCTCCTGGAGCAGCAGGAGAGAGCAGGTTGCGCAGCAGGGAGCTGGAGAGGCGAGGAAGCAGCGGGGCGAAGGCTTGTGCAGCAGCAAGGAGAGCCTGACAGCCGCGCAGGGCGGAGGTGAACTCTCGCACGCGTGCCAGGGCCACGTTCTCGTATAGCACCACTTGACTCGCGTTGCGACCCATCTGCTGCTGCTGCTGCTGGTGTTGGTGGTGCTTGCCTGCTTTTGCTTCTGCTGCTGCTGGGAAGGCTTTTGCCCTGGAGAAGGGGTTGCAGAGGGGTGGGAGGGGTGGGAGGAGTGAGCAAGATGAGAATGAAAGAGGGGCATACTTGTGGCAGCAAGGAGAGCCTGACAGCCACGTAGAGCAGAGGTGAACTCTCGCACGCGGGCTAGAGGCACGTTCTCGTATAGCACCACCTGACACGCATTGCGCCCCATCTGCTGCTGCTGCTGTTGGTGTTGGTGTTGTTTGCCGGCCTTGGAGTCTGCTGCCTCTGCTGCTGCTGCTGCTGGGAAGGCCTTTGCCCTGGAGCCGGGGTCGAACAGGGGTGGGTGGGCAGGGTGGGAGGAGTGAGCAGCATGAGAATGAGAGGGGGAAGGAGTCGTGGCAACAAGGAGGGGAGCAGAAACGAGCAAAGTTGGCATAAAGCGCCAGAGGCAGCAAGCAGCAGCGAGCGAGCAGCATGCTTACCACCACCACCAAGCCCCCCCTCTCCTCCGCAACCCCAAACACCAACGCCCACACCCCAACAGCACCTCCCCTAAACCCCCCAGTAGTGCCTGGAAACCCCAGCAACCCACTGCGAGTGCGAGTGTATCCTGGGCATCATTCCCCAAACATCTCACCAGTGCGAGTGGGCAGGCCTTTGCCCTGGGCAGCACCACGCGGTCCAAATCCGCCACTCCCCCCAGCGCCTTCACCGAGGTGACTTTTGAGTCGACTCAAAAGTCACATCTCACCAGTGCGAGTGGATCCTGGGCAGCACCACGCGGTCCAAATCCGCTACTCCCCCCAGCGCCTTCACCGCCCTCAGCAGCGGCCCTTCAGCACGCCCCCGTATACCCCAGCAAGCAACCCCAGCACCCTCCCTCCCACCTCAAAAGCAGAACTCACCAGTGCGAGTGTATCCTGGGCAGCAGGCGGTCCAAATCCGCCACTCCCCCCAGCGCCTTCACGGCCTTCCCCGCAGCCTCCGCGCCCACGCCCATCAGATCCCCCACCGCCCTTTGCCTCTCTCTGATCGCCTCTGCTCTCAGCAGCGGGCGCACGAGCCACTGCCGCAGCAGGCGCCGCCCAAACGGCGTGACGGTGCGATCCAGGAGCGCAAAGAGAGAGCCGGAGCTCGTGCCGTCGCGGCTGTTCTCAAGAATCTCCAGATTCTCCAGTGCACAGCTGTCTAGAACCATAAACGGCTCCTCTTCTGGCTCCTCCTCCTCCTCCTCCTCCTGCTCATCTTCCTCCCACTCCCCTTCCGCCTCCTCCACTTCTTGCCCCTCCACCTGCATGGGATCGCTCCTCTGCCCCCACATCTGAGCACGCCCCTTGCCGGCCGTGGCAGCGTTGGTTTTCCTGCCACAGCCCGGGGGCAGGGCGGCAGGGAGGAAGGAGAAGCGGCGCAGGGCGAGGAGTCTGGATTCCAGTAGGCACGCGCGGAGGTAGGCCAGAAGCCCCCCCAGCGCACTCAGCACCGCCGTTGACCCTGCGGACCCTGCTCCTCCTGCTGCTCCTCCTGCTGCTCCTGCTGCAATCAACTGAGCGATCACGCGCGGCATACCTCCCCTTCTCCTCTCGCCGCTTCCCTCTTCCTCCTCCTCCTCCTCCTCCACCTCCTCCTCCACCTCTTCTCCACAGTCTCTGCCCTCACCAGCGCCACCACCACCCTCTCTTTCCGGGGCATAGAAGCGCTGCAGCCATGCAGCTGTGGCGTCAGGCGCCCAGCAGTCGTCTATCCGCTCCCTCCAGTTCCACAGGGGCTGCCGACACGCGTCCGAGAGCGCCCGCAGCGTGGCAGGCGAGGGGCACGGCGAGGGGGGCACTGAAGGGGCAGCAGCGGTGGGTTTATCAGCAGACGACGAGGAAGAGGAGTGATGGGAGGAGGCAGGGACCCGAGGCAAAACGAGCTCTACGGGACGGAGTTCAGCTGTGAGGGAGCACAGGCGCGTGCGAGCCGAGTCGTCTGGGAACTGACCCAGGGAGAATTGCCCTGTCGCTGCATCCACCACCGCCACTCCTATCACCACCGCTGCTGCTCCCCCCTCCTCCTCCTCCCTCTCCTCCCTCTCCTCCCTCTCCTCCCCCGCAGGAGAACCAGCAGCGGCGGCAGCGGCAGCAGCAACGGGAGCAGCGGCAGCAGCAGGAGCGGCGGCAGCGGGCCATTCAGTGAGGGCGAGGATGAGAGAGGAGTCAGGGGAGGCGGAGAGCATGCCAGCGTCAACGAGGGTGCCGCGGGACACCATGGCGCACACGGCCCGCCGCACCACCTTGTCCTTGCTGCCTGTGGCGCGCCGCCTCTGCTCCAGCTGCTCGGGGGTCTCTACTTGTTCCACCACCACCACTCGATAGCCCTGTGGGTGCATGCCGTGCAAAGGGAGAGAAACGTCAAGATGGGTTATATGAGAGGGATGTAAGTGGCACGCCGCCGCTGCTCCAGCTGCTCGGGGGTTTCCACTTGCTCCACCACCACCACTCGATAGCCCTGGCGGTGTGGGTGCATGCCGTGCAAAGGGAGAGAAACGTCAAGATGGGTTATATGAGAGGGACGTAAGTGGCACGCCGCCGCTGCTCCAGCTGCTCGGGGGTTTCCACTTGCTCCACCACCACCACTCGATAGCCCTGCTCCAAACACCAAGTGCCGTGCCGTGCCGTGCCGTGCCGTGCCATGCCAAAGGGGTGAAGCATGTCACGGTGAGAAACGTGAGAGAACCGGAACTAACAGGCAGCATGGCCAGCAAGGGTGATTTGTGGTCAATCTCCTCTCTCAGCGTCCACTCATGCATGATACTTTTCTGTCCTCTCCGAATATTTGACTTGAGCTTTTCATGCACGACAGTGTGATTCGCCTCTCAGAATATTTGACTTGAGCTTTTTACTGTGCCAGTCTCACCTTCAGCGCCAGTCTCTCTGCATTCTCGGCATAGTTCTTCTCTGGAAAGCCACAGTGCGGCTGATCGCCCTGCAGATACGAGAAATAGAGAGGGCGAATGGGGCAGAGGGGGCAGAAAGGGCAGAGGGGGCAGGGCAGTGGGGGCAGACAGGCCGTATTGACAGCGGAGTGGATTGGACACATGTGGAGGAGGAGGAGGAGGAGGAGGAGGAGGAGGAGGAGGAGGAGGAGGAGGAGGAGGAGGAGGAGGAGGAGGAGGAGGAGGAGGAGGAGGAGGAGGAGGAGGAGGAGGAGCAAAAGGAAACGGGTAGAAATGAAAGGATATGACATCTACTCTTCCAAATGTTCTACATTGCCCCAGCACCCACATTGCCCCAGCGCCTACATTGCCCCAGCGCTTTCATTGCCCCAGCGCCTACATTGCCCCAACGCCCACATTGCCCCAGCGCTTACATTGCCCCAGCGCCCACATTGCCCCAGCGCCCACATTGCCCCAGCGCCCACATTGCCCCAGCGCTCACATTGCCCCAGCGCCCACATTGCCCCAGCGCTCACATTGCCCCAGCGCTCACATTGCCCCAGCGCCCAGCCTACCCCCAGCACCCAGAAAGCCTAGCACCCAGGCTGTCCAGCAGGCAAGGTGGCCCACCTTCATGTACTGCAGGTCGAGGTCCTTGGCGCCCACATGCGCATCCATCTCAAAGAGCTCGTAGAACTTGCCCATCTTCCATGGGGGACGCAGCAGCAACAGCAGGGGCAGGGGCAGCAGCAGCAAGGGCAGCAGGGACAACAGCAACAGGGGCAACAGCAGCAGCAGTGGAGGCCGGGGAAAGAGGCAGAAGGGGCAAAGGAGAGAGAGGAAAAGGATTTCCAGGGCGAGGTTTGGTAGCGAAGGAAAAAGAGAGGAGAGGGCTTGAGCAGCCCAGAGAGGTGGAGGGATGGTGTTGCCGAGCAAGGGAGATCATATGTATGTAGGGCAGGACAAGATGGGTGACTTTTGAGTCGATTCAAAAGTCACCTCGTTTTGAGTCGACTAAAAAATATGCATGTAGGGCAGGACAAGATGGGTGCACCGTGTGTAAGGTGAAGAGGAGAGTGTGTATGTGCAGCCACGTGGGTGTGTGGATGCTTGCACACATGCATGTGTGCGTGTGACCGTGTGTGCACCAGAAGTGGGAGAGAGGGGGGGAAGGGCGCACCTTAAATAGCAACACTTTGTCCAGATGCATTGCCTTGAACTGCCACCATTGCCGCTGTTAAGGGAATGCCACAAGGGATAAGGGAACAACGGGGGCGAGAATGCGTGGAAAGGAGGTGTAAGATACAGAAAAGTAGTTTCGGGGGTGAGGCAACAGGAAGAAACAGTTGACAGGAAGCGTAAAATGGGCAGGGAAGGAGGAAAAGGGGGTTGCAGATATGCGACGAGTTGACAAAGCACGAGTTGGAAGGGGGACGGAGACGATACGGTTCAGTGCATGCTGAAGAGTGATGGACCATGGATGCATGCCACGTGCACAGATGAATGAATGCCACGTGCACGCCATGTGCATGGCACGTGCATGGAAATAAGCTCGTACCTGCCCCTCGGATAGGTTCTTAAGGAAGGTTTCTGGCAGGAAGAGAGTGGTGGGGTCATAGTCCGGATGGGACGGTGGCCGCCGCACGCCGTCCCTGCGATTCCTGGTGAGTCCAGACGGACAGAGGGACGGACGAACAGACGTGGAGAGGAGACGAGAGAGGGTGGTTGAGGGAACGCTGAGAAGATGGAGAGTGAGGGGGGGGAAGGTGGTGCGGGGTAAAAGATGCAGGGCAGAAACGACGGCAAAATGAAGTTGCTCCTAAACAGTTTGAACAGTTGCAAAGCATATCCCAAGTAGAAACCCTTCCCCATTCCCCCACGCACATGTGCATGACCCCACGTGCATGACTCCACGTGCATGACCCCACGTGCGTCAGCCCATGCGCATGAGTCCCTTATGCATGACCCCACATGCATGAAGCGCATGTGCGGTGGAGAAGCAGGGAGGAACGCACCGGAAGAGGAAGTCGAACTTGGCCTCCATGCGCCCACTGAACCGCTGCGCCGCCTCTCCTGCTAGCTCGGGCAACAGACCTGGGGGCAGGGGGGCGACGACAGGGGGCAGGGGGCAGGGGGCAGGGGGCAGAGGGCAGGGGGCAGGGGGCCGGGGGCAGGGAGCAGGGGGGCCAGCGGGAAGGGGGAAAGGGGCAGGGGGAAGGGGGGCCGGGGCAGTGAGCAGGGGGGCGGGAGCAGTGAGGTGAGGCACGAAGAGGGCAGACTGTTACAGCATAGGAAAATACTTTTCTTCGCGGAAAGCCCACAGTTGCCACGAGTGCAACGTTAGCGTAAGACATCCTTCTCTGCAATGCTTGCTGGTACGCCCGTGCCCTGTTCAACTCACTGTCCAGAGCAGCTTCCATGCCCGCACTCCTGCCGCCTCCACCCGCACCAGCAGCAGCAGCAGCAGCACCACCACCCGCAATACCAGCAGCGCCCTTGCCAGCAGCAGGCGCAGCTACAGTAGGAGTGTTGCCAGCAGTTGCAGCTCCACCAGCAGTCCCACAAGCAGTCACACCCGCTCCAAGCATCGCCTTGCGAATGGCCGATCGCTCTGCATCTGTCACGCCCCCTGCTGCTCCGCCCAGCCCCTCACACCCTCCTTCCCCCTGACTCCCCTTTTTCCTCCCTTCTGCCACTTTCTCCTTGCCCTCGCCTGCAGTACCCCCCCCACGGCCACTCGGCGAAGTGCCCTTCTTTCCACCTCCCGGACCTGCCTTCTTGCCCCTCCTCCCATCCTCCATTTCCTCCTCCTCCTCCTCCTCCTCCCCCTCCTCATCGCTCGCAGTTCCATCCACAGACCCTCCTTCCTCGTCTTCCTCCTCCAATTCCTCCTCCTCATCGTCATCATCTTCCTCTTCCTCCACCTTCTTGCCCTTCCTCTTGACTTCTTCCAGCCAGTCCTCTTCCTCACTATCTCCATCCTCCTCCGCCTCCTCCTCTTCATCCTCATCATCATCTTCATCAGAAGACTCGACTGCTGCCTCCTCGTGCTGCTTCTCCCCAGTCGCTCCTTGCGCCTGTACCTTTTTCCCCACTGCGCTGCCCACGACTTTCGCCCCCATCTCATCAGCCACAACACGCCCCTTTCCAGCCGTCCGCTCTCCACCATCCTTCTCCCGCTTGCTTATCCCCCGACCTCCTCCCCCACCACTGCCTCTCTCTCCAGCCTCTCCACCCTCCGCCTCCGCCTCCGCATCCTCCGCTCCCCGTCTCCCGCCAACCTCCTTTTTCCGCGCACCAAGTGTCGTCGCCACGCCACCACCAGCGCCCCTCACCCATCTCACCTTTTCCTTCGCCAGCACCACCATCTCGCTCTCCCCATCATCATATAACACCTCATGTCTGCCCGTTTCCTCCTCATAACCCGCCACCATGCCCGCATACCACGCCGCATCATCCGGCCAGTACACCTCCACCCTCCTCCCCACTGCACGCGCTCCTTCCTCGCCCTTCCCATCCTCGTTATTAGCCTCCTCCCGTCCCCGCTTCCGAGTCCCTTTGCCTCGTGTTCCCTTACTGCTCCAACCGGCCGGCAAAGTCGCGGTCTTTCCACTCGTTTCCTTCATTATCTCGTCTCGTCTTATGCCTCCTCCGCCTCCTCTCACCCCCTCTCCCGCCAACTCTCCCCCGTGCATCACCGCATCGCCCCGTGCGTCGCCATGCGTCGCTTGTTCTACCAGCTCGCCGCCGCTCTCCTGGGAACCCCCAACGTTACTCCGGCCCCCCGGACGCCGCCGCAGACTCCGCAACCTGCCCGCGGGGAGCAGCGAACCGGACAAGTCCGACCCTAAAGAGGCCATCGAGAGCGAGCCTTCCCCGCCCGCCACATCCGCCTCTCCTTGCGCATTCTCCTCCGCCGCCCCCTCCGCCGCCTCCTCCGCCTTCACGGCGGTTTTTCCGCCGTGGCCTTCCGTCGCCAGAGCAACGACGTCGTCTCCTCCTGCATTGGTCTGTCCGTCCGCCAGTGGAGGGATTTGAAGCGCCACCTTGCGCGGATTGGCCCCGCGCTCGTCTCCGAGTCGCTTGATTTCTTCAGCTGCGTCGTCGGTCCATAGAAGCTCGTCCTCCTTCGATTCTTCGGAGTTGCTTCTGCGCGCATCCGCGTGCACGACGCTTCCTCGACAACCTCCGCCCTTTCCTCCTACCGCAGATTTTAAAACGCGACGGGCGTTTCGATTAGCCACCGAACTGGCCGAGGCCTTGCAATTCCGAGCACGTCCATTGGGAGAATCAAGGATGCTCCCATCATTCTTATCAAATCGTTGGGCGTCCTCTGCGGCTGTTACTGGAACTGAGTCATGCGTGGCGGTGACGGTTTGTTTTGAAGCCCTTGAGGGCGAGAAGAATGATGCGATAGAGCGCTGCTGATGGCGCCGCTGCTTCTGGAGTTCTTGTGGGGAAAGGAGCAAGCCAGAAGGCCGAGCACCTCCAGAAACGCGGCGGGAAGGGCCCATGCCTGGCGAGATATCTGCGTTGAGAATCGCTATGAATGGTAAGAGAAAAGCATGAGACTAAGTCGTTCAAAATGTGTGATGACAAGGCATCTCAATCAAGTGACCTGACAAGGTTGGTTCATCATCGTTTTCAGTGTGAGTGTGGCTTGTGTGGCTTTCGCGCCAAAGGTTTGATCGTTCAAATTTGTAAATTCAAAACTAGTGTTTCTGGTGCAACTGTTTCTGTCTAGCCTTATAGCGAGTTATACAATTTTTGCAACACAAACAGTCAACACCAAAATCTCGTACTGTACGTGACTCGTTGGCTTGGGGATATAGGCTCGGGATGGAGCACCGCAATACCACTCACCCTTGAACAAAAACATGATCCAACACCTGAGGCTACACCATATCACAATCTTTCAACTCTGTGATACGTGCGACATTGTATGAAATTTATACACTTTTTATGTAGCAGGTTCATACAGCTTGACCTGAAGAAAGCAATTTCTTCCTTCAGTTATCTTCCGAGTCCAGTCATTCGGTACGGACAATATTATGGTTTCACCCGGCGAAGGAAACCAATCACAATCACGCCACCAGCTCACGTAGCACGAACCGCTTTTGTTTCCAATTGGGCATGGTCCTCCAAACCACACTACTCATCCCCCAAACGAGCGACTACCTTTTCACAAGCCATTAAACGAAATCCCGGGGTTCTTCATGCTCCCAAGCAAGGTTGTCCGTTCGATTCATTCTCTCACAAGTATCGAGGGCCCTTGCGGGCGCACATCTCGAGATGAGTTTGCGGAAGCGCGCACGTGAGCCACGCCGAGAGAGGAAACCAAGGAGAGACAACATTCATTCTCCCCATTCTCCCGATTCCCGAGCAATCCCCCGCAGCGCTCCTCTCGTCTCTCGACGTGAATCCGAGCAGCAGCAGCAGCAGCAGCGCAGTTGAGATGGTTCCTTTCATCCCTCCTCCCCGTTTCTTGCTCCCTCCCGCATCTCGGAATCCCGCAACACAGCTCTCGGTGCAAACCTGCGCGACACCCCTCGCCTCCTCTCGTTTCCTCTCCTGCCCCATTTCGCACTCGCTGCCCTGCGCCTCGACTCGCCTCGTCCCCTCTGCCTCGTTCGTATCCCTCCCCCCCTCTTCTTTCTCTGGGTCATCCGTGCCCGTCCACATCCACCTCCGTTCCACAAACAAACCACGACGCGAAATTTCTGACCAGCGAAATCTCGACACGGGAAATTGAATTCAGGATCTGTCCCTCCGCTCACGTTGCTGGCACTCCAGCCCCCACTCTCGCCCTTCCTCCGTCAGAAACACGCGTTTCCGCATCGTTCTCTCAACTCCCCGTTTCGGATCCGTCAGTTGTTGCGATCCCACCGCTCCTCACACACTCGATCGGGCAGAATCTACATTCGTTTCTTCTTCCAAGAACCAAGATGGCACCCTGCAGTCGCTTCGGGCGTGCCTCGTGAGCTATGCGCGCTTCGTCCCGTCCACGACCGCTTTGCGAGCTGTCGGTTTCTCCTGGCGTGCGCCGAGGTTGCAAGTCTGTCGATTTCTACTGAGTAACGTCAGAGCCACCGCAGCAACCAAGGCGGCAAGTGCACCTGTGAGGCGCACATCATTCAGAAGGGGTTGTCATTCTTCCGAGATCGCCATGGCGGCTCGACGCTCGGTTCCCTGCTGCCCATAGTGGATTTCGGTTCCCTCCTGCAGCCTCCCGTCACTCCGGCAAATCTCCGCGCGGGTTCCTCCCGCCGATCCGCGCGCTCCGACCGCCGGTTTCCCCTCTCTGATCTGAAATCGCGAGGGCAGCGGCGGGCGGCACATGGGTCGAGCTGAGTTGCTCCGCGCGATCGTCTCGCAGCGGGGCGGACGCGCTGGATGCCATGTCCGGTGCCCGCCAACCTAATAATCTCCCCGCTTCCGCTTTCCCTTCCGCTTCCGCGTCCGCGGCTGCGTCCGCTTCACTTTTTGTTCCAGCCTCCGCCTCCGTTTCCGCTCTCCCCAAAGCGTCAGCTAACAAAGCCCACAAAGGCCCCGCCACGGGGCCCCCCGCCTCCGCTGCTCCGCCCCCGGCCTTCGACCCGCCCGCGATCACCCCCGCCCCTACTCTCGCCCTTGCGCTCGCGTCCGCGCCAGCGTCGGCCGCGCTCCCACGAAGCTCTCTCTCCGCCGCCGCCGCCGCCGCCGCCGCCTCCGCCGCTTCCGCTGGTGGCGCGCCGTCATCCGCGGCGACTCCTGGCGCGTTGGCAGCCCTGGTGGCGCGGCGCGAGAAGCTGGAGGAGCAAGTGGCGAGTGCGGAAAGACAGGTCCGTGCGCGCGCGCGCGCGCGCTAAACCCTTTAGAGCCCGTCCCTGAAATGAGGTTGTGGGGGTGATGAAAGTATTGGGATGGTTACGGCAGCGCCTGTTGCGCGTCGTCGGTGGAGCTTTTGTGCAGCGTTTTCTGTTTAACTGGAGCGGACCAAAAAGGAGCCGAGCCGAGCCGAGCGGAGCGGAGCCCGGAGAGCAGAGCAGCGCCACTGAGAGTGCGGAGAACAGAACAAACCCTAGACATCCTTAACGTTCTCGCAAGTCACCCTCTTCTGTTGCCGTCCGTCCAACGACTCCCTTTCCTTTTTCCCCTCCTTCCCCACCCCGAACGATTCCCTCTCCTTTCCCCCCTCCACATGCCCTTTTCCTTTCGCCCCGCCGCATGCCCCCTCCTTCCCCCTGCGTGTGTCGACTCCAGTTGTTCGACCTGGACGGCATACCTGCACGACTCGGCGCACACCGGCAGCGTCCCCCACATGCCCCCCTCCTTTTCCCCCTCCGCGTGCTCCTGTCCCCCCCCCCCCCCCCCCCCCTCCTCCCTCCCCCTTTGCGCCGTGTGGCGAGAGCAGCTGTTCGACCTGGAGACGGCATACCTGCACGACTCCTCGCACACCGGCAGCGTTCTCAGAGGCTTCGACTCCCTTCTTGCTGCTCCTCGAGCCGCCAGCAGGTGCTTTTCCCTCTGCTCCGTCCGCTTCTTCCCCCCCCCCCCTCCGCTTCAGCTTCTCCTTCCGCCTCCGCTTCCGCTTCTCCTCCCGCCCGCCTACCAAATCCCATTCTCCTTCTCCTTCCTCTTCCACCCAGTACCTCCCCTCTCTCCATTTCTTGCTCCCTCTCGCACGTGCGCGCTCCGCACGCCCACACATACGCTACTCGCTGCTTGCCCTTTTAGCCTCCTGCACGCTCACTGAGCCCTCTCGCCTCTGCTCATGTCAACTCAAAGAGCGTTCTCGTCTGTCCTTGCATTCTTCCGCATGCCCACACACCCCTCTTCCCCCTACCCGCCCTTCCCCATCCTTCCTTCCCTCCCGCCACATCAGCAGCATGAAGCGTCCGAGAAAGTTCCTGGCGGAGGATCGCCTCTTTTCACTGTCGTCGTGCACATCATCTACTGTACGTCACGTCATCCTGGCCTCACGTGCAGGATGACAGGAGCAGTCTTACTGCCTTCCCTCTGCTCCTTATTGATTTATACTTCCTCTAAACTGCTGCCAACCGCTGCCAACTGAACTACGTTTGGGATCAATGCCTTCTCTCCACTCCTCATATCATCCCACCACCCTAAACCCCTCCTCTCAACCTTGCTCTCACCCGTGTTCTCACCCCCTGCTCTCACCCCTTACTCTCACTGCACGTGTGGCTGTGCCAGGCTGAGGAACAAGCCACAGGGAGAGACGCAGGTGTGCCAGCCACTCCCCTCCCACTTGCCTCCATGCATTCTTTTCTCGCCACATCTGCTGTCCACCACCGCACTGAATACCACCGCAATCACCATCACCGCCTTCCACACTAATACGCCTCTCTATTTGCATCTTGCCGTCCCTCCACCCCCGTCTTCTCCCACTGGTTCTGCGTCCTGCCATTCCCATCTTCTTCTTCTCTCTCCATCCCTTCAACCCCTCTCTAACTGCACGCCTCTTCATTCCCTCCCTCCCCACCAGACGGCCGCTCGGACCTGCATGCGCTCTTCTCCTCTCGTTCCAAGTCCAGTGGGGCGCCTGGTAACGGCCCAACGTGAGTCCTCTGCTCTTCACTGCACTCTTCTGCTCTTCACTGCACTCTCCTGCTCTCTGTTTCTGTATTCTGCTGTCTGATGCTGTCCATGCGCCTGTCTTTACCTGTTCACCCATCACTGTTTCCCCACCACCTCCCATTCCCCATTAGCCCCCCTCCCTAGTGCAACCCCCTTCCTGCTTCCCCATGCTTGTGCATGTCCTCCCTCCCTCTCCTGCCCTCACTCCCCTGTCCTCCCTCCGTCTTCTGCTCTCCCTCCTCCTTCCCCCCCTCCTCCTGCCCTCCCTCCTCCTGGCCTTCCTCGACATGCCTGTGTGTGTGTGTGCAGGCAGAGGAGAGGGCGAGGGGCAACGCCGCGGGAAGGAAAGAGGCTGAGGCAGCAGGTGGAGCTGGTGGAGCCGGAGGAGGAGGAGGACTGTGTGCTCTGACTGCAGTCATGCCATGCCACGCCGTGCCATGCCGTGCCACGCCGTGCCATGCCGTGCCATGCCGTGCCATGCCACGCTATGCCATGCCGTGCCATGCCGTGCTTTGCCATGTGGGGTTACTATAGCTGGTGCGGCTGCAACTGGGCTTCGTGACTCTGCTGTCTCATGCATACCATGCCATGTCATGCCGTGGATTAGGTGCATGTGTCATGCCGTGGATTAGGTGTATTAGTCTTGCTGCATTCGTGCTAAGCCATGTTTCCTAGGCGCCTACAGAATTGGGTTAGCAGCAGGAGGCGCAGGCAACTGGAGTTTCATTCATGCAGTCAAGCTACAGGCAGTCATGCTGACAGGCAGTCATGCCGACAACATAGAGCCGCAGAGTCATTGAACAAGGCAATGGTTGGAAAGGCATCAGCCCTGCCCTGGCACATGGTGTTTGCAAGGTCAGGCTGGGCGCAACAAGCCAGCATGGAATGAAACTCTCAGCATGGCATGCGAGACGAGGAGGGAGCACGAGGGATGGGTTGTTGGGGAAGGGAAGTTGGGAGAAGAGGAAGATAAGATTAGGTTGGGACGAGAGGGGGAAAGGGTAAGGGGGAAAGAGGGAGGTGTAGGTGGGGGCATGTTATGGGTGTGTGGATGGGATGGATGGATCACGAAAGCTAGTGACAGCGGAGAGGGCCGAGTTGCAATGATAGCTGTAACTCTCTTTGGGAGAAGTAGGTAATGGGGAACGAGAGTGACTGGTTGTTGGCAGGAAGCAGTGAAGGAGAAACGATAGCATCATGCACATTGCGCGACCTACCGTATCGTCCTAAACCAGTCACTGTAGATGACTCAAAACTTGCGGTAGCATCACGCACAGCAGGGGCAGATGTAAACTTGCACACCGTTTGATTAGTAGCTTTGTTCTGATCTAGAACAAGTCAAGTACATGGACTGATGAACTAAGGGCGTATTCCTGACTTCGTGTCATCCGGCCCTCGTGTCATCCGAACATGTGGGACCAGCCAAATGTGCCGCGTCGGATGACCCGAAGTCGAATCGGCAAACATTGGCTCGGGGAAAAATATATTCGGATGACACGAAGTGCGGATGACACGAAGTCAGGAATCCGCCCTAAAGCCCCATTTGGATGAGCAGCCTCAATTAGTGGACTTCCAAAACACTTCACTGGGTAAAGCAATATATTATTGAATAGCAAAACCAGGTATATACAAGACAAGGGGGTCAGAGGGCAACTAGAGGTCCTGCACAAAGCTTATCAACAACTGAAGGATGGCAAAAAAAAAGTAACACGCGACCAGGGAGCTGAGTGGACATCGCAGCAGGTGACAGGAAAAAGGAACAACAGCGCACTGCTGCTAAAACTTGTTATCAATTGGCCCACTCATGGCTTCTGTAGCTGCTGCATTGAACACAGGCCGCTCCTGATGCAGCTCGATGTACCCCGGCAATGGGACGATACATCATATTGAGACCCTGGGATGCCATGATAGTAGATAGGATGAGGAGCCATGACTTGGCATGGGATGGATAGCCACCGATGGGAGTCGACCCTCAACGACGTCACGCCGTGGAACAGCAACGATGCAGTGCGTGAGAGAAGCGGCTTGTGAATGGGCTCTTTCCATTAGACGGGAATTGGCAGCGCGCCATTGCAGATGGACAGCAAGCGGTTGTCCAGGTGACGATGAGGAACCAGAATTAAAACGAGATGTCCAAGAGAGACAAGAGTTTTGGCAATTGTCAGTTCCAAGCCTTAAGAGGCCTGCTCAACACAAAAAAAACAATGGATATGGGAGGGAAGGAAATTAAACAAAAGGTGAGCAACAAGAACGACGAAGGGGGAATGGGAAAGGAAAATAACAAGCACAATTGGTTAAGACAGGCTAGAAAGGTGTAAAGATGACGAAAATATAATTAGTCTAGCTCAAATCTCGTTCAAATTAACACCAGAAAAATGCGAGAAAATAAAAGCGCAAGGCGTCGACTAACCTGCACAGAAACAGCAGATAACCTGCTGGGCCTGGGTGCTCTTGAGACACGGTCTCTGCAGTCGCCTCTGCCGCTCGCTTTGGGCTCAGATGAAGCGGCTTTTTGCGAGGAAACCGAGCGGGCCCGGTGGAAGCGGCAACGGAAAGACCCGGGGTGGTTTGTAGGAGCACACAAGCACACGGCACGAGGCGAGTTTTTGGCATTTCGGTCCGATGAAGGCGATGTCAATGACTTCGTTGACTTGGGAGACTTGGCGGGCATCGTCGGCTTTTCTTGCTTCATCTTCTTGGCCGGGCTTGCAGGGGAACATGTTAAGCTGGAAGTGATGTTATCAGTTGCGCTCATATTAGCACCACCTGGAGAGAGGCTGTTCTGCTTCAGCACGGATTTGAGCAGGCTGGAATGCATCTTGAATGCAATGGTAGGGTTCCGATATTTCAGATTAGATGTACTATGTTCCCAAAATTATGCGTTTCGTGAGCAGTCAAAGCAGATAATGTCGAGAGTTTGATGTGGAAATTATCACTACGGGGCGCGTGAGATGCTGGGTGCTAATTATGAGAGTAGGTGCAGCTTCGGAGCTTATCTAGGCCCTCCACTCAACTCAGCTCAACTGAGCCCACACTGTGGGCGAATCGCGGGGCTTCGCCTCAGCTGAGGCAATCCGCGAGCCCGTTGTGAGGGTGGATGGAAATCAACGCCGCAGCGGAGGTCTGCTCCCCGCGCAACCAGCGCAGGGAGGAGGGGGCTCCTCGCGGTAAGGAGGACAATGGCGGGAGGGGCCTATGGAGAAAGGGTCTTTCTGAGGATGGTGATGCTCTGCTTTTGGCGGAACAGGCAACGGCTTTCAAGAAGGATGCCCGCACAGCTAGCGGCGCAAGAATCGACTCGCGGTGCGGTGCGAGGGGTTCTTGGAATGGCGGAGTTTCAGCTGTCCAAAGCAGCAATTGACAGAATAGCGGTCAGATAGCTTGCAGCCCGCGAAAGAGTCGAAAGCTCGAGGCTGGGTTCTGACTGGATAAACGTAGACATTGGTACGGAGTGGACGAATGGAGGGCTTTGGGTGGGACGGACGGGCACATTTGGCAACCCGTGGACGTCACGTTATGGATGTTCACTCGTCATTGTCGCGTCACTTTGCCGGTCGGCTGTACTTTGATTGGTTTCGCATCGGTGCGCAATGAGGCAGCTGGTTATTGGGTGAAGCACACATCCATTTGGCACGCGATGATACGCCGCTGCTGTAATCCAGGGGCAAAAGCCAACTGCAAGAAACTCACGCACAATCACCCCTTTCGCGTGAGACGTACTCCAGAGATTTTGAAACCCGCAAATTACGGATTGCACACCCAACAATACTCTAGAGATTGTGAAACCCTTGGTTCGGGAGATCTCTCCGGAGAGTTCGCACGTTTTCCACAGATCCGGAAAGGTAGCGTGTACGGATAAGAGAATCCACATTATCCCATATAGTCGGATAAAGCTATAACGCCTTGGGTGTTATGGGTGCTATTATGCTATATAAGATAACTTCGAAATACACGTCAATTACCAATTTCAAGAGGGTTTTGAAACAGCACCCGGGCTGAATACACGCTGATGAGTTATGATGTATGTTTTTATAATAGAATGAGGAAAGTTCATAAGCTCTATAATGATATATTCAGTAGTGATCGTTCACTTTCGATTCAGCGTTTCTACTAATGCCGCCTGCTGGCTGGTTGAGTGAAACTTGTACCGTGTCACTTTCCATCCTTGGCCGAACGGTAACTTTTTGTACTACATCGCGGATGCTGCGCATTGACCACATCGTTAACATTGACGGTTAAATGACGTCACCGACGTCCTCTCCGTCATGTGTCAGTATCATAGATTCATAACCATTTCGCTCACTAGTATAGGTTCCTCCGAACCACTGTTACCGCACTATGTCCTCATTCAGCTACTAGACAGTTCCTTCGCACGACTGTTGGTTCTTCGTGCAGGATCCGAGAGAGAAAGCTTATCAACGACGGATGTGAGCTGTGTTCCAACACTTGGGTAACTCCCTTTGCAGCGAATCCCTCTCTGGATTCACCAGCCTCTAGCTCCCGTCCACCAGCCCTAAGTCGCATTAGGGTAAGACAAGTCTCGTCGAGCACACTTCTCAAGCCAGCCTCTATTGTTTCACATGCGTATGATTTCCGCATGCCGGCACTGCATATGGTTGAATCCTGCCTCTTCGCATTTTTCACTAGTCACTTCGTGGTTTATTCTGAATCCGCTGCTCACCTTAAACGAAGCTCATTGTTATCAAACTACTTAGGAGCTTTACAACGCTGTTTCCCTTGTCGAATCCCTTCGGCCCTATGTGTAGTTGGATGGGTTTCAGTCTTAAACGAAAGCTTGTCCGTGTTTTTATCGCAGTAATGCGACGTTCTTCCGTTATCAGCTGTCCCGTGATATGCCATACCGCTCCCCGTGTTTCCTGGCACAGGAGCGAGTGACACGTCAGCACGAAGCCAGCAGTAACACCCGTGGAAGCTGACGGCCGGCAGGGGGGCTACCGGACCGGCATCATCTGACCGGCATAAATCCGTCAGCAGCGGTCGAGCGTTACCAGCAGTGTTGAACGAGGCTGCTTTGTCAGAGTCCCCTTCCGCACCAGCTGTCTCCGCTACAATGATTCCCAGCCCGCCATTCCCCGCCTCTGCGATCCCCGCTGGCTCAGTGGGCGCGGCGCAAGCGTACAGCAATAATGGGTCTGCGGAGGTGAGTCTAGGAGGGGACTGTTGAGGCGCGGTGCCCGCGTAGCGTACAGCAATTCTGGGTCCGCGGAGGTGCGTCTAGGAAGGGGATAGGCGACGCTTCCTGCTCATTTGCTTGCCGCACACGCTTCTTCCTGCCCCCTGCGTCCCTTTCCTCCTCTTTCTCTCACCCTCTCACTGTCTCACTCAGAAGCACATCATCCCTTGCCTCACCTCTTCCTGTCTCTCCTCTCCTCACCTCTCCACTCCTCTCCTCGTCACTCCTCAGTTTCCGCCCTTCATTGTTCTCTCTCTCCCCATCACCAGGGGTCCCCATCGTCAGCGTCGTGGCAGTGGGATCCCATTGGCTTCTGGGACGACCCCCCTGCTCCGCTTCTGCACCCTCCCCTCTCCTCCTCGCTGGCCGCCTTCCCATCCTCTGGCCCTGCTGCACCACCATCAGCGTCTGAATCAGCTCCAGCTTTTTCCTCAGGCATGCCGTCTGCTGCAGCAGCATCCCCGTTATTAACTCCCCAAATAAGCGGCTTTGGAGGCCAGTCCCTTCACCTCGAGCCCATGCCATTTCCTGGGAGCAATGCTTCTGCTGCCGCTCCCACCGCCGCCTTTGCGGCTGCGTCTGCACCTGCCGGAGGGGGTAGTGGCGGCTACAGCGCACTGCTTTCCGATATGTCGTTTCTGGACTCAGTTCCGGGACCAGGTAACGCGACAGGGCCAGGGACGGCAGCTGTGGTTGGTTCCGGACTGTCATGGGGGGCCCTGGCGCCGGACGGCGACTGGTGGCTGCATATGGCGGATAGGGCGGCAGCGGCGCTGTCACATGAGTTGAATGCGGATGGGGGAGGGGGAGGAGGAGGAGGAGGAGGGGGAGGAGGAGGGGGAGGGGGAGGGGGAGGGGGAGGGGGAGGGGGAGGGGGAGGGGGAGGGGGAGGGGGAGGGGGGAGGGGGAGGGGGAGGGGGAGGAGGAGGAGGAGGAGGGGGAGGAGGAGGAGGGGGGGGGAGGAGGAGAGGGGGGGCAGTGTGCGGGCTTGGAGTCAGGAGGGGGTGCAGGGTTTGGGTTCATGGCAGGGGCTGCAGCTGTGGATCCGGGAGCTTGTATAGGGGCTGGAGGGATCGCAGATAGTGAGGGTTGCATGATGGGAGTTGCACAACACCAGCAACCCCAGCAGCAGCAGCAACCCCAGCAGCAGCAGCAACCCCAGCAGCAGCAGCAGCAGCAGCAGCAGCAGTATCCAGTATTTCAGCAGCAGCAGATAGTACAGGAGGGATCGGCAGCTGCTGGCATGACCACAGACTCAACCGCAGCGCCTGTTACAGAACCAGCCGTGCCTTGCCCCGTGCCCAACGCAGTGCAGGGCGGTGGTGCATGCAGCATGGCGGCGTTTGGCAGTATGGATTCGTTCTCAGGAGAGGCGCGTGTGGTGGCGCGCTTCAGCCAGCTGTGTAACGAGGATGCTGATGCTGCTGCTGCGTCAGGGGGGGGTGCGGGAGTGTGCGGAATGGAAGTGGCAGAGGCGGATATGCGGGGTGAGGGAGAGGCGCAGCAAGCACAGCTGCCTGAGATACTACCTCCGCAACCGCAACAGGCATGGCGTGTTTCGGTGCAGGGGCAAGCACAGCTTCTAGGGCAGCCACAAATGCAGGGAAACGTTCAGTTGCAAGAGCAAGGGCTCAAGGTGCAGGCGGCAGCAGTGGGGCAGTATCAGCAGGAGGCAGTGCAAGCAGCGCCAAGCGGGGAGTGGCAACGTGGCGCTTCACAGAGGGCGTTGTATGATGCGGCCAACGATGCAGGACGGCCCTCACCTATGCCTGCTGCTGCTGCTGCTGCTGCTTCTCCCTCTGCTGCGCCTGCTGCTGCTCCTGCTGCTGTTGATGGTGGTGGTGGTGATGGTGGTGGTGCTGCTGCTGGAGTAGGGGGGAGTGGGCGCACTGTTTGGAGTGCAAGTGCCGCTGATGCGTGTGCGCGTTGCAAATGCCAGGTGGGAGAAGCGGGCGGAGTTGGTGGTGGTGGCGAAGGAGGAGGAGGGGGGGGAGGAGGAGGAGCAGCAGGAGGAGAAGGAGGAGCAACGGCCGGTGACACTCAGAATAGGCCCAAGTTATCTCTGGCAGAACGGCTGGCAGCAGCACTGGGGGAGGAGTTTAGCGCAGACACAGGGGAGAAGGAAGAACCGGCGAAACCAGACGAGGATGGGGGGAAGAAAGGGAGAGGGCGAGGCAGGGGCAGAAAGCGGGAGAGAAGCAAACC
The DNA here is from genome assembly GCA_947471745.1 of Closterium sp. Naga37s-1. Lineage (NCBI taxonomy): Eukaryota > Viridiplantae > Streptophyta > Zygnematophyceae > Desmidiales > Closteriaceae > Closterium > Closterium sp. Naga37s-1. Next base: position 917,066 of record CANJKZ010000093.1, on the reverse strand, counting down.
CGTTGCTACTACAGCTGGTCCTAGGGCAGGCTTTTGGGCTGCGCTTGGGGTGGTGGAGCAGGACGGAAGGGGGAGGCAGGGAAAGAGGTCGGCTGAGGAGAGTGCGAGTGGTTGGAGCGGGGGAGGGTTAGGGGAGGAGTGGAAGGGGGTGGTGGGGCGTGTAGGCGTGAGCACAGGGGGTGGGTCTGGGTCAACTGGGGTGGCAGGGGTGGCAGGGGTGGCGGGGGCGCGAGGGGCAACAGGTACAGGAGGAATGACGGGTATTCCTTATGGTGAGAATGTGATGGGGGGAGGAGAGCGGGGTGCAGTGGGGTGTGGTGGGGTGTGCGGGAGTAATGAGGTCAAGGTGGCGAAGCAGGAGGAGGCTATCTTGGTGGGAGGAGTTGGGATAAAACAAGGGGAGGTGCAGGGAGGAGGAGGAGGGGTAGGGAAAGCAGGAGGTCTGGGTAATGATGTGTCGTTTCCTGGTTATTCAGGCAACCTGAACTCTGATTTGAATCATTCTCATTCCCCCTTGCCTACTTCTGAGCTCCCCCAGTCAATGTTGTATGGGGGTGTGATATTGACGGAGGGGGGTGAGGAGGATCCAGGAGGACGGCAGGGGGAAGGGAGTGGGAAGGAGAGGCGCAGCAGCAGCGGTAGCAGTAGTGGAGGCAGCAGCATGGGGAACCCTAAGGAAGGAGCTGACCATGGTCTAGGTGATGCGACTGCCGCTCATCTTCCTGCGTCCACTCTTGGTGTCACCCCTACTGCTCCTGCTGCCGCTCCTGCTGCCACTTCTGCTGCCGCCACTTGTGCGGTTACTGCAAGTGGCGCACACAGAAGCCAAGGAGCAGAAAAAAGGGTAGAGGGCGCGACTAACAGAGCGCAGGGTGAAATCATTGCTACTGCCACTGCCACTGCTGTTGGTGCTTTTGGTAGTGCCGCTGGTGTGTCGTTTCAGGGACAGGGAGCAAGGGGCGGGGCGGGCAAGGCAGGCAGCAAATCTCCTGCCATTGAGCACCCGTTGCTGGCACGCATATGGCAGCTTGCAGAGCTAGTAGCCACGGCTGAGGATGAGGTGAGGCTGGGAAGACAAGAGAAGGGCCGTGCGTGCACTTGCCTGGCCTGGCTTGCCTAGATATCACAGCTGGTTTCTAAGGTTCACTTGCCCCTCAGAACCCATCACCTCCTACACCTCACAACTCACACCACCCACCGCCTCCCCCCCCCCCCCCCCCTTCCCCCTCCCCCTGCTCCCTGCTTCTCCTGTCGTCCCCCCTGCCTGTGCTTCACCGCGTGTCCATCCTTTGTGTGTGCGCGCGGCGGCCCGGCAGGTGGCGATCCGGCGCAAGTGTTAGGAGCTGCTGCCGATGGTGAGTGCGCGCGGCAGTGCGGAGCAGCGAGTGGCGCAGTACTTCCTGGAGGGGCTTATGGCGCGCATCAACGGCGACGGCGCGCTACACTGGAACTCCCCTCCCCTTCTCCGTAACCACAACACAACCCATCACCTCTGACACCTCACAACCCCCCTCTTCCCCTCTTTCCCCTCTCCCCCCCCCCCCCCCACCCCCCCCCCCCCCCCCCCTCCCCCCCGCTCCCTGCTTCCCCTGGCGCCTCCCCCCTGCCTGTGCTTCACGGCTTGTGGGCCCTCTGTGCTGGGTGCGGCAGGTGGCGATCCGGCGCAAGTGTGAGGAGCTGCTGCCGATGGTGAGTGCGCGCGGCAGTGCGGAGCAGCGAGTGGCGCAGTACTTCCTGGAGGGGCTCATGGCGCGCATCAACGGGGACGGCGCCCTGCACTGGAACTCCCCCGACGTGCCGCCCCATGATGTATGTCTCTCCGCCCATCCGGCTGTGTCTCTGTCTGTACGTGTGTTGACTTTTGAGGCGCCTCAAAAGTCCGCGCCCTGCACTGGAACTCCCCCGACGTGCCGCCCCATGATGTACGCACGCCTCTCCGTCCGTCTGTCTGTGTCTCTGTCTGTACGCCTGTTTGTGTGTATGTCGGTGGGTCTGCCCGTCTTACTGTTCCACTGGCCTAAACAAGTTCATGGGCCCGTTTTAGAAACAGGTTTTTTTCGCCACTCCCGCATGAGATGACACGATTGTTTAGGCGCCTCAAAAACCATCTCTCTGTTCCTCTCCATCCTACTCCCTCTCCCTTCCATGCAGGACTTCATGCGGGCCATGTCGGACATATCAGCGTGCATGCCGCACCACCACTTCCTGCTCTCCGCCTGCAACTCTGCCCTTCTCTCCGCCATCTCGCCCACCGACACTGTCGTGCACGTGGTGGACTTTGGCTGGTGGATCGGCGCACAGTGGCCCGACTTCATAGCTTCACTCGCTGCGAGGCCGGGGCCAAAGCCCCTGCTCCGATACACCAAGGTGCGTCGCCGGTGCTGCCTTTTGGGAGGAATGCGGGGCAGGGTATGGGTGGTTACCGGGGTGGGGCAGGAAGAGGGAATAGGGGAAGTGTGTGAAAGGAACCACTGCATTGTGCGTGTTTGTGCTTCTCGCTGTGCATAGCGCTGCTGCTGCCGCTGCTGTCCGCCATCTCGCCCACCGACACCGTCGTGCACGTGGTGGGCTTTGGCTGGTGGATCGGCGCGCAGTGGCCCGACTTCATCGCCTCCCTTGCCGCCCGCCCCGGCCCCAAGCCGCTGCTCCGATACACCAAGGTGTGCCGCATGGTGCCTCCTGTATGTGCCTCTCGCTGTGCTCAATGCTGTTGGGTATGCTCTGCCTATTCCTCTTTGCGCGGATTCTTTCTTGTTCTCATGTCTTCCTCGGGGCCAGCTGTTGCACCAGATGGGAGCAGGAAGGCACACCTCATGCTATCTTCTGGTCACGGAACTTGTGCCTTTCCTAACCCCCTTCCCCACTTCCTTCCGCACCCTCTGTCCCAGTCTGCTTTCCCTGGCCATTCCTGCCATCCATCTGCTACCATCCGCCAGATCGAGTCGCCAGCAAGCCATCGCCCGTGGCGAGTGCTGCTGCCCTGAGTGCCGCTAGCGGTCTGCTAGACCATTCTCGCACGTGCAGCAGCCAATGCAGGCATCTGTCTGGACTTTGCCATTGCTGAGCTTGTCCCTTTCCTTCCCTCCCCTTTCTCCCCACCCCTTCCTGGCCGCACCCCCCTCCTTCCGCCTCCTCCCCCTCTGCTTTCCCTGCCTATTCCTGCCATCCATCCATCCACCCCTGCACACCAGATTGAATCGCCAGCAAGCCAGTGCCCGTGGCGAGTGCTGCCCAGAGTGCCGCTAGCAGACTGCAAGGCCATTCTCACGCGTGCAGCAGCCAACGCGGGCATCCGCCTAGACTTTGCCGTGGTCGAGTGCTCTCTCGAATCTATCGACTCTCACATTTCTCAGCACCGCCCACCCCTCAGCTCCGCTTCCTCCTCGACTGCTGCTGCCATTGGTGCCAATGTAGGCCCTGCCGGTGCTTGTGCTGCTGGTGGTGCCGGTGGTGCAGATGGTGCTGTGGTGCCGTGGAGCATGGTGCGGAGCAGCACGGAGGATAGTCTCGGCAGCAGGAGTAGCAGTGACCCAGGGCAGGGAGATGCAGCAGCAGCAGCTGGAACAGAGGCGCTGCTAGTGCACGGCATCATGCGTCTGCATCTGCTCCCAGGGGGCTCTGTCGTCCGCCACTCCCCCCGCGACGCTGCGTTGCGCGCCCTGCGCCGTCTCTCCCCGCGAGTGGCTGTTCTCGGAGAGAGGCACGTGGATCACGATGGACCCTTCTTCCTCAGGCGATTGGGTGAAGCCCTGCCCTTCTACCTCTCTGTTTTCGAGTCCATGGAAGCGGGACTAGCACCGCCGCGGCTGCATTCATCGAGGGATTTCATCGAAAAGGCGATTATTGGGAGGGACATAGTGAATGTGGTGGCTTGTGAAGGCTCGCTGCGGGTCGTTCGGTCGGAGCCGCTTGGAAAGTGGATGAGCCGAATGAGGGAGGCGTCGTTTGCTGCCCTGCCGTTTTCGGCCCATGCCCGACACAAAGTGGCGGCTGCCATGTCCCAGTTCCCGAGGGAGTTTGGGGTGCAGGAGCAGGATGATGGGGGGCTTCTGATGACTTTTAAGGGACAACCGATACTGGCTGTCGGCATGTGGAGGATTGCCTGTTGATGTACCCATCTTTTGTATGATTTGAGAGAAGTGGTGGAGAATTGTCCTGCCTGGATTGGCAAATAGGTATGTGTGCTGTATGTGATGATGCATGGGTTATGTTAGAGGTGTGCACACAGGAAGCTGACCTGGGTAACTGGTGTCTGGCAAGTAAAGTAACTGAGGTAGTCACGGTGGTTGTGGTGGTTTGGGAGGGAGGCTAGGTTGTAGATCCAACGACAAGAACCACATGTTTATTGCGAGGGATGTTTTACTTGGTAATGAAGTGAGCTGAAGAATACACCTATCTCGCTGTTGCCTCTCAAATACGTTTCTCGGTCTGCTGCCGAGCCTGAGGTTAGGTGTCCGTTTGTTGAACTATCCCACGAGGTGTGCCGCCGCTTTCCCTGGTCAAGGTGTTGTGTTGCGTGGTTATTGGCTACTTTCTCAATCCACCTCAATCAACCCCTGACGAGCCTCCTTGAAACCTCCAACTTAGCAGTCAAATACAAAAGTTTTACGTCTTGTAAGTGTGCATATTTGGCATCGCAAATAAATACACCTATCCTAAACGGCGTCCTGGGCCTACCTATCAAATACTTTCACCAGCCCGAGGTAAACAACTGCGTCTGTTCTGTCACCTTCGTGAGCTTGATCTCCAATCGCCGAGTGGTGTGGAAAATCAGTTCGGGGTAGGATACTGCGCCACACAGTCCGAATTGCCCCTCCCCTGGATCTGCGCAATACCCCGAAGGTGGCTGCGGTTTTACCCGACATCCTCCCTGTACGGAATCTCGGGACCTCCGCCAACAGAGATGCGCCACAGCACCCTTCCGCGCAGAATGCCCGCCTCCCTCCCGCGCACTTCCTTTTTTGGCCCTTGGTCGCACCTTCTACCGCATCCTTCCATCTCACCTAACCCAACTTCCCCCCCCCCCCCCGTTCTATCACAACAGCCATGCAGGGTTTTCCCCACAACCTAACCCAACCCAAACCAACCCAACCCAACCCAATCCCAGCCTTCCAGTGCAGCGCGTTTCTTGCAATGCAACGCTGCTGCCCAAACCAAACCCCAGGGCAGGGGAAAGCATGTGCACACTCATGTGTGTGTGTGTTGCTCACTGGGCGTCATCTCATACACACCCCTTGCTGTCCCAGTGTCCCAGTGTCCCAGTGTTCCAGTGTCCACTCCACCCACGCATCCATGACTGGTGAGGTGATCATCAAACCACCCTTGCACTCAGCTGCTCCTTGCCTTGCCCCTGATCCCTTCATCCCAACCGTGATAAGAAAGTTACGAGTTTGTCTCACCAGTGTGCTGAGCTTAGGTTGTGCTAGTTTGCTGGTGTTTTGTAGCGGCCGAGAGGCTTAGTTTCTGACTATTTTCCACGACCTAGAAACTCTAGTGAAGCCCGACAGTCGATTAGGGCTAGGGTGGCGGGGTGGTTTGGGCTGTTGTGCCCGAAACCCCTTAGCCATCAGGAAACGTTTTCAATGGAGGGAAACAATAATCTGTTAATTTCTGCAGATCATACTTCGTCCTCCACTAGACCGTCGTAACCCGTCGCTGGTCCAATCCCATCCTCTTTTCTGCACGTATGCTTTTCCCGCGCGGACGCTGCATCGTCGGCTGCAGCCTCGCTCTGGTTTCCTCCGCGTCGTCAGCTCGCGCCTTATATTTCTTGATCTACTAATTCCGACTCGGGCATCAGCATGCCGACCAGCTCGAGTTCGGCAGGAGGAGACGCGCCAGGCGTTGGGAAGGAGTATCCTCGAACCGCGTCGTCTTATCGCCTTTTAGAGGAGATCGGCCATGGTATCAGCGCGGTGGTCTTTAAGGCCATATGCATTCCGTTCAAGGAGATCGTCGCGATTAAGCGGCTCGACTTGGAGCAATGCAACAGTAGCCTCGTAAGTTTCGCGTTTTGGATTGGGGAGCAGAGGGGGGAAAAGGACATGCGTACCGCTGATGTAGTGCCTAGCTTGCGTGTGTTCACTTCCCCGCGTCGTTGTCGTAACGAGAGACGAAAGTCCAGTCGGCATCACCCGTCGCTCCCCTCTCGTCACTCTCTCCGCCACCATCTCCTCCCCACCCTGCCTCATCCGCGGATCCCCCCGCGCCTTTCTCCCTACGCCTGTTCCGCCTCTCCCACCCATCCCGCCCGTCCCGCCCGTTCCGCGCGCGCCATCATCAGGAGGACATCCGGCGGGAGGCGCAGACGATGACGATGATCGGGCACCCGAACCTGGTGCGCGCGTACTGCTCGTTCGTGGGCGAGCAGTACCTCTGGGTGGTCATGCCCTTCATGGACGGCGGATCGTGCCTGCACATCATGAAGTCGTGCCACATGGACGGCCTGGATGAGCCCATCATCGCCACGGTGCTGCGCGAGACGCTCAAGGGCCTGGATTACCTGCACCGCAACGGTCATATCCATCGCGATGTGAAGGTGTGCGGGGACCCGGGGGTGGGGGGATGGGGGAAAGAAGGGGAAGGGGAGGGGAAGGAGGGAGGGGGGGAAGAAGGGGAGGGGGAGGGGAACGGATGGGCGGGTCGGGGAAGATGGGGAAGGGGAAGGGGAGAATGTAGGGGGCGTGTATGAAAAGGAGCGATAGAGTGAACGGATCTGTTTGTAAAAAGGGGATTATGGGGGAGCATACAGGGGCGTTGGTGGTGGGAGGGAGCAGGAATGGGCGGTTCCTGTCAGGATTGCGGTGGTTTGCCTGCAGAGTGTTCTTCTGCTTTCTTTCCACCTCCCCCTTCCCGTTCCAATTTTCCCTCCCCCACCTCCTTTCCCCCCGCCCAAGCTCCCGCTTTGCGCTCCTTTCCTCCCCGCCTGCCATGTGCATAGCCATGATCCCCCTTTCCCCTCCCCGCCGTCCCCCGCCCCCCATGCCACACCCATCCGACATCTGTCGCATCTCAATCAATCCGCGCTGATATCCTCCCCACCGCATTCGACCTTATCCCACCACATTTGGCCTATCTGACTGCATGGGCGCGATGACGCGGCACGGCAGGCGGGCAACATTCTGATCGACGCGGTGGGGAACGTGCGACTGGCGGACTTCGGCGTATCGGCGTGCATGTTCGACACGGGCGACCGCCTCTTGTCGCGCAAGACCTTCGTCGGCACGCCCTGCTGGTGCGTGCGCGCGCGCCGCTGCTCCGCTCTGCTCTGCTCTGCTCTGCTCCCCGCGCGCCCGCTCCCCGCGCGTGCCCCGCCTACCGCGCGCGCGCGCCCCCACGTGCGCGTGCACGTGCTCGCGCGACTGGTGCTGTTCTCGTGCTGGTGCTGTTCTCGTGCTGGTGCTGTTCTCGTGCTGGTGCTGTTCTCGTGCTGGTGCTGTTCTTGTGAGTGCTGCGTACGTTATCTCGCGCTCATGCGCCCTTGCCCCGCCCCTTGAATGCGCCCTCTGTGTTTTCCATGCATGCCCGTGCGCATGGCCTTCCTCTGCCCGTGCCCCATCAAAATCTCCCCCTGTTGCTACCGCCTGCCTCCCGCCTGCCTTCCGCCTGCCTCCCGCTGCCGCCCTCCCCTCGCGCCTGCCGCCTTATTTCCCCCGCCTCCACCTCCGCTCCGCCTGCCCTCCGCCTCTCCTCCGCGTCCCGCGTGCGTGTCCCATGGCAGGATGGCACCCGAGGTGCTGGAGCAGCTGCATGGATACGACTACAAGTACGCGCCCCTGCCGCACGGCCCCCCTCTTGCATTTCGCCTCTCGCCTCTCGCCTCTCGCCTCTCCCCTCTCGTCTCGCTTCTCCGCTTTCCGCTCTCCCGTTTTCCACTCTCCCACTGCCCGCCCACCTCGCCTTCCTCCTGCCGGTTCCTCCATTTGGTCTAGCTCGTCATTGCCACCACCCCCCCCCCCCCCCCCTCCCCCCTGGGTCCTGCCGTTCGCTACGCCCTTCTGTCGTCCCGTTACCCCCCCACCGTTCTCCCGCTACCTTTTTCGCGCCCCGCCCTCCCCCTCCTTCTCTCCCCCCCCTCTTCTCCCGTCCCTGAACCCAGCACCTTGAATGCGCTGCGTTGAGTTGCTCTGTCCCTCCCCGTGCTGCTCCACGCGCTGACACCCCCTTCCTTCCCCGCTCTCCGCTCCCTACCACCCTCCAGTCTCCCCCTCCCCCCTTTCCCCAACCCCTCCTCCCCCCCCCGCCCCCCTTCTCCCCTCTCCCCCCCCCCCAGGGCGGACATATGGTCGCTGGGGATCACGGCTCTAGAGCTAGCGCACGGCCACGCGCCTTTCTCCAAGTACCCGCCCATGAAGGTGCGCACGCCCCTCCCCCTTCCCTTCCCCCTTCCCCTCCCCATTCACCTCCCCCTTCCCCTCCCCCTTCCCCCCCCCCTTTCCTTCCCGTTCCCCTCCCCCTTCCCCTCCCCCTCCCCCTTCCACTTTCCCTTCCCCTCCTGCTTCCCCTTGCCCTCCGCTCCCCCTCCACCTCGTTTTGTCCCGCTCATACACCTGCACGTACCGCCCAGTCCCCCATTTCCACCGCTTTGACTTTCACCATAACTTCCTTCTCCACCTTCCACTCGCTCCACTCCCCCCTCCAACTCTCCCCCCTTTCCTGCTCCCCCCCCTGTCCACGCCCTCCCTCCTGTTCCGTCCTCTCCCTCTTCCCCTCGCGTCCTCCTCACCTTTTAACCCTCTTCTTCCCCACACATCCTCAACTGTGGCGTGTCGTCCGCTCTCCCCACCACCCCACCGCCGTACTGCTCTCGTATGCTGGCCGCAGGTGCTGCTGATGACGCTGCAGGGAGCACCTCCGGGGCTGGACCTTGAGAGGGACCGCCGCTTCTCCAAGGTGCCTGCTCTGCCTGCCTGCTCTGCCTGCCTGCTCTGCCTGCCTGCCTGCTCTGCCTGCCTGCCTGCTCTGCCTGCCTGCTCTGCCTGCCTGCCTGCTCTGCCTGCCTGCCTGCCTGCCTGCCTGCCTGCCTGCCTGCCTGCCTGCCTGCCTGCCTGCTCTGCCTGCCTGCCTGCCTGCCTGCCTGCCTGCTCTGCCTGCCTGCCTGCCTGCCTGCCTGCCTGCCTGCCTGCCTGCCTGCCTGCCTGCCTGCCTGCCTGCCTGCCTGCCTGCCTGCCTGCCTGCCTGCCTGCCTGCTCTGCCTGCCTGCCTGCCTGCCTGCCTGCCTGCTCTGCTTGCCTGCCTGCCTGCCTGCCTGCCTGCCTGCCTGCCTGCCTGCCTGCCTGCCTGCCTGCCTGCCTGCCTGCCTGCCTGCCTGCCTGCCTGCCTGCCTGCCTGCCTGCCTGCCTGCCTGCCTGCCTGCCTGCCTGCCTGCTCTGCCTGCCTGCCTCACTCCCTCCCTCGTTGTGGCTGCTCCGCCTCTCTGCCTCTTGTTTTCTGGCCTGTGAAAAAATATTAATTAGACACATCTTCCCCTTTCCATAACCCTCCCTCTCTTCCCTCTTACCCGCACCCTAATTTCCCCCACCCCTCCTTCCCACACCCCTCCTTCACTCCTCCTCCCCGTACCCTTCTATGCGTCCCCTTCCGCGCGCTGACCCCCCTCTGGCTTTTCTTTTGCCCTCTAGCCCTCCCTCTGCTCATTTGCCACGACCCTCCGTTCTCCATTTATGGTCTTTGCAATGCAACCATCGTTCTCCATTTCATGCGGTGGCGAGTGGGTGCCTGATGCATGGATGGTGGCGGATGCATGGATGGTGGCGGATGCATGGATGGTGGCGGATGCATGGATGGTGGCGGATGCATGGATGGTGTCCAATGCATGGGTTGGGAAATATATGCGTGTTTGTGGTGGGTGCGGCTGGTATGCCTTGTTCTCTCCCTCCTTGTCTGCGCGTGCGCATGTGCCTTCGTGTGCGAGCGGGTGTGCATGTGCGGCCATGCGTATGTTATGCATCCATGCATCCATCCATCCATCCATCCATCCATGCATGCGGCCATCTGTGCGTGATTTCTCGCAGTCGTTCAAGGAGATCATAGCCATGTGTCTGGTGAAGGAGCCGTCCAAGCGCCCCACAGCGGAGAAGCTCATGAAGCACGCATTCTTCAAGCAGGCGCGCGACGCCGACTACGTTTACCACCACCTGCTGCACGGGCTGCCCACGCTGGGCGAGAGAGTGCAGATGCTCAAGGTGAGTACTGCCCCCCCCCCCCCCCCCCCCCTCCCCCCCCCCCCCCTCTCTTTCTCAACCCCCCCTTCGCCCCCCCACTCCTCCCCCTTCGCATCCCTCCTCCTTCCTCTCACCATCCCCTCTCCTTACTCACGCCTTCCTCCCGCTGCACCCTCCCCTTCCTCCTCCTCCACTCACGCTCTGATCACCACTTTCCTCCTCGTTCTCTTCTCCGCGCCGCATCCCTCTGCTTGGACTGCCGCCTGCCATTCTCGCAAGCTCAGCTCTCCAGCACATGCTCATGCCCTTAGCCCCCCGTGCCCCAACTCCCTGCCGAATGCCCTCACACTTCCCGTGCCTTGTGCCCTGTGCCTCGTCGGCCGGCCTGTGCTGTGTGCTGTGTGCTGTGTGCTGTGTGCGTGCACTGCCTGTCCATGCGAGCAGGAGAAGGAGCTGGCGCGCCTGGCAGCCAACAAGGACCCCATGAACGTGCAGGAGGAGCGCTCTCAGCTCACACTCTCATCTCACCCTCTCTCGCACTCTCTCTCTGTCACTCTGTCTGTCTGCCCCGTGCATGCACGTGCCTGCAGGAGAAGGAATTGGCGCGCCTGGCAGCCAACAAGGACCCCATGAACGTGCAGGAGGAGCGCTCGCAGGTCACACTCTCACCCGCTCTCTCTCTCTCTCTCTCACTCACTCTCTCTGTCTGTCCCACTCCTACCACTCACTCTGCCCTTGCAACCCTTGAGTGTCTTTCTGCCGAACTTCCCCATTCCAGTCTTACACGCACGCGCCACCCTGTTCAACTTCAGACTCGTCTCCTCGTTTCCTGCTGTAGCTAGTTCCAAATTTTCAGTGCAACTTGAGCTCGGAACTCTACTTACCACAGTGAAATCATGGCAGCGATGCCCATTTGCTTGCTTGTAGCACTCACGTGCGCGCCCACGCGTTTCTCCCTCTTACTCCTCCTCCTCCTCCTCCTCCTCCTCCTCCTCCTCCTCCTCCTCCTCCTCCTCCTCCTCCTCCTCCTCCTCCTCTTCCTCTTCCGCGCCCTTGTCCTCCCGCTCGTGGCTGCCATGCGGGCTGGACTGGACGTGCATGCAGAGTCAATACCGCCTGGGCGTCAGCGGGTGGAGCTTCAATGTGCAACAACTCAAACAGGAAGCATCCACGGTCCGTACCCGCACACCCTCTCCTCCCGCTGCGTTTTCCTTCTCCCTCTCCGCCTTGTGTTTTCTCCGCGCTGGCACCAGCTGTATTAACCTCTTCGCAATCATGCTCGTTAACAGCCCGTGGTCCAGCTTCAACCCTGAAAGCCCATCCTTTCTCAATGCGCTCGCTCCCTCTTCCTGTGGCCCCTGGGCTGTCTGTCTTGCTCCTTGCCACCACTGCCACCTCCCTTGCCGCCACCACCACCACCACAAGCAATTCTGGGACACCACGGACCAGCCGCCTACGATTCCCGAGGACGAGCCCTTGCCTTTTGAGTCGACTCAGAAGTTAATCCCGTGCTGCTTGTGTTTCCCCTCTCCACCGCCACCACCATCACGAGCAGATATGGGACACGGACCAGCAGCCACCTATGATTCCCGAGGACAAGCCCTTGCCTTTTGAGTCGACTCAAAATCCCATGTCCCGTGCTGCCTGTGCTGTCCCCTTGCCACCGCCACCACTGCCAAGCAGATCTGGGACCCGGACCAGCAGCCGCCTATGATTCCCGAGGACGAGCCGCTGCTGCTTCCAGGGGGCTCAAATAAATAACCCGTGTCCACCGCTGCATGTGCTGTGCTGTGCTGCCTGTGTTGCCCCTCGATCCCACCACCACGAGCAGATCTGGGACCCGGACCAGCAGCCGCCTACAATTCCCGAGAACGAGCTGCTGCTGCTCCCAGGGGGCTCCGCGCCAAGCTCTGCAGGGCCTTCGTCTCGCAGGGGGAGTGATAACGCGGAGGAGGGCGGGAAGCAGGGAGCAGGGGCGGGAGCAGGGGCAAAGGCACCGCCTCAGGGACAGGCACAGGGACAAGGGCAGGGACAGGGACCGGGGCAGAATCAGGGGCAGGTTCAAGCGCAGAGGGCGGAGTTTGGCCGGGAGAGAAGGGAGCTGGGTGATCAGCAGCAACGGAATGAGGCTCGGCGTGAGGATCGGCATGAGAGCCGTGAGCGGGCGATGTCGCAGCAGCAGGCTGTGCAGCAGCAGCAGCAGCAGCAGCAGCAGCAGCAGCAGCAGCAGCAGCAGCAGCAGCAGCAGCAGCAGCAGCAGCAGCAGCAGCAGCAGCAGCAGCAGCAGAGGCAGGAGATGCAGGAGAAGCAGGAGAAGCAGGAGAAGCAGGAGAAGCAGGAGAAGCAGGAGAAGCAGGAGAAGCAGGAGAAGCAGGAGAGACAGGAGAGACAGGAGAGGCATGAGAAGATTTTTTCGGACAATGAGGGAGGGGTGGTGAAGGTTACGGGAAGGGGATCCGAGGAGAAGCAGGCAGGGAGGGTTGGAGAGGGGGATGGCGTGAGGGAGACGAAGGTGGGGGAGGAGCGAAAGGCGAAGGAGGGAACGGGAGTGCGTGATGATGATAAGCACGAGGAGCATTTACATCAGGAGCGGCAGCAGCAGCAGGAGCAGGTGGAGCAGGAGCGTAGACGCGTGAGTGGGGAGAAAGAAGGGGTGGGACAGATGGTGGGGAGTGCTGGGGACGCAGAGGGAAGGCGTGGGAGTGAGGAGGTGGAGGCAGGGAAGCAGAGTCAGGCGGAGAGGGAGAGAGATGATGGAATGGGGGTTGGAACGAGGAGGGATGAGGAGGAGAGGGTTGTTGACACAGGGAAGCAGCAGCAGCAGGAGCAGGAGGAGGGGGGGCGAGAGAGAGCTGATGCATTTGTGGGCCCGGAGGGGAGGGGAAGCAGGGAGGAGTGGAGGTTAGGGGAGGAGCGCGGAGGGAAAGGGCAGGAGCAAGTTGATCGGAGGGAAGGAGCTGTGGCAGGTGCCGACTTTGCTCCCTTAGCTCAACGGGACAGGGTAGTGGAACAGCGTCAGCTGCACGCTCAGCAGCAGCAGCAGCAGCAGCAGCAGCAGCAGCAGCAGCAGCAGCAGCAGCAGTTGCAGAGGAAGAAACAGGACCTTGCAATGCTCATGGATCGGGATTCAGACAAGGAAGCAGCAGCTGTGCGGCTGAGAGAAGCGGACGAGGCGGCACACGCACGCGCAACAGCTCGAGAGGGCGGGCCTAGAGGGAGTAACGAGGCGGATAGTACCGGGGACGGACGCGAGCGGGAGGGGTCTGGTGGTGCAGGGGTGTTGGATCAGCAGTCAGGAGGGACAAGGCAGAGTGTGGGTGCGAGGCAGGAGGGAGGGGTAGGTGGTGTGGGTGCGGGTGAGTTTTACGCAACCCATGGGGATGAGCTGTGGGACTGGCAGCAGCAGCAGCAGCAGTGGGAGTGGCAGCAGCAGGAGTGGCATTGGCAGCAGCAGCAGCAGCGGCAGCGGCAGCAGCAGCTGGCACTCCAGGATCCAGCAGCAACAGCAGCAGTCATTGCAGCAGCAGCCGCAGCAGCAGCAGGGGGGGGACCGAGGGCCGGCGTGGGAGGACCAAGCACGTGGTGGGAGGGGGAGGAGGTTCCGCCGGCACATGCAGGATCGAGCTGGTTGGCTTGGCAGGCCATGCAGGCTGGGCAGCATGTGGAGGGGGTGCCGGCATCAGTGTCCGCTGCGCGGGTGGAGGGAGCAGAAGCAGCGCTGGTAGAGCAATGGAGGCACGCTCAGGCTGTGGCTATAGCAGCTGCTGCTGCATCAGACGGGCATGGGGGAATCCTCCCCCCGCGCACGTCCCCTACTGCTACTGCTGCTGCCGGTACTGCCGGTACTGCCGGTACTGCCGCAGCTGCTGGTGCTGCTGCTGCTCCTGCTTCTGCTGCTGCTCCTGCTTCTGCTGCTGCTCCTGCTTCTGCTGCTGCTCCTGCTGGTGCCACCGCTGTGGCTGCTGCTGCTGCTGCTGCAGCGACAGGGCCATTGGTTCCTGCTGCATCTGGTGCCGCAGCGCCTGCTGTGTCTGCTGAGGCTGGGTCTGGTACACAAGATGGCGGAACAGAGCTTGAGGTGAGTCTCTTGTAGTACTCGTTCGCGCTCCTGCTACCACTTTGGTTCCGTTCCTATGCTCTCTCTCGTTTTGGATGGTCGGTGTGCATAACATAACAGCTTCCTCATGGTCACTCTTTTTCCTTCCCGCTCTTTGGTTCGATTGCCTGTGCCATCGTCTCTACCAGCCGTCACTCTCGAGTGAGCATCCGCCATCGCTGAACGACACATCACGCCTGGACTACCATCCGGGCAGGCAAGTCAAGTCCAGCCTCGCACACCCGCACGCCCGCATGCCCACGTGCCCAGCACACACGCTCGCTCACTCTCGTTGTCAGTTGCTTTTGAGTCGACTCAAAACCTGGACTACCATCCGGGGAGGCAAGTCCAGCCTCGCACACCCGCATGCCCACGTGCCCAGCAAGCACACACGCTAACTCACTCTCGTTGTCAGTTCGGTGTGCCCCTGCTTCTGAGGCTCTTCACCTTTCTTACCGTATGACTCCTGAGTTAGAAAAAAAAAAAAACGCACGCTCTTCTAGTGTAGCTCTCTTTTCCTGACTGGTCGTTGCACACACTGAAAACGCGAATGCAGCCTTTCCCCGCTCCCGTTCCCCCCTCTCCTCATCCCTTCACCCTACTTCTTCCCCCTCTCCTCTTTTTTCTCCCCCTTCCGCCCCTCTTCCCCCCCCTCCATCCCCATCCCCCTACGTGCCAGGTGAAATGCGTCCATGCCGCTGAGCTGAACCAGTTCTGCGAGCCCATGATGGATCCCACCACGTCGCTGCTAACCCCAGTGTCCCCTCTCTTTTCCGCTTACCCCCTCTCTTTTCCGCTTACCCCCTTCCCACCCCCTCTCCCCCCCTTGCTTTCCGTTGCCCCGCCAGGTGGAATGCGTCCATGCCGCTGAACCGGTTCGGAGAGCCCATGATGGATCCCACCACGTCGCTGCTGCTCGCCTCCTCCCTGCACCCCCACGCCTCGCACGGCGCACGCTCCGCGCTCCTGCACTCCCTGCACTCGCTGCCGCACCCAGGTATGCATGTATGACCTGCACTACTGGGGTGTATGCTGGGGTGCGTGCTCGGGAGTGTGCTGGGAGGGATCCGTGCTGGTTTGCATGCTAGGGCGACGTGTAAAGAGGTTATTTTTGAGACGTCTTAAAAATAACCTCTTTACACGTGCTGGGATCCGTGCTGGGGCGTGGATGGGGGTGCGTGTTAAGCTGCCTGCCCTTTCCTGCCTCCAGGTCTCCTCTCCCGTTTCCCTCTTCCCGTCCCCACCTCCCTCTCACCCTCCGCACCACGGTGCGAGCAGACAAGGCAGGCCCGAGGCACTCTCTGGAGGACGCGGGGTCGCAGGGCCACATGGAGACTTTAAAATTTCCCCCCCTTCCCCTCCTCTCCCTCCCTCCTCCCTTCCCCCTCCGCACCTCGGTGCGAGCAGACAAGGCAGGCCCGAGGCACTCTCTGGAGGACGCGGGGCCACAGGGCCACATGGACCCGCGGTACTCCAGCTCCTCCTACGACCTCGAATCCACCGAGGTGAGCTGGTGCTGAGAATTTGCAACAATCAATTGTCTCGTATCGTATTCTCGAGTCAACTTAACCACCGCCTTGGGTCACATGGACCCGCGATACTCCAGCTCCTCCTACGACCTCGAATCCACGGAGGTGAGTCTTGAGTCGCCCCCTTGGTTGGTTCGATATCATGCCACATGCCACATGGACCCGCGCTACTCCACCTCCTCCTCTCCTACGACCTCGAATCCACCGAGGTGAGTCTTGAGTTGCCTCCATGGCTCGAGGTATGATTCTCCAGTCGACTCAAGAGTCGCCTTGTCTCACATGGACCCGCGGTACTCCACCTCCTCCTCTCCTACGACCTCGAATCCACTGAGGTGCGTTGCTTCCCCCCCCTCTCTCTCCCCGCTCTGTTCCTCCAATTCCCCAAACGCTCCCCCCCCCTTCCCCCCCCCTACCGCCACCCCCCCACACAACCCTCCCTTCACCCTCGCATTGTGAGCGTTTTGTTTATCCCCGTCTTCGTTCTCTTTAATCCCGACCCTTTTCCCGTGAATCAATCTTATTTTCTGTAACCCCGCTGTGCTCCTCTCTCAGCTGTCTGTGACTCAACTCAAGAATCCCTCAACGCACCTGCATTCCCCTCCCCTTTTCTGGGGATCCTTTTGTCCTCCTGCTCTTGAGTCGACTCAAAAGTCACCTCCTCCCCTCTTCTGAGGATCCTTTTGTCCTCCCGCTCGCGCTCACTCCATGCAGGGCGGGTCGCTGCCCCCCACGCCCCTGGCGATGCATGACGTGCATCACGTGGCGGTGGAGACGAGTTTTGAGACGTCTCAAACCTTTTCCTCTCTCGCCCTCTCCCTCCTCACTCCATGCAGGGCGGGTCGCTGCCCCCCACGCCCCTGGCAATGCATGACGTGCATCATGTGGCGGTGGAGACGAGTTTTGAGACGTCTCAAACCTTTTCCTCTCTCGCCCTCTCCCTCCTCACTCCCTACAGGGCGGGTCGCTGCCCCCCACGCCCCTGGCGATGCATGACGTGCGTCACGTGGTGGTGGAGACACCTCTTGCAGACATCATGCTGCACCTCGGCTCGTCTGAACCTCATCTCCCCTCTTTTCGTCTCTCCCCGCGCACCCCCTGCAGGGCGGGTCGCTGCCCCCCACGCCCCTGGCGATGCATGACGTGCGTCACGTGGTGGTGGAAACACCTCTTGCAGGCATCATGCTGCACCTCGGCTCGCTGCTGCGCCAGGCCACTGAGCAACAGGTGTGCCCTCGTTGACGCTGCCGCTGCTGCTGCTGCTGCTGCTGCTGCTGCTGGTTGTGCTCCTTCTCTTGGTGCTGCTGCCTGCATGTGGTTACACAGGCAATTTTTCTGCTTCAAACTGCTTCAAACAGACCACCAGTTTCCATGCACGCCACTTCCCCCTCTGCTCACTCTTCCCCCTTACCCACGCCCCTCCCTCCTGTATTCCCATTTCAGGAGGTGATCTACAGCCTGCTTCACGTGTCTTTTGAGTCGACTCAAAACATCACTCACCCCCGCCCGCCTCATGCCCCTCCCTCCTGTATTCCCATTTCCCAGGAGGTGATCTACAGCCTGCTTCACTTCCTCTCCCCTGGCTATGGCGATACAGGTATGCATGCATGCATGCATGCGTTTGTGCATTGAATTGGGCTCTTACACAGAAAGTCAGTTAAGCAGCAGCAGACTCTGTTGCATAAGAGTCAGAGGCACCGAAGGGATCTTATCATGTCTCCTTGCTTCCCTCCCGTCCTCCTCCACCTGCCCCCTCTCACCCCATCCCACCCCCTCCCACAGGTGTCGTAGATGCATGCACCAGAGTCCGTCCGTGCCCGAGATATCAGAAACCGCCGCTGCAGCGCTTTCAAACCTCTCAATAGTCGCCTTCTCGCCCTCCCACCCGCCTCCCACCCACCTCCCACCCCCCTCCCACCCCCCTCCCACCCCCCTCTCACAGGTGTCATTGCACCTGAATCCGTGCCTGAGATATCAGAATCCTCGGCAGCAGAGCGATCTTTGAGACGTCTCACAAGTCGCCTTCTCGCCCTCCCACCCCCCTCCCACAGGTGTCATTGCACCTGAATCCGTTCCCGAGATATCAGAATCCCCTGCAGCGGCTGAGGCTGACACTGGGACAAGCGAGGGGGAGGGCGGAGGAAGAGGGGAGGAGCAGCAGGGGGCGGATGCAGCAGGGGAGGGTGGCGGCGGCGGTGGTGGTGAGGGGAGCAAGGAGCGGTCCGTACGCTTTCAGGATAGCAACACTGCTGCTGGCAATGCGAGTGCTGCTGCTAATGCCGGTGCCAGTGCTGCCAATGCTGCCAGTGCTGCCAATGCTGCCAATGCTGCCAGTGCTGCGAATGCTGCTGCTAATGCTGCTCACACTGCAAACGGCGCTGCAGACAACACGTCTGCTGCTCCTACTCTTGCTGATTCCGCTGCTCCTGGCGCCACTGCAGGGGGTTCTGGGGGGAAAGGAGAGAGCAAGGAGGGAGACGGGCAGAGGTATGGTTCTGGCGATGGCGCTGCAGCGGGGGGCGGTGATTCAGGCAAGGGCGGGCGAGGCGAGGGCGAAAGGAGAGAGTCAGGTTCAAGTGAGGAGGGCATGGGGCCGGCTGATGCAGCAGCGAGAGTCGGAGGAGAGAGAAAAGGGGAAAGTGGAAAGCGGGTGGATGGGCGGGTGGTTGATAGGGGTGAGGAGAAGGGGGAGGAGGGGAGCGAGAGGGGAATGGAAGAGGAGGGTGAGGGCAAAGCGGCGGATGGGGAGGGGGAGAATGAAGGGGAGGATGGGAGATTCGTTGCTGCTGCGTCGTCCAGGGATAGCCTCGGCTCGTATGACGACTCTATTGTAAGTTCACTTTTTTTTTTAGGCGCTTTACAAAGAAACAGGGATAGCAGGGATAGCAGGGATAGCATGGATAGCCTCGCCTCATATGACTGACGAATCTATTGTACGTTCAAGCCCACCTCACTGCTCCCTACCACCTCACACCCCGCCCCGCCTCGTATGACGACTCTATTGTACGTTGACACTCATTGTGGCACTTGAAAATATTTAGGGATAGCCTCGCTTCGTATGACGACTCCATTGTACGTTTTACCCCACCTCACTGCTCCCCACCACCCTATCACCCCACACCCCACCTTGCCGTTACCCACTCCTCACCACCCCTCTCCCCACTTCCCACCATCCACTTGCCGCTTGGCCACGTTCCCTTGCCACGCGCTTTTCAGTGTCCTGCTTCTCACTTACCCATTTCCCTGCAATGCAATCTATATGCTGCTGACCACTCGTGGCAAAGCGTTTCATAGCATTATGTTGCATCTCCAGCAGAATTTAAAAAGGGGTGGTGGTGTTGACAGGTGGGTGGTGACTTGCAGTTTTTCAAGCTGCTCTGTATCCCTCTGTTAAGTCTGCTACGGATGCTTCTCCTTTTGGGCGCATGCCACGCCATGCCATGCCATGCCATTGCCCATGTGTGCTGCGAGCAGGTGGAGGTGGCAGCGGACAGGGAGAAGAACCTGAGTCCGCAGGTGGGGGAGCTTTTGAAACGTTATTAAAGTCATCTATGGGTGCTTCTTATGTGCTGCTCACCCTGTTGCCTGTGTGTGCTGAGAGCAGGTAGAGGTGGCAGCGGACAGGGAGAAGGACCTGAGTCCGCAGGTGGGGGAGCTTTTGAAACGTCTCATAAGTCGTCTCTGTGTGCTTCGTATGTGCTGCGAGCAGGTGGAGGTGGCAGCGGACAGGGAGAGGGACCTGAGTCAGCAGGTGGGGGAGCTGGACTCGCGGATCGTCTTCCTGCAGAACGAACTCGCTGCTCTTAGGAATCAGAATGCCCAGGTACGCACTGCGTGTTTTGAGGTTTCCTTAAAACAAGACTTTCAGGAACCCGAATGCCCAGGTTAGCACTGCACGGCTGTGAAGCATGGACTAGATGAGTGAAGCCTGTAAGGCTGCCTTTGAGTCGACTCAAAAATCCCCTCAGGAACCTGAATGCCCAGGTTAGCACTGCACGGCTGTGAAGCATGGACTAGATGAGTGAAGCTAAGGCTGTCGCACCCAACACAGGTGAAGCCGCACTGTTGTTTCTTGTGCACTCTCACACACACTCGCACACACTCACACACACAGTCAAGCACGCACATCCACGCACGCCCATTCCCACACGCAACCACTCTCCCTTTCCTTCCTGCGTGTTTGCCCTTGTTCCCTCTTCCTCTGTGTGGTGGGCATCAGCTGGAGCGGCAGCTGAATGCGTTTTACAACGAGGAGGAGGCCGACGAGGGCGACAACATGAGTGACGACGACAACTCGCGCAATGGAGACGACGACGATGACGACGACGACTCGCACATGGATGCCTGATTCACTTCGCACGGCACCCCCTGGCCTTCTGCAACCAGGTAACTCCACTTCTGAGACGTCTCAAGAGTATGAGTGACGATGACAACTCGCGCAATGGAGACGATGATGACGACCCGCACATGGATGCCTGATTCGCACAGGCGAGCAGGTGATTCCAGGCTCTGTGATGCATGCCGCTGCTGCTGCTGCTGCTGCTGCTGCTGCTGCTGCTGCCACTGGTGATGTTGCTCTTGCTGCTATTGCTGCTTTTACATCTATGGCTTCTCTAGGCTCGGTTCATTGCAAATGCACATACGATATTTGTTCAAGTGCTTGTGTTGGGCGTTCATCACCGTCTGATCTCCTTTTACCTCTCTATGTACAGGGACTCATGTCACTGCTGCCGCTGCTGTTGCTGCTGCTGCTGCCGCCGCCACTGTTGCTGCCGCTGTGCTGTCTCTCGCTCCCATCTCAACATCGGTCCCTCCTCCTTTTCTCGCCTCCGCTTTCCATTTCCAACCCCCGTGGGCTTGCTGGCTTTGCCATGTAGTGGCAATGCCGAGCCTTCCCGTGACCAACCCCACCACTCGGTGTGTCAGCGATAAGTTCGGAGTTTAAGCAGAATGGTTAGCCTGGTGGGAGTCACACGTTGAACCAGCTGGAAATGGAGGCTAGGTTTGGTTTGCAAGGGCACTTAGACTTTCGGGCGGGCAGGGAATGACGAGGTGACTGGGTTTGATCTGACCCAGTGGAAGGCGAGGGGTGGGGTTGGTACATTGCAAGGCAAGGTTGGTCCTCTGGATGGTGTTGTGCTGGTGGTGGTGGCGACAAGAGAAGAGAAGAGAAGAGGGGCATGGAAGGGTAGCAGCAATGCCTCTGCCTAGGAGGCATTGCTTCGGCGGGAGCTTCAGGAATGGTTATCACCCGTGTCAAGATTCCGCAGAAATTGCGTCAACCCTGACATGGGTCATGGTTCATGGGTCATGGGCCATGGGTTATGGGCCATGGGTCATGGGGCATAGGTCTTGTATCATGTGTCATGGTTCATGGGATATGGGTCCTGATTTGTGAATCGTGACAGGGTCCTATCCTGTCCGTGTTGTGTTGTCTGCAGCTCTGTCCGGTTTCAGGTTCTTCTCTTGCTCTCCAGAGCAGGTGAAGTGATGGCAGGGTGTGGTTGTTGGGACTGGTCCTGTGCTCCCTGTGCTGCATCTGCAGCATTTCATGCCATGCCATGCCATGTCAAGGGTTATTCGAGGGGTCCGTACGAGTTCTGGCGGTACTGATACTGGCACTGCTCTTCACGCTGGTATGAGTCACTCAATGGAACAGCCTCAGAGACGTGCAATGTTGGTGGCTATCGCGTTTCATTGCATGGGCCAGATTGTGGAATCGGTAGATAGTGCATTGAGTTGCTGCTGCTGCAATGCTGCAGTTGCATTACGCGACCAGATCCACGGTAGAATTTTAGGTTACCAGAGTGATTATAGGATCTTATGGTACATGGTCTAGGCACAGGTGTGTTTACGGAATACAAATCGTTTTTCTATATGGAAAGAAAGGCATTTTGCATATCTCCCTTGTTAAACACTGGACACATGAAATCTGTGTAGAACAGACACCTGCAAATGCTTCTCAAATCTTACTGCAGCAGGCACACTAGT
The DNA here is from genome assembly GCA_947471745.1 of Closterium sp. Naga37s-1. Classification (NCBI taxonomy): domain Eukaryota; kingdom Viridiplantae; phylum Streptophyta; class Zygnematophyceae; order Desmidiales; family Closteriaceae; genus Closterium; species Closterium sp. Naga37s-1. Next base: position 895,290 of record CANJKZ010000093.1, on the reverse strand, counting down.
TCCTGTTCTTGGACGCATCTCCTATGATAAGCCCCCCAACCTGGATGTTGGGGTGGCAAGCAAGCAGCACGGGATGGGAGAAAGCCGGCCAAGAGTTGCAAAACAGAGAAGCAATAAGCTGATGGGCAAAGGAGTGGCAGAGACTACGGTAGACTATCGCACGCAGTGAGCAAATGGGACAGGCTGGGTACGTGCACTGCTCTTCTTGGCACGTGTCATAGGCTCACCTGAGGGTCGGCTCTTGGCGCTACCTTCTCCGCGTATCTCTCTGCCTCCCCACTCTCCCTCCATCTCCTCATCGCCTCCTGCTCGCAAACACACATGCCATCTCGCCACCATACCAATAATACCATGCCATGCCATCACCATGCCACCATGCCATGCCATCACCATGTTAATGATACCATGCCATGCCATCACCACCATGCCATGCGATGCAGCACATTTGGTTGGGAAAACAAAGACATGCCAACTGAAAGTGAGTGGAAGAAAGCACTCAAATCAACCGGCTCCCCAAGCCACTAGCGTTCCTTGTCTCTGGCATGGCAACCTCACAGCCATATCATCCCCCAAATGCATCTTTCAAGGCTATTCTCCCCGAATATCCATCTCGCCCCCACCCTCCGGACCAAGAAAATCCCCATCCACGTCACATCAACCTTCCCGCACCCGTTTACCTTCCCTCCGCCTGCCCTCTTCTCCCCCACTCACTTCTCGCTCTCGTTGCTTCTCCCACTCCGGGCGCACCCACAGAAAGACTTTTGAGTCGACTGAGAAGTCACCCTCCGCATCCTCTCCCCTCCCCTCCTCACCTCTCGCTCACGTTGCTTCTCCCACTCGGGGCGCACCCACAGAAAGTACGCCGCCGTTCCCGCCACTAGCCATGCCGCGGCGTTCTGCCGCCCGCGCACGCCGCCCAGAGTGTTCCGCAGAACCTCCGCCGCGCGACCGCTCACGGTTCCGCGGGCCATCGGGGACGACGGACGCAAGGGGGATTACTGGGGAAGATGCGGAAAAAACGGCGGAAGAGTGACGAGGTTGGCGTGAGAAGCACGTCACGCGGGGTGTGCCGCACCAGAGACGACGGAACCCAGTGACACGGGTTGACAAGTAGCGGGGAGGGCGAGGAGTGCGACGCAAAGGGGGAAGGGGAGGCTAGCGCATCGACATGACTTAGCAAATTTGCCAGCTGGTTGCGTGGGGTGGCGTGGTATCTTTGTAATGTGACCTGCTTGGTTTTGAAGCGCGGTACTAGAACTTTGTGCTTGTAGGCAGTAGCAGTGAAGCAATTACTGGAACATGATTCATGGTTCTCGTAAGAATTACCCTATAAACCTCACTAGTTTGAAATGAGGTGAGGATGTACATTTCTCAGTTGGCACAGGTTAATCACCAATTAACCAAACCTATGTTCTCCAGACCAGTCCTGTACTGCAGTCCCTGTGTAAAATGTGAACACACTCAAATCTTCTTGTCAGTCCCTGCAATACCATACTCGATTGTGTGTGTGGGGTTTTCCTGTATCATGTTCTGTTCATGGTGGCCTCTTCAGTATGCACAATACACATGCATGCTGCGTGCACTTTGCGTGTACGCAGCACTGTCACCTGTTCCCCATCGGGGCCCTGTGCCTCTCACATCATGTCAGCCCCACCTCGCTCTCTCTCTCAACAAGGGCTTGGCCGATAGCAGCGAAGTCCTCCCTGTGCCACGGCACAGCATCGTGCAGCGCAAGTCATCATGGCACAGCACAGCACCTGCAGGAAGACACTCCGTCCTGCATGGGAGCTTGTGGCCTGGCATCCTCCAGGCTGCCCACCCCGACCACCTATTCTACAACATGCAGGCACATCCCACCACAGCACAGAAACATTACATGAGCACGGCTAGCAGACACAGCTTGGCAGGGTCTCCCATCACATCTACCATGGAGATTACACAGCGCAGCTGCTGCCGCCACTGCTTCCCCCACAGTTTTTGCGAGAGACATGGAGAGAGGAGGGACTTGAGAGGGGAGGTAGGCAAAGGCAGCATAACAGTAGGACACAGAAAGACAGAGGAACGAGCTTACTAGGCCAAGGGTGAAGGGCGACGGGTAAGACTTGGGAGCCTGGACAAGAACCAACAGCCCACACATAGAGGGGATTTAGAAGCAACAGGGTAAGCTGTACTCACTTATTGCATTGCTGCTGCAGCCACCACTGACAAAGCCACCAACGCCACGGCTGCTGCCTATGCTGCTGGATTTGTAGGAATGCGCTTCCATTCACTGCTGCTGCTGCCACTCCAACTGCCCACGGTGCCAGCTCCAGATAAAAGGTGGCCACGGTGCTGCTCTTTGCGCCATGGAAGAGTGGAGGACGGAGATGAGGAGAGCGCAGGAGACGAGGGGTTTGAGAGCTGAGCAGATTGGCCTGACTTATCTGGGAACAAAGCAGCAAAGACACATGCTCACCGTGGAAAGATGGTATACAAGACAGAACAGCACAACGGGAGATCCACTCACAGTTCCTTGTATGTAGGCATGATCCAGCTGTGATGCAGCCACTGGGGGTTTCTGAGTTGCCGCAGCCACTGCCCCCTTGAGTGCTGGACAGGAGGAGGGATGGCAAGGGCGAGGAAGAAAGGCAGTGGAGGAGTGAGCAAAGAGAGGAGAAACAAGTGTGTGAGAGGCTGAGGAGTCTAATCAAGATCAAGGGTGAAACGAGATGGGTACGAGAGGAGCCTGACAGGAACGCAAGTGATATCATACAACCAGCAGCACAGTAACCTGTACTTACTCCTCCATTGCTGCTGCAGTCACCACACCACTGCTGCTGCTATTGCTGCTGCTGCTGCTGCCTGCCACCGCTGGTGCACATGCTGCTGGTGCACGATTGGAGGTGCTGCCCTTCAGGTGATGAAAGAGAGGAGAGCCGAGTAGAGGAGAGGGCAGGAGAGGAGGGGTTTGTGAGGTGAGCAGAGTGGCACAAACCTCTGGAAACACAGCAGCAAAGACACTTGGACACCGTGGGATAAAGATGGTAGACAAGACGGAACAACACAACAGAAACCAGGAAAATGACAAACAGAGACGAAAGACAACACTTGATCTATTCCACGCATTCACCCACATCACTGTGTGCTTTTTATGATCCTACGGTTGTGCCGCCACTGGAGAACCCAGAGTTGCTGCAGCCACTGCCCCATTGAGTGCTGGAAGGGAGGGGAGGAAGGATGTCAAGGAAAGGGAGGAAAGGTGCGAGCAAGGAGAGGAGAAGCGAGAGGACGAGAGGGTGAGGGTGCGAAAGAGCACCGACATGGCAGAAGAGATGGCAGATGGCAGCTGGAGAAGGGATTGTGACAATGAAAGCAATGCATGGTGCATTCGCCCTGTTGCTGCGCCTTCACTCCTGGTTACCTTACCTCTTGCATCACATGAGCAAGCAGCTTGTTGTGCCAACCGATGGGCAGGCCTTCAAAGAGCAATCCGCTTCACACCAGGGATTGAAGGCTGAGAGGCACACCCACAATGCACTCACACGCCCACAAATGCACCCCCCACCTCCCTTCCCCCCTCCCCACATTCACATGTCACGCCCCGTCCATTCCCTGCCATTGCCCTCCGTCTCGCAGGCTATGAGGCACACACACGCACGGGATAGATGAACAGACACACAGAAGCGGGGAAAGAAGGGAGGGTTAGAAGCAGCAGGAGGCGAGTGGTGGAGGCAAGGGCAAGAGACACGACTGTTGCCTCTGCGCGGCGACGCCCTACGACTCACTTCACTGCCCCCATGCACGCACCCCCTGGCACGTACCTCCTTCTGTCCGCACGCTCCGCACCCGCCCTGTCACTCCTGCGCCCTCGCCTTCGCCTCGAGCAGCTCCACCCTGCTGCTGCCCGTGACCCCGGCTGCTTGTCCACTGCTGCTGCTGCTCCTGCTGCTGACATGAAGGCGCTGTTGCTACTGCTGCTGCAAGTCGCCAACGCTGCTGCATTCACCAAAGCTGCTGTTGTGTGTTGGCCTGCACGCATGTCACCCCTCCCTCCACTCCCTGCCATTGCCCTCCGTCTCACAAGCCGTGAGACACACACGCACGGGGAGAGACGCACACACACAGAATCAACGCAAGAAGGGAGGGTTAGAAGCAGGAGGAAGCGAGTGGTGGGACTTGAGAGCAGCAGACACGACTGTTGCCTCTGCGCGGCGACGCCCTACGACTCACTTCACTACCCCGCTGCACGCACCCCCTGCCACGTACCTCGCTCCGCCCGTAGCTCTGCTGCTCCTGCTCCACGCCTTCACCCCACGCAGCTGCTAGGGTCAGTGGTTCAAGTCCACTCATAGCCACTTCGGTGGGTCTATTGGCTAAATGCTGCAGCGCGCTCAAATTGCGCGATAACCTGCGGATTGGCTTTCTTGCTGAGAGCGGCTACCACCCGGCTGCTTGTCCGCTGCTGCTGCTGCTGCTGCTGCTGCTGCTGCTGCTGCTGCTGCTGCTGACGTCCACGAAGCACACTGACGGTGCTCCAGAGTGTTTGGTTGCTGCAGTGGGTGCTCTCGTCGCGATTCCCTTTGCGTCGCTGCAGTGGTTGCCAAAGAGAGCAAAGAGACATCGAAAGAGAAGGGGCGAGGGTACATGATATTAGAAAGACCGAAAGCCAGGGACACATGAAGAGGAGAACGAGCAACACAGGGACTAGGACGAAGGGAGATGGGTAAGACATGCGAGCCTGGACAAGAACAGAAGCGATATTGAACAAGAAACACACAGACGGAGAGCTCGGAAGCACTAGAAGAAGCTGAACTCACTCATTGCATTGCTGCTGCCGCAACCAATGCAGCTCCCATTGACGCTGCCACCACTGCTATGGCAGCTGCCCATGCCGTCACTGCCATGGCAGGGTCAGTTAGAATAAAAGGTGCAGCCCTTCACTGCTGCTCACCCTTCCACTGCTGCTGGCACCTCTGCTGCTGCTGCCAATGCAGCCTCCCATGGTACTGGCTCTGAATAAAAGGTGCTGCATTTCTGACGATGAAAGAGAGGGGAGCAGAGAAGACGAGAGGGCAGGAGAGGAGGGGTTTGAGAGCTGAGCAGAATGGTATGATTATCTGGATCACAGGAGCAAAGATACACGGCCACTGTGGAAAGACAGAAGGCAAGACAGAACGGCACGGCAGAAAGCATGAAAACGGGGGATGCAGAAGTGGTATACTACCTAATCTGACCCCCCCACAACTCCTTGTGTGCTCGCCATGATCCTGCAGTTGCCCTGAGTTGCTGCTGCCACTGTCGCCTTGAGAGCTGGAGCTGAGGGTAGGAAGGATATCAAGGGAAGGGAAGAGAGGCGTGAGCAACGAGAGGAGAGTTGAGTGGATGAGAGGGTGAGGATGCAAAAGAGCACCGGCATGGCAGAAGAGATGGCACATGGCAGCTGGAGAGGAGACCGAGAGAAAAAAACAATGCATTGTGAGTTCACCATACTTGTATTGGAAGAGAGAGCAGCTTGTTGTCCCGATCGACGGGCGGCCTTTTCCCCCGCATACACACACATGCACGTGCGCACACAGAGCAGCAGTGAGTGCACGGTGAGGGGACTAAGAGGGAATTGGCCAATGCAAGAAGCTGCAGGCAAGAGAAGCGAGGGGCCTTTGATGGAGGCATGACCACCAGCCACAGACCCCAAAGAGAACCAGAGGGGGTGAACCTGAGGGGGCTGTGAACCTGAACCTGAACCTGAGAGGCTACCTGCAACAGGAGGGGTCTGTGGCTTGTTGTGAGTTGAGCCCGAACCAACCAGTGGCGATTTCAGAGGAAGCAGCGAAACTCATGAAATACAAGCGACAAGCGCTTGCATCACAAAAGGCAAAGTGTACGGAGGAGAAAATACTTAGCTGGAAAGTCAAGGCGCCGTTGACAAAGCTCGAACAGTCGCCAAACGCTCCTTCATTCACCAACACGGCTGCTGTGTGTCGACGGGAACAAAGCTCGAACACATGTCACGCCCCCTCCACTCCCTGCCATTACCCCCTCCCTCACAGGCCGTGAGGCACACACACACATGGGGAGAGACGCACACACACAGAATCAACGCAAGAAGGGAGAATTAGAAGCATGAGGAAGCGAGTGGTGGGACTCGAGAGCAGCAGACACGACTGTTGCCTCTGCGCGGCGACTCCCTACGACTCACTTCACTACCCCCCTGCACGCAACCCCTGCCACGTACCTCGCTCCGCCCGCCGCTCCGCCGCTCCTGATCCACGCCTTCTCCCCACGCAGCACCACCCTGCTGCTGCCCGTGCTCCATGCTGCCCGGCGTCTGCTGCTGTTTCTGCTGCTGATGTTCCTGAAACACACTGACGGTGCTCCAGGGTGATTGGTCGCTACAGTCGAATCTCTCCTCGTTACCCTCCCCTGCGTTGCCGCATCTGACACTCCTGAAACACACTGACGGTCCACACCATGCCAAACCGCATGCACCCCAAATGCACAGCTGCATCACACGGCTCCTCCTGCAAACGCTTGGATGCCATGGAGCAAACACGCACAGACAAACGACACAAGAACTAGGTTAGTAGCAGCAGGAGAGGAGCAAGAGAGCAAGGCAGCAAGCAACTGACTGACGACTCTGCGCTGGCGGCGCCCAACGACCTACTCTACACCCCCAGCAGCTCCTCCCATGGCCCTCACCAGGCCACGCCCGGTCCGCTCTCCTCATGACCTCGAGTGTCTTTCGAGGCGGAACAGCGACGGTCACACCACAAGATACTCTGCTGACCGCCAAAAAGCCACGTAGTAATTCCCCTCCATGTTGCAGGCCATGACGCACACACACGCAAGGGAAGGAAGACACAGACACACAGAAGCGGAGCAAGAAGGGAGGGTTAGAAGCAGCGGGAAACGAGTGGTGGAGGCAAGGGCAAGAGAAGCGACTGTTGCCTCTGCGCGGCGACGCCCTACGACTCACTTCACTGTCCCCCTGCACAAACCCCCTGGCACGTACCATTAGTGTTGCTGCTGACAGTGCTCCAGTGTTGCTGCAGGTTAGGTGCTCCAGGTTAGGTGCTGCAGGTTAGGTGCTGCAGGTTAGGTGCTGCAGGTTAGGTGCTGCGGGTTGCTGAAACACACTGACGGTGCTCCAGGAGGGTGATTGGTTGCTGCAGCTGTTGTTCTCCTCGTTAACCGCTCCGCGTCGCTGCCTGTGATGCTCCTGAAACACACCGTCGCTCTACACCATGCCTCACCGTGCGAACCAAAGCACAGCTGCATCACACGGCCACTCATGCACAGCCTTGGAAGCACATCATACAGCAGCGCACATACACACTCATGCATGAAATAACAGAAACAGAGGCAAAAAGTGGCAGTTTGTTAGCTGCAGCAGGAAAGCGGATGGGGACTAAGACAACGAAATCAGACTGAGACTCTGCGCTGGCGGCGCCCTACGACCTACTCGGCCCCCCAGAAGCTCTCCCCGTTGCACTTACAAGGTCAAGCCGTGTGTGTGTAACTCACGTGTAATAGAGGAAACAGCAGCTCGCCGCTTTGATGGCGGAAACGGCAGCCAAGTTGAGTTGCTGCTGCCGTGTGTCAACCAGGAACGAGACCAGAAATCGTGTCAGCCCCCGTCCACTCCGTGTTACTTTTTCCTGTCTCGCAGGTCGTGAGAGGCACACACACACACGGGGAGAGACGCACATATATGGAAGCGGTGCAGAACGGGAGGGTTAGAAGCAGCAGGGCGAGTGGTGGAGGCAAGGGCCAGAGACTCGACTGTTGCCTCTGCGCGGCGACGCCCTACGACTCACTTCCCTGCCCCCCTGCAAGCACTCCCTGCCACGTACCTCGCTCCGCCCGCCACGCCTTCGTCTTAAGCAGCACCACGCTGCTGCTGCTCGTGCTCCAGGCTGCTCGTCCACTGCTGCTGCTGCTGCTGTTTTTGCTGCTGCCACTACTGCTGCTGACGTCCACGAAGCACACTGACGGTGCTCCAGGGTGCTTGGTTGTTGCAGTCATGCTGTCTATGTGCTGCGTTGCTGTAGTTGTTGGCAGAGAAGTCACGAGACATCGAGAGAAAAGGAGCGAGGGAAATAAATTAAGAACGACAGAAAAGATAGCCAGGGATAAAAGAAGAGGAGAAGGAGCAACACATGGAAAAGGATGAACGGAGAAGGGTAAGACATGGAAGCCTGGACAAGAAAGCAGGCGATATTAAACAACCAGCACCCAGACGGAGCTTGGAAGCACGTAGGCTGTACTCACTCCTCCATTGCTGTTGCAGTCCCCACTACAGCTGCTATTGATGTCACAACGTCGCAGCCACCACTGCCACGGCTGCTGTCCATGCTGCTGGTTCTGGATAACAGTCGCGGCCCTTCACTCCTGCTCAACCCTCCACTGCTCTTGCTGCCATCACAGTTGCCCTTGGTGCCTGGCTCTGGATAAAAGAGGCTGCCCTTCGGGTGATGGAAGAGAAGGGAGCAGAGAAGAGAGAGCAGGAGAGGAGGGATATGGGAGCTGAGCAGAGTGGCATCATCATCATCATCATCATCATCATCATCATCTGGAACACAGCGGCAAAGATGCACGGCTTTCGTGGAAAGAAAGTAGGCAAGACAGAACGGCACGGCAGAAAGCATGAAATCGGGGGATGCAGAAGTGGTATACTACCTAATCTGATCCACTCACAACTCCTTGTGTGCCTGCCATGCCATGATCCTGCAGTTGCCCTGAGTTGCTGCTGCCGTTGCTACTGCTGCTACAAGTCACCAACGCTGCTGACGTGTGTCGGCCAGGAACCAAGCCCGCACGCACATCCCTCCCCCACAATCCCTGCCACTCCCCTCCGTGTCGAAGGGCACACACACGCATCGAGAGGCACGTACGCAAACAGACAGAATCCGCACAAGACGGGAGGGTTAGAAGAAGCAGGAGGCGAGTGGTGGAAGCAAGGGCAAGATACACCACTCTTGCCTATGCGCGGCGACGCCCTACGACTCACTTCACTGCTCCCCTGCAAGCAACCCCTGCCACGTACCTCGCTCATACGCTGCTCTACCGCTCCTGCGCCATGCCTTTGCCCCAAGGAGCACCACCCTGCTGCCGCCTGCGCTCGAGGTTGCTCGCCCATTGCTGCTGCTGCTGCTGCTACTGCTACTGACGACCACGAAACGCACTTGATGGTGATCCAGGGTGCTTGCTTGGTTGCTGCACTCGTTGCTCTCCTCGCTCACACCTTGACTCTACATCGCTGCTTCTGACGCTCGTGAAACACACTGATGGTGCACACCATGCCACACCACAGGCACCAATGCCCTGCTGCATCACACGGCCACTCACGCAAAGGCTTGGAAGCCATCATACAGGCACGCACAGACACACACGCACGTGCACAAACAGAACCACAGGACCCGAAAAGCACAAGAACTAGGTTAGCTGCAGGCGAAGACGAGCAAGAGGCCAAGGCAGAAAGAAAGTGACTGACGACTCTGCGCTGGCGGCGCCCTACGACCGGCTCCCCCTCCCCAGCAGCTCCTCCCATGGCACTCACCAGGCCACGCCCGGTCCGCTCTCCTCGTGTGCGCGCTAACATCTGTCGAGGCGGAGCAGCAACGGTCGCACCACGAGACTCTGCTGATGGAGGCCCAGGCGCATGTCACGCTCCGTTCGCTCCCTGTCATTCCCCTCCGTCTCGCAGTTCGTGAAGCACACGCATGCATAGAGAAGCACGCACACAGAAGCGGCACAACAAGGGAGGGTTAGAAGCAGCAGGAGGTGAGTGGTGGAGGCAAGGGCAAGAGACACGACTGTTGCCTCTGCACGGCGACGCCCTACGACTCACTTCACTGCCCCCCTGCAAGCAGCCCCTGGCACGTACCTCACTCCGTAAGCCGCCCTGCCGCTCCTGCGCCAAGCAGCACCGTGCTGCTGCTGCCCATGTTCCAGGCTGCTCGCTGCCCGGACTGTGTCACTGCCTCTGACGCTCCTGAAACACAATAGTGGTCCAGATTATGCCACACCGCATGCACCAACGCCCAGCTGCATCACGCGCAGGCTTGGAAGAAACGATTCAGTCACCCTCAAACACACGCGTGCATGCCACAACAGAACCACAGACAAGAAGAGTACAAGAACTCCGTTAGTTGCAGGCGGAGAGAAGCAAGAGAGCAAGGCAGCAAGCAAGTGACTGACGACTCTGCGCTGGCGGCGCTCTACGACCGTCTCTCCCCCCCAGCAGCTCCCCCCATGGCACTCACCAGGTCACGCCCGGTGCGCTCTCCTCGTGTGCGCGATAGCATCCTTCGAGGCGACGTAGTGACCTCCGCACTACGAGACTGTGCTCACTGACTGAAAGCCACGTGGCCATGAATCGGTCGTCGCATTGTCGCGTCTCTCCTCTCGAGTCGACGGTCACGGTGGTCGGCCATTGATTGCGCCTATGAGAGCGACGTCGGAAGCGGAGAGCGTATGTGGAAACGTAGAGCGTCGGTGGAAATCGAGAGCGAAGGCGGAAACGGAGGAGACAGCCGGTAACGTATCCGTCTTGGCGACGAGCAGCGGCTGTTGAATGTCTATCCACGGCCAGTACACGAGGTGACTTTTGGGTTGAGTTTAAAAAGCTGGGTGAGCGACGCTTCTATATTCTACAACCGCTGCGACGAAGATGTCGACTGCCTGTGACGATACGAAGAGCGGCGACTTGGACCGTAAAGACCATTGGCATCTGTCGCGACATCCGTACCACCATGTTATCCTGACATCCGCCAGACGACTGTCGTGACGCACGGACTACTATGTTTCTTAACATTCGTCTCTGTCGCAATATCCGCCTAAACGTTTCATCTCAAACTCCACCTTAACGTCTCTCGAGATATCCGCATTAAGATCTACGGTTAACCCCGCTTCACACAACCGATAATAGTTTCAGGTGTGTCAGGAAACTAAGCGGCTATGAAGTCGAGACCGAGCCAACAAGTAGGAAAGAGAGGAAAGCGAGATTCCAAAGAGAGTGCCATTTCCAGTCCACAGAATCTCCTTCCACCTACTCGTCGTCGCCGCTCGCAGCGCGAAATGTTGACCTTGACATGGCACAACTGGCGGCGGGAATGGTGTGTGGCTGGGAATGCTGGGCGTCGCCTGGTTCGGAGAGCTCTAGGGAAGTGCAGTTTGGGGATTTTTTGCGAACGGACAAAGTTGCGAACGGCGCGATGCGGGGATTGATTGGATGAGGCGGTGGCAGGTTCAGTCAGATAAAGTTTGAAATGATTTGGCGGGAAAATCGAAGCCCTGTTGCAGAGAACCTAGGGATCAATTCAAAGCTTGTGTGCAATGGTGAAACACTGCATGTACTGTATGACATGTAGGTAAGAAATTCGGATCATATTTCTGTACTTCATCTAGGACCTAACAAGCACATCATACTTTCCTCGAATTGCATGTACTGAAAGAAAAGAATGATAATACATGGCTATGTACATAGGTTGCCGGGCAACAGCATGAAAAGAAAGCAGTCAATCGGAACAATTCATCAGCTTGGCTGATTGGTGTGCCTCGGTATCATCTGAGGGTTAACCCTAGATGGAAACCAACACACAAAAGCTTCAGCAGCTCGCATGGGTAGCACCAGAGATGCAAAACATGGACTGGCAATAGCGGCAGCAGCAGGAGGGGGATGGGCTGAAGATGTGGACTGTCTGGATAGGCAGATGGGAAACCTGATGCATGCATCCATCAAGGCTGCGCACCAAAGGGCGAGCACCAAGGTGCTGCCCTGCTGGATGCTGCTTGAAGTGCAAGTAGCGCTCCAAAGCCCCACCAAAAAAAGAAAGGATGTTGGAAACTCTAAGAAAAGAGGAGAGTGACTACCACTGTGCCTGGATCTGTGAACGAAGGCACCAAGAATGTGTTGATGATGCAGGCGTTTGGTGTCAATGGCTGGGCACATCTGAGTCTTGCGCCAGCCATGGGTGACCTGGAGTACCGAGAAGATTGGGAAGAAAAAAAAATAGAACAAAGAAACAGGAATACTAAGAAAAAGGACAATAAGCAGCCCCTGCTGCTGGATGAAGGACCTCAGGAAACCAAGTGGTGTGCTGCAAGAGATGCATTGAAAACCAGACGTTGCAATGTAGCGAGAGGAAGCATTGCAACAGATCAGGGCAAGAGGCGGGTACGCACGAAGGATGTCATGAGCCGAAGGCCGCTTGCTGACATCGCGGCAGAGCATGAGCGTGAGCAGATCCTTGGCCTCTGGAGACAGCGACTGCAGAGGGGGAGACTCGAGGTCCAGAGGGGCAGACGCCACCGCCCTGAACACATCCATGATCGTAACTGCCATGTCATCATGGGGTTGGGGAGGGGGGGAGAAGAAGGTTTGGGAACGTGAATGAGGGGACACAGCGAGTGCTGCGGGTTACTCCCATAGCAGGGCAGGAAGGGGCACAGGAACAGTGGAAAGCAAAGGTAGAAAATTAACCAGCCTGTGCATATTCCTAGCACACTAATGCGCTCCTGCTCACCTCCATCAAAGGGCACTCTGCCAGCGAGCAGCAGGTGCAGCAGCACGCCCGCACTCCACACATCCACCTCGGGCCCGTACCCTCCTCCCCCGCGCACCCTCAGCACCTCAGGCGCCACGAAGCATGGGCTCCCTGCCACCTCATGCAACCGCTTGTCTTGGGAATAGAAGGTGGCAAGGCCGAAGTCGATGGCGACGAGAGGGGACGCAGGGTCGTTGAAGAGAAAGATGAAGTTGCAGTCCTGCACGTACAACACAACCAGCAGCAGATGCGACAGGCAGAGAGAGAGAGACTGAGCTCAGAACGGTGGGGAGTGAGCGAGCCAAGTGCAGATGCAGCATAAAAAGGAACTGGCTGAAGCATTAGCCGTAACATTCCTTCCACCCCTCAGCTCCCCCTCGCCATGACCAGTTAGAACCCAGGTGCAGTCCCTGAGATCCCTGCGACCCCTGCTACCCCGAGCGAGCCTACAAGAAGCTGCGTTGGAACTGACCTTGACGTCACGATGCACGATTCCGCGGTCATGGCAGTACGCCAGCACGCTCACCACCGATCGCATCACCCGCGCCGCCTCTCGCTCGCTCATGGCACCCTGAGACAAGGAGGCGAGGAAAACGCTTAGCACCGAGAAGCTTCTGCAGACTTCCAAATTAGACTTCCGAAACGTTAGTTGTCCAAGGTCAAATGTGAAATGTGAAATGTGAAATGTGAAACGTAAAACGTAAAATGTAAGACGGTCCTTCGCCTCGTTCGGGGCATCAAAGCGCATGAGTGATTCTTATCAGCTATTCAAAGGCAATTTAGTAGCTGTATGGTCCTTCACCAGAACGAAGGCTCGAAGACATGGAACGCGAGTCGCACACACACACCTGTTGCGCGATGCGGTCCTTGAGGCTGGGCCCCTCGCAGAGCTGCATGACGATGTGCGTGTGCTGCGCGTCATCCACCACGTCGTACAGCCGCACCACGCCCGGATGGCCCTGCATCCGCGTTAGCAAATCCACCTGCACCGCACCGTGCGGACACGCGGAGAGGAGTCGACGCGAGTCAGTCGTGACACGAAACAAAGACAAACGGGGGAAATAAACCATTGATGGTGTACAGACAAGGCCTTGGATAATAATCGTTCGTAATATACCTCCTTTTTTGCCGTCGCGGATCGGTCCAGGTTCGGGGGGACTCCACCGCCCTCGTTGCTGCGGCTGCTGAATCCGCTGCCTCGGCTGGTGCTTCTGCTGTTGGCCGTGCTGCTGCTGCCGGCCGATACGAGTCGTGGCAGGTCGTCCTTTGGGATCGACTTGCATGCGAATCGTTTCGCGACAGTCGCGAGACCGCCAGCGATCACCCCCTGCGACTGCGCCGGCGACGATGCTGGCGAAGGAGAGGAAACGCCACTGCTGAGGCCAGACGATAATGACTCAAATCCGAAAGGAGACGAGGGAGAGGATGCAAAGGATAAGGGAGACTCCGACGAGCACGGAAGCGGCGAGGAAAAGGAGACGGATTGCCCGGGCTGCTCTTTGAAGAACTTCTCCCTAGGCCAGCACACACGCACAGAGCCGTGCTTCCCTGATCCCAGCAACTTCCCCACGTGGTATTTCGCCTCCAATGAGCCGTCCGTTTCCGTCGCTTTCCCAGCATCGGCCATCTTAGCATACGCACCCCTCATGAACAGCTTCTGCTCGATCTTGCGAGGTTTACTGTGAGACCTAGACTTCACATTTCTATCCTTTCCCGCCACATCAGCCGCACCCGACCCATCAGAACCGTGAACACCTTCCCCGGTGTTGGGAGCTTCGCTGTCGGCTTTCTTAGCCCGGCGATCCGCAGTCTTGGCATGGAGCTGCGCGAAGCGAGTGACGCGGTGGTGCGAGTATCTGGTCCTTGACGCGTCAATCCCAAGATTGTCGTCGGTAGCCCATACGGCGGAGGGTGCCGAGCAGGAGTTTCCCATCGCGACAAACGGCGGTGGCAGCAGCAATTGCTAACGGTAAGAGTGGTCGTGTCAGGAGGGTGAGGCCAAACCAGCCGCCATTGTGGGAGGTATGACGGCTATACTAAGAGACATCAAGTTCGTCAATGGAGATGAGCCGTGGTGAGCAAGGTGGGGAAACAGTTCATGCCCGTGAGGAATGAACCAAGGATAGGAGCTCCAGATTGGAAAGACTCAACAAAGCACGATCTACTAAGTAACCTCACGTGTCACGTGACTCACGTGTCTTCCACTTCTCGCCTAACCCTGTCTCTGCTCTGGTCGCCGATTCTCCTCTCCTCCCGTCTAGTCACTTGGCTGTTGCTGGTTGTCACTTGGTTGGTTGGTGGGGTTGTCCATAAGGGCGGCGCGCACCCAAATTTCAGCAATTGCGCCATGCTACAAAAGGTTGGGGGCTGGGGGAAAACGCGCGCACAAGAAGTATGCGCTGTGCAGGGCCAGGAGGGGCAGACCTTTCAGTTGACCAAAATTTATACTGCCAGTTTGTAGAATTGCAGTACAGTAAACCCTAGACAGTTGGTGCTTAAAAAGTTCATATGCTCGAATACGTTTTACCATCAGACTACATGATCGGAAAAATGTTAACCCTGCACCCCACGGACACGCTGACTGAGCCATTCGGGGGTAGCGCCACAACCCCCTGACCAGTCCCGCGCGGCTTCCCTCATCCGAGGTGTTTCTTTGAGCCTTCGTGGAGAACAAACGCCAGCCCGACCTCCGAAAAGTTGGAAAAAGTTTCCTGCTGAGGGCAGCCAATGTTGTTTTTTTTTTGCGCACTCTCCATAGGCTTCTCAACCACAGGTGCCTGCCCAAAGCGCTTGCGAGGTCTCCAGCAAAGAATATTCCTAGCCGCACCGTTCTCTGGTTGGGAACGGGCGGGAGAAGGGCTAGCAAGCCCCCAAAGTGCGTGCGTGCAGTCGTGGACGGATCTGGGCCTGACTAGGGGTGACGCAGCAATTCAGTCTGCATCATTCACAGCATTCCACGTGTTGAGAAAGTTGTCAGACAGTGAGAAGGTCGCCAGGTTCAACGAGCCGCAATGATTCCACCCAGCAACGATTGGGGCGAACCAATGGATAAGCTGCCTGGGATATGAGCTGTCAAAGGCCACATTCTGAGGTCCCGAGAAGTATCTGACCTGGACCAGCAATCCCTGCTGTGACTAATAGGGGAGAACCCGAAAATCACATCCCAGCGCGCCTCGTTCACACAACGCAACAGGTGAAGCGGTTTAGAGTTACATCGTGTAACCATGTTATTCGCCATCACGCTACACAGGATTCACCTTATTTAACACTAAATCTACTGTTTAGTAAATTGCTCGTCTCACAATGTCACCTTGTTATCGCAAGGTCTGACTACCCTCCTCTTCATCTGCGTCATCTACGTCAGGCACGAACAAGACATGGTCTATGGGGTTGTTGGCTGCATCATATGCTGACCACGACAACAAATGGGCACTCAAATCCACACGTACATAGTGGTGCCCCAAATGTGTCACCTGTAGATTGGGAGGAAGAAAGGGGATATGGACATCCAGAAGAAAAGCCTCAGATTAACCAACACTGCCGCTGGCCTGACCTACACTACAAATGGGGAAAAAAAAGGCGTGAAATAAACGAAGGGTCCCCAAGAGTTTTCAATAGATCTACATCAGCTGACTAAAATCTAGATGAAGCACAAGCGCTCACCTTATACATGCCCCAGTCGGCAACTCGGTGCTTGTCAATGCGCTCCCCACCTCCCCCCAATATGGCGTACATGACTCCGTTCCTCTCGCCCCTTTGGTACGCATGTGAGTGCCCACTAACCACCAGATCCACACGATACTTCTCAAACAGAGGAACCCACTCCAACCTCACCCACTCCGTCCGCCTCCTCTCCCCTCCACCCCCATCCTCTCCACTCCCCTCCCCACCACCACTCCCTCCAAAACCACTTCCTGGCCCACCACCACCCCCACTCCCCCCACTACCACCACCACTGTGGCTCCCATGCCATGAAGCAGCATCCCAGTAGTCAATGAAAGGAGGGACGTGCAGCAGGACGGCTACAAACGGGGGTGCTATTCTGCGCTCCCTCGCTGCTGCCACCGCCTCTAGCGTGGCCCGCAGCCATGCTGTCTGTACAGCAATGGAAGACGAATTCACGTTGGAATCAAGGCCTATCCACAGGCATTCCCCTAGCAGCATTGACCACCACCGTACATCTCCGCTGGTAGGCATGGCAGAGGAGTGTGTGGTGGTGGTGGCAGCGGTGGGAGTGGCAGTGGTGGCGGTGGTATGTGGTGTGGTGGAGGCAGAGGGAACAGACCATAGGGAGGGAGGAGGGGAGGAGGTTGACGTGGGTGAGAGGAGTGAGGAGGAGGAAGGAAGAGGGGCGAACAGGTCCGCAAGCTGATGGGCATCGATCAGCGCATCAACACTCTCACTGCTGCTACCATTGCTTCTGCCGCCGCCGCTGCTGCTGCTGCCCCTACCACCGCTACTGCCGCTGCCACGGCCCCCCACCCAGCCTCCCCCATGTGCTGCTGCTGCTGCTCCTGCACCTGACCCACTTGCATGCCCCACAGCTACATCGAGATCCCCATGCACGCCCAGGGAAGGAATCGACGCCGCCACATGGCTCGCTTCCAGTGGTTGTGTCCACATGCGCTGCCACTGCAACACTGCAGCACCCTCTCCCCCACCACTCGCACCACCACCAGCAGCACCACTGCCACCACCACCACCCGCCGCCGCTGCCGCAGCCGCAGCCTCAGCAGCAGCAGCAGCGGCGGCTCCAGGGACCCGGTCGCCCAGGTGTAGAATCAGGTCTGCGGAGGGTTTATGCGCTCGGATGTGCGTCAGGTGGCGCCGGAACACAGAGCTGCCCCCCTGCGTGTCTGATATGATTACCAGGTGGAAAAACTCGTCGTCTACGTTGTTATCGTCCTCATACCCCTCCCCTTCGTCCTCCTCCGCCGCTGCCCCAGCCCCTGCTCCTCCTCCTCCTGCCGCTGCTCCTGTGCCTGCCCCTGTTCCTCCTGTATCCCCTGCTGCCCCACCCGCACCGCCACCAGTTCCTGATCCCGACCCTGCATCCCCAACTGCACTCTCACCGGTCTTGCCCGGGCCAATCGGCACACCCACAGGTGGCCTCTCATGCGCCTTGCGCCCCCACATGCCCTTCTTCCCCACTCGAGACTCAAACTTGGGCGACCCTCCCCCCCCATGGTCCTTAAGCCCTGCTGATTTTCTCAGCATGGCCGCCCGGGTCTTCAGATAATGCCGCCTCTTGTTGTGCCGCTCGAACCAGGACACGCGGTGGCCGCCCGAGCGGTTGGAGAGGGCGGCGGAGCGGTGGGCGGCAAGGGCGGCGTAGGGCGTGGGGCCGAGGAAGTGGAAGGAGAAGACGGGGGAGCACTGCGAGCCGGAAAGCACACGGTAGTTGTAATGGCCCGTGGGGATGGAGGCAGGTAGTTGTGCCGTGTGCACCCAATGGGATGATGACACCTGGACAGGTGAGACAGGTGCATGTGTGTATGCGTGTGTGTGTGTGTGCGTGAGAAAGAGAGAGAGAGAAAGGTGGAGCGGAGGATGAGGAAGGTGGATGAGTCAAGAAAGGAAATGGGGGGAAACGGGGATGGGACAAGGTCGGTATTAAAATCACCAGCGGATTTGCATAGCATTTTAACGTATGCAGAGCAGGCAGGCAGGAAGAGCAGGAAGAGCAGGCAGGGCAGGAAGAGCAGGAAGAGCAGGAAGAGCAGGAAGAGCAGGCAGGCAGGAAGAGCAGGAAGAACAGGCAGGGCAGGCAGGAGGCAGAGGCGGAAGTTTCCCACTGACCTGCACAGAGCTAGTAGCTGGTACCATCCAGCTGCCATGACTCGCTGCTCCTTCCACACCCCCACCCTCTCTACCTCCCCACCTCCCGCCCCACTCATTTCCCAAACCCTCTCTGCTTGCCCCAGCTTCTTGCTCCCTCCCCACACCATCAGCGCCCATTCCTGTTCCCCCACCCGCACCCCCACCCCCACCTCCTGCCGCTCCTCCTCCCCCTCCCTCTCCCCCTCCCCCTCCTGGTGCTACCGACGCATTACCGGCACTGCTGCCCCCAGCAGCACCCGCGTCAGAGGCGGACACATAGCCAGCTGCTCTTCTCCCCAGCGGCTCACTGCCCCAACCCGCCCTTCCACCCACATGCTGCTGCTGCTGCTTGTCCAGCTGCTGCTGCTGCTGCTGCTGCTGCTGCTGCTTGTGCTGGCCCTGTGCGGCCGAGCAGGCATCTTGAAGGATGGCACATGCAGGGGAGGCTGCCCCTGCTTTCATGACTCGATGCTTCTGCCGCACTCTGCAAGGGGGAGGAGGAGAAAGCACGTGCCGCGGTGAGGGAGTGGAAGGTGGAAATGTGGGGCACGGCAAGCGAAGTAGGGGAAAAGGGGGAAGAACGAGGGAGGAGAGGGACGGATCAAGAGGGTAATAGCTATCTGCAAGCGCTTTGCAGCCCTGTTACCTCACCCCGACCAACGCTCAACCCCTTCTCACCCCTCATCCCCTTTTCCTTTTAATCCCCTGAACCCCGTACCCCTGAACCCCCCCTCTCCCTGTGCTATGTCCCAAGTCGTGCTGGAGGTGGGGCCTGTGGCACGCAGATGCTGTGCACCTGCACCAGGTTCCAGTTGCTCTCTGTCCCGCTTGTGATAAGTCGATTTTCGAGTCGACTCAAAAATCGACTTATCACACACCAGTTGCTCTCTGTCCTGCTGCACCGATTTTTCAGGTGGAGGTGGTGGTGGTGGTGGTGGTGGTGGTGGTGGTGGTGGTGGAGGTGGTGGTGGTGGTGGTGGTGGTGGTGGTGGTGGTGGTGGTGGTGGTGGTGGTGGTGGTGGTGGTGGTGGTGGTGGTGGTGGTGGTGGTGGTGGTGGTGGTGGTGGTGGTGGTGGTGGTGGTGGTGGTGGTGGTGGTGGTGGTGGTGGTACTGGTGGAGTGAGTGTGTGCAGCACGCACCTGCACATGACCACGCTGTGTTGCACCACGTTGCAGTTGCTGTCCCACTGCACTGACAGCTGCGCCACCCCAAACGCGTGGCCTTGTTCCGCCGATGCAGCGGGAGCGGATGAGGACGAGGAGGAGGAGGGGTGAGAAGAGGCAAGGGGCACGGAGATGTTGCCCCAGATCTCCTCCCTCTCCTCCCCTTTCGGCTCTCGGGCAGTGTAAAACAACCGTGGACCTGCCCGAATCATACAAGTCAGTACAACAGGGGCCGATGCTGCTGCTGCTGCTGCGGCTGCTGCTTCTGTTGATGTTGCTGCTGTAGAGTTCTTGGAATAAGAGGAGTTTTCTACACAAGGAAAGGGGAGCGGGAGAAGGGAGGAAAAAGTGGCGAGATAAGGAAGGTGTCATGGAAGTGTCATGGAAGTGTCATGGAAGTGTCATGGAAGTGTCATGGAAGTTGCCGTAAACCTGATGGAGGAATTTTGAGACGTCTCTACGCTCACAAATAAGACAAAGGGATTAGGTTGGCAAAAAAAAACAATTTCTTTCTGTGACACCAAACAAGCAGAAACCCATGTTGCTTCAGTTTTGTGGGAAGCGGGGACCAGAGATCAGAGGGCAGAGGTGAAGGAAAAACTGAAGAGGCAAGAGAGAAGACAGGAGAGCGGAAAGGGGAAAGGAGAAAAGGGAGAGCGAAGAAAAGAGAGGGGAGAGAGAAGGAAGAGGAGAGAGGGGAGAAGGGAGTGCGGAGACAGGAGAGGGGAGCGTGAAGAGGAGCGAGGGAGAGGGGAAATGCACGAGGGGAGTGAGGAAGCCCTTTGACCCACAAAGCTCCTACCTTGATCCCTGCTGCTGAGCACAGCAGGCGAGCCTTGACCCAGGAGAGAAGAATGGGTGGGATACATGAGAGACAGCTTTACAGCCACGCCCCCTGCCGCCTTTGAGTCAACTCAAAAAGCTCCTACCTTGATCCCCGCTGCTGGGCACAGCAGGAGAGCCTTGACCCAGGAGCGAAGCATGGGTGGGATACATGAGAGACAGCTTTACAGCCACGCCCCCTGCCGCCACTGCCCCACGGGGCCCCTTCCCAACTCCATCCCCAGCAGCACCGCCGGTGCTGGCACTGGCAGCACCACCCGTGGCAGCAGCAAGAGCGGCAGCAGTTTCTGCTGTTTCTGCTATTTCTGCTGCTGCTGCTGTTGCCGCGTCAGGGGGCAGGTCGCCAAGAATCGGGAAGGACGGAGGTGCGCAGAGGTCTACAGAGAGATACCGGGCTGATGGAGGCACCTGGTGCGGGGCATTGCAGAGGGGTGGGGTGCGGTGGAAAGGAGGGACAGAGTTGATGCACAGGGCATAATGCACACGGGGTTGGAGCGGGATAACATGTGTGCTTAGCTCCTTGAGCAAACCATGCACGCATTGAAAAGAGCTGATTGAGTTTCATTCTGCTAGATTCAGATCCTCACATCCCATGCTGCCATGACCCCATGCGTCCATGCTCACACTCTTTCTCCCCACTAACTCACTTACCAGTGCCACCAGCGGCCCCACATCGCGTTGCCTCGTAATGCTCTGCCCCACCGCTCCCACCCGCACCAACTCCTCCCCTGCCTCCCCTCCCTCCCCCACAGGAAACCTCCCAGAACTTCCCTTCTCCTGCTGCGAGCCCCCCACCCGCGCGCTCTCTTCACTTCCCCTTGCCCCCTGCCCGTCCCCCCACAGCGCCACAGACAGCACCACGCGCTGGGTCTCCACCAAGCCCCGCTCAATTGCCCCTGAATCCTTCCGCCATCCCTCTCTTGGCGCCTCCTCCGCTCCCCCCCCTGCTCCCGCCCCCCCTACTCCTCCTGCTGCACCTCCCTCTCCCAATCTCGCTCCTGCTGCTGCTCCTGTTGTTGCTCCTGTCACTGCTCCTGTCCCCGTCCTCCCTTCTTCTCTTCTGTCGTCACCTTCTGCCCCCTCTCGCTTCACGCTTTCTTGCCCTTCCCCTTCTCTTCGCTGCCCCTCGCCCGCATCCGCAGTCTCATTGCCCCCAATGCCCCCACCCGCTCCCACTCCCGCCCCCAGTCCCGCTCTGAGTCCCTCCCCCATCTGCAGCAGCACAGACACGTAAACTGCGCCGCTTCCGCCAGTGCCCCTCATCTCCGCCACCTCCCGTATCCGCGCGCGGACGTCTGTGGCCCACCGCCGGCACACCAGCCCGTGCGCGCCCCGCCACAGCAGCGTGAACTCCCGCGAGTCGTTCCCAGCAGAGCCGGCGGACGCGGAGGCGGAAGGGAGAGGGGTAGCGGGGACAGGAGAGTCCGTGCGGATGCGCTGGGAGCGGGGGAATTGGCGCGCAGCTGCTGAGGAGGCTGAAGAAGAGGACGAGGAAGGGGATGGATCTGCAGCATCCGGAAGGGAGGAGGATGGAGGTGGGCGGAGGAGTATGGAGCGGTCGAGAGGGAGCAGGAAGGTGGCGGCGGGGAACAGATCAGTATCCACGTGGATGCATGGCGGCACCGCCTTGTCCTGTTGCGGCTGCGCCTGCTCGTGCCAGCGCCACGCACGGGTGAACGGCGCAGCGGGAAAGGGGCGGGGGTGAGTGGGGAGAGGGGATGGGAGGAGGGTGGGGAGAAAGGTGGGTTTGGGGTGGTGGTGTTGTGCTAACAAGTTGTTATTTATCTCCCAATTGGGGCGTGAGGAGCGGAGGGACGAAGCGCAGGTCGAGGCGCGAAGGAGACCCAAGTGAATTGGCAACGTCACGCACATTCTCGGAATCACGGGGAAAGATAGGGGAAGAGCAGAATGAGAAAGAAGGCGAGGGAGGTGTGAGGAGGGGGGAGAGGGGGCAGGAGGGAGGGCTACGCATGCAGCTTCCAACGAACCCCTCTTTTTCATGCACGCTCGTTCGGCCCTCAGACGCACCTCTCCGAATCCAGTGACCATGGCGAGCGAGCGCGCTTGCTGCAGCACGTGCAGCGCGCGGATGGACAGCGACGGCAGCTGCTGCCGCGCGGCATTCTCCAGCAGCAGATCCGCGGACGAGCCCCCCCCGCCCGCAGTCCCCGCCGCAGCCGCCGCGTCGAGCAGCTGCGAGGGGTCCATGGGCGCATCGACGCTGTACAGCAGGCGCATCAAGCAGATCACCGACGTGAAACACGCCAAACCGCCGCCCACCAGAAACACCGTCATAACTCGCCGCATGCTGAAAATTCCCCGCCATCCGCCGCCGCCCCCCCCCCCGCCGGCACCAAACGCGGTGGATCGTTGCGGCTTCCGCGGGGAGTGGTTGGGGAGTATGGGCTTGCGCTGCTTGCTGGGCGTGTTCTTGATGGGGAGTCCTCCGCGCATGGTGGAGCGCGCGACGGGCGGTGAGAGTGGACTATGGGGAGAAGATTAGGGTTTGATTGAAGGCGGTGATCATGGTGGGGAGGATGGAGACGGAGACGAGCGTAAGAGGACTCGCAGTGATGGAATTTAGAGCGGGAGGAAGGGACGAGGGCGGACCACACGCACCGCCGTCTAGGGATTGACGCGTGGAGCCTGCCAGGTATGACGCTGCGCGCTATTTGATAATAGATTCTACGCTGGTAGATCGTTAGGGTATGACTAGAACGTAGCCTCTGCGCGCCTATCCAGTACGCGGTAATTCGACAGGTCACGCCGCAATTCAGGAAGAAACTCAGAAACTTGGCCTATCTTCTGCCCTTAGGACACAATAACGCCTTGATGCTGATCCTGACGCTGCCGTTATTGCATCGCGATTGGCCCGAGGTTACGTCAGAAGAAGCTACTGGAGGGGGGGCGTTGCTGCAAGTCTGATGTGCCGACTGCACGTCGTATCAGGGTTGATCTGAGCCGTTCCGGCGGTCGGATTGGACGATCGCGAGTGGTGGCGCACGCTGTCAGATCGGAGCGAGGGAAAAAATAAACAGTATCAAGAAGAAAGTGACGCCTCTCTTGCCAGCCAGGCCATGCAATCCCGATCCTAAGAACAAAATAACCGATCCATGGAACCTACTTCACCAAGCGTGCTTCTGCTCTTCTAGCGGAAACTAGACCAATTGGCCAAAGAAGCGGAGGCCAGACCGGAAATTCTAGTGAGCGAGCAAGTCACGGCTTCGAGACAGTGAACCAAAGCGCGGTTATCAAAAAGGAGGTGCCATGGATACTGTAACATGACAGTGCAGCAAAAGCTGCGCACTAAGGTGTGCGGGGAGAACCTGTAGCTCTGCACGTTGCATGCATCCTAGAGCTTGGGGAGCGGACCGACAGATTTGTACGACGACGATGGGGCACCCACTAGCGGGAATATTCTTCGGTGTATCCGCTATAAGCAGAAGAGTTTGGGTCACAAACGAGGGTCGTTCATCCAGCTACAGAGAAATCATAACTTTCCTCTCAGGTTTAGTTTGATTGACAGGTTAAAATTCAATAGGCGTGGGGTAGTGCTGGTGGATCCAATCACAAGCCAGCCGAGGTGACTCTGTCGAGGGAGCTGGTCCCCACAGTCCCCTCCTGAGCTCCCTCGATATTCTCCCTCCTCCGCCCAACCTCCCTCCCAACCCATCCGAACCTCGATTTTTCCGAGACAGCTCTGCCTGCTTCTCCTGCACTGCACTGCACCGCCCCTGCCTTCACCAGCGTGTCCCCCCACTGGCCTTGGATTGAATCCCACGGTCCCCGTCCGCTTATCCAGCCAGCCAATTCTCGCTTTACATTCATACCACGCCGCCACGGCCAGCCACGGCTAGCCACGGCCATAACTCCACGTCATGTGATCAGCACACCGCGAGCTCGCATGTAGGATTCTTATTCCGCTCAGCCACAGCTGCAGTTGCGAATCGCAACTATACCTGCCCTTGTTCTGCTTGCGCAGCAGCAAGGGAGCATTTTTCCGTAGTTGAGTCAATGCCACTTCCGTCGACGTCGCCGCTGCCGCTGCCGTCGCGATCGTTGTCGCCGTGCTGTGCGTGGGTCCCTTCGATTCAGAAACAGCTCCGGAGCGCTTAGGCCGAATCCGTGTGAAGCCGCCTTAGATTCGCCAACCCAGGCACCTCATCTTGAGTCCTGCTAGTCCACGCGCGTCAGGTCGAATTGCAAAAGCCACGCGCGACATTACCGTCACCGTCAGAATTGCACGCGCCGTCGTTGCTCTTATATAATCTCACATTCGCGCAGCGTCGAGCGGCCATGGGGCTGTACGACGCGGTGGCAGGCATGGCGGTGCGCCTGCTGGACATCATCAGCACGTACCTGCAGGTCCCCTTCTTTCGAGTCAATTTCCTCGACTTAACCGTTGACGGTACGCGCATCCCCAATCCTGTCCCCTCCCGATCCTGTCCCCTCGGGATCGGTGGTTCCGAACTTACAGCTAGCGCTCGCGTCAGATCCACGCGCGTATGGGGCGCCTGGCGTGATTGGAGCTGAGGAAACCCCTGGCATTGCGTTCCTGTCACGCTCCGCACATCCGTCATCCTCTGCGTCGCATCGCATCTCCTTGCCTCTCGTCACTCCGCTTGTTCATTTGCTAACCTGATGGCGTGCTTTCCTAATTGCGTGCATGGTGCTCGTTCATGCGTCTGTCTGGCTGTGCTGTGCTCTGCTGTGCGGCGATTTGCGGTGCTGTGCGCGTGCGTGCGATCTGGCTGTGCGCGGCAGGCCATCTGATCCTGGAGACCATTCTGCTCGTCGCCATCGTCGTCCTCATGTCGCAGAAGAGTTACAAGCCAGACAAACGATCGCTCACTGAAACGGTCAGCCACCCCACTCCGCTCTCCTCTGCCTTCCACCCGTTCTTTCTCCTCTCCTCCACTCACGCCTTTAATTTCCCTTCACGTACTGTGTGCATCGTTGCATAATAACCAGCGGCCCTCTCTTTTGCATCCTGTTATCTTGTTTTAGCTTGCAACCATCGCACAATACGTCCCTGACCCAAACATGACGTGTGCTTCACTGCTCTGCACTGTACCCCTCTGCACTGCACCCCTCTGCACTGCACCCCTCTGCACTGCACCCCTCTGCACTGCATCCTGTGTGCGCTGTTGCGTGCGCGAGCAGGAGGTCGACACCCTGTGTGAGGAGTGGGTGCCTGAGCCGCTGCACCCGCCCGCTCCTCCTCAAGCCCTCGCCCGCCACGTGCCCGTGCTCGACAAGTGAGTCAAGAGGGGAGTCCTGGCCCTGGAAGGGAAGTTGCCTTGTTTTGAACAGCTGACTACTGGAGCTGGAGGGTGGGATGGGGCAGGTAGCGATGGGGGCCACGTTTGTTGGTGCTGTGCTGTGAGTAAGCATCTAGTTCCACTCCACCTCTCATTCGTGCTTCGGTAAGTTTCTCATGCCTCCCCATCGCTCCCTTCTTCCCCGCCCCCTACCCCCTACGACCACCACCGCCGGTCGCGGCCTCCCTGGCACGGTGCAGGGCGGGAGAGCCATGGACGGTGGCAGACGGGCGCAAGATGCTGAATCTGGCGTCTATGAACTTCCTGGGGCTCATTGGCAACACGCATGTGCAGGTCAGCGCACTGTGCCTTGATGTGTGTAGAATCTGTAGATGTGTAGCATGTGACGTGTGCTGTGCTGTGCCATGCCATGTGCCATTTTCCATGTGCCATGTGCCGCGTGCCGCGTGCCTTGTGCCATGTGCCCCTTGCCATGTGCCTTGTGCCATGTGCGCCACACGCCCTCTACTCCCGCCGCCCTTCCTTCTCGTATCTTACTGCGACTCCTTCCTTCCCCCTCCCCCGCCCATCCCCTGACACACTGCCCTGCATGCATCGCCCAGGATGCGGCCACAGCGGCCCTGCACAAGTACGGGGTGGGCTCGTGTGGCCCGCGTGGATTCTACGGCACCATAGGTATGCTTTGGGTTGGGTGTCTGTCACGTGGACATGCTGTGTGACTGACTGTGTCCCGTCCCGTCCACTCTGTGCCATCCGTTGGGGCCACATGACTCTCTCTACAAGTCGCATGCCTGCCAGCCCCCAATCTGCCCAACTCGCCACCAGCACAGCACCTCTCACCACATTACGGTCCCCGCAATCTGCTGCACACCAATATCTCCTTCTTCCGCCCGTCGGCCCACTCACTCCATTGCTCACTTCTCTCCCCTCACGTCTCCTCTTCCTCCATCCCCCCTCGTCACCCTCTCCCCCTTCCCCCCTTCCCCTTTTCCCGTCTTACTACCTTCCCCATTTCCCTCCTTCCCCCTTACCCCCATTCCCCGATCCCCCCCGTCCCCTTTCCCCCCATTCCCCGTCCCTCGCTTCCCTGGGTGGGCATGCCGGGGTGGGCGGGGCAGACGTGCATCTGGATCTGGAGGAGCGCATAGCGGCGTTCATGGGTGTGGAGGGGTGCATTCTCTACTCCTACGGCTTCTTCACCCGTTCCCCTGTTCCCTCCCCCCCCTCTCCCTTCCCCTTTTCCACCCGGGCTGGTCGTGGCGGGGTGTGGCTATGGCAGACGTGCATCTGGATCTGGAGGAGCGCATAGCGGCGTTCATGGGTGTGGAGGGGTGCATTCTCTACTCCTACGGCCTCGCCACTGTCGCCTCCACCATCCCCGCCTTCTGCAAGCGCGGCGACCTTATTATTGCGTGCGCACGCACCCCTCCCACGCGCTTCCCCTACCCTCTCCCCTCTCCTCTTCTCCTCGTCTCCTCTCCTCCCCTCATCCTCTGCTCCACTTCTCCTCTCAGCCTCTGGGCCCCTTCTCCTCTCCCTCTGTTTCCTCCCATCCTTATAATTTCTGTTCGTGCTTTGCCCTCCTCATCACATCACAACACAATCATGAAATCAAATCATTCAACCATCAATCCGCCTCCTGGTTGCCATCCTTCCCCCTCCCCGCTCCCCCGCGGCCCGCGCACTCCCCTCTGTCCCTCCCCACACCTTCCATCCCTCATCCTCTTCTCCCGCGTCAATTCCCCTCTTCTGCTGATCTCTACCGCCCTTGCGGCTATGTGCGGTTGGGTACTGTTCTGTGCGGTGGCAGTGACGAGGGAGTGGGGTGGGCGATGCAGAACGGCATGACACTGGCGCGCAGCACGGTGCGCTACTTCCGCCACAACGACATGCGTCACCTGGAGCAGCTGCTGCAGCAGCACGCTGCCGCCGACCGCAAGAGCAACAAGACCGACATCCGCCGCTTCATTGCCGTTGAAGCTCTGTACCAGGTGACAGGGGGGGCAGAGGAGGGGGATGGGGGGGTAAGGGGTGGGTGGGGGAAGGAGAGAGGGAGAGGGAGAGGGAGGAGAAGAGAGTGAGGGGAAGGGTTGCAGAGTGAGCAGGAGGAGGGAGGAGGGAGGAGGGAAGGGAGAGGCCAGTGCAGTGCACGTATGAGCTGTGGGAAGAGAGTGTGCTTCCGCCACAACGACATGCGTCACCTGGAGCAGCTGCTGCAGCAGCACGCCGCCGCCGACCGCAAGAGCAACAAGACCGACATCCGCCGCTTCATTGCCGTTGAAGCCCTGTACCAGGTGCTGGATGCGGGGGAGGGGACGGGGGACGCGGGCGGGGTTGTGAAAGGACCCACTCCATCCGTTCTCTCTCGCTCTTTCTTCCTCCAGTTTCTCTCCCCACCACTCTCTCCTTCCGCGCCCTCCTCCCACCCTCTCCCCTTCAATCGCTCCTCCCACATCCTCTCTCTCCCGCGCATATCAGTGCTCCGGGGAGCTGCTATTCCTGCCGGAGCTGGTGCGGCTGAAGGAGAAGTACAAGTTCCGCATAATCGTGGAGGAGAGCCTCTCGTTTCTTCAGGCAACTCAAAAATTCCTCCCTTCACACCCTCTCTCACTCCCACTCACGTCAGTGTTCCGGCGAGCTGCTACCCTTACCGGAGCTGGTGCGGCTGAAGGAGAAGTACAAGTTCCGCATCATCGTGGAGGAGAGCCTCTCGTTTGGCGTGCTGGTTGCCACTCTCTCCCCGCACACTCCTCCCAAATGCTCTTCCCCCACTCCCCGACGCCCTCTCTCTCTTCCACTCATGGCAGTGTTCGGGCGAGCTGCTACCCCTGCCAGAGCTGGTGCGGCTGAAGGAGAAGTACAAGTTCCGCATCATTGTGGAGGAGAGCCTGTCCTTCGGCGTGCTGGGGCCCACGGGGCGCGGCATATCAGAGCACTACGGCATGCCCGTGACCAACATTGACATTATTGTCGCTGCTATGGGCACTTCGCTTGCTTCTGTTGGAGGGTTCTGCTGTGGCAGCGCCAAGGTGGTGGATCACCAGGTGAGACATGTGCTGTGTGTGCGCGCTCCTGCTGCTCCCTGTGCTCGTGCTTGCTTGCTGCGTGCTTCTTGCTTCCGTGCCTGCCTGCTTCCGTGCCTGCTTGCTTCCGTTCCCATCCCATCCCCATCCCATTACTCTCCATCTCCCTCCTCTCCTGCCCCATCTTGCATGCTCCATCCTCCTCCGCTCATGCTTCCGCGCCCTATGCTCCCTCTCTTACCTGCCTGTGCCTCTTACCCTCCCGGCAGCGGCTGGGCGGCATGGGGTACTGTTTCTCAGCGTCACTGCCACCGTTCCTGGCGTCTGCAGCCATGGCAGCGCTGGATGAGATGGAGGCACGCCCCAATGCACGCTCCCTCCTGCAATCTAACGCCAGCACCTTCCGGGAAGGTCAGTTGGTGCCGTGTGCTTGGCAGCGCTGTGTGTTGGGCGCTGTGCGTGCGGACACGGGAGAGGAAGTCAAGGCAACAGCGAGAGGGGTATTAGGAGGGGAGAAGACAGCTTGTTACTGGGTTGATGAGGAGAGTGTGTGGTTCGTGGGAGGGTGTTCTTTCTACGGTGTTGCTTCAGAAACCCTCCCCCCTGCCTTAATGATACATGAGAAGCACCAGTCCTGTATGCCATGGGGATGCATGCTTATACCACATAGCTTCTACCCCTTCTCACATCCCATGCCATCTTCCCCCAACCCCTCCTCCCCAATCCTGCAGCCATGGCGACCCACTGCCCTGATCTGGAGGTCCATGGCCATTCTGTGTCGCCAGTGGTGCTGCTGCGGGTGCGCAAGGGAGCAGGCGCAGGGGGCGCGGTGCAGGATGGGGAGGAGGAGCCTGCCGTGCTGCAGAGGATAGTGGATGAGGTGAGCGCGGGGGTGGTGTGAGCTGGGCTGCTAGTCTTGTTAAAAAAAAACTCAGAGTATCACTCTGTTTCAGCCTGTCGTTTGCTGTCATTTGCTGCCACCCGCCTGCCGTGCTGCAGAGGATAGTGGATGAGGTGAACGCAGGGGTGGTGTGTGCTGTGCTGCTGAACTTAGGGAAAAAAATAAGTATTGCTTGTCTTTTTGAATACTCATGCATGGAGCATTATTCAGGGACTTGAACTGTTTTGTCTCAGCCAGCTGTTTTCTGCCACCCTCCTTACCGCATTCCCCACTTCACTTACTTGCACGGTGCACCCACCCCTCCCCCTTATCTTGCACTGCAACTGACAAATCTTCTCCCCCCTCTTTCTTCTGTGTGGTGTCGCGTGCTTGCTTCTCCTGTCCGTGTGTCAGATGCGGGAGGGGGAGGATGTGCTGGTGAGTGTTCCGCTGCGCTCTCCTCTCGACATATGCCCCTTGCCGGCGGGCATCCGGGTGTGCATGTCCGCAGGGCATTCGCAGGACGACATGCTGCTGGCAGCTAAGGCCTTTGGCCGGGCAACTGCTCGTGTGCTCGGTTCAGAAGCGTCTAGCTGATAGCGTGGGTGCGAGCTAGGGTTTGCGCTGGTTGGTTCTGTCAGCTGGCACCGCAGGGTTGGGTTGGGGTGGGAAGGAAAGTGAAGTGAGCCTGGCTTGGCCAAAGTGCTTGTGATTGTTCTTTTCTTGGCTGAGTATGCACATTGGTACACTGTGCATATACAGGCAGGCACACTTGTTTCCTGTGCTTGGTTAAGGAATAAGGTCACAGTTATGTGGAGTCAATTTAAGTGGTGTGCAAGATATTCTCTCGCTAGGCCTTTTATTGATCTGTTCCTAGTCCTGAAAACGAAATTTCAGTTCTATGGCTCATATTTGTGCAGGAATTCGCCATCGTTACTTCGCGAAGCTATGCGAAACTGCCCTATCCTCCACTCCCCATCCTTGCTTCAGTAGCGCCTCAATAAAGAGCCAATTGCGCCCGCAGCCTCGTTGTAACGGTTGCAGAGTCACAGTCACGGGCCAGTAACGCTGGGTTACCTTCCCGGGCCCGCCATCACGGCGCACGCGCTGAGGCGCCTCTCCATGGCCACAGTTTCCGCCTTTGCGCCCACCTTCTCCCCTGCGCACTGCCTGCACCGCTCCGCCGCAGCCTCCGCCGCGACGCCGTTGCGCCAGGCCCGCGCGCTCATGGCGGGGGCTATGGGCGTTTTGCGAAATGCGGCGGTTCCCCGTAGTACTGGTATTAGCGGGACTGCGCGCCAAGGGGTAGGGATATTGGAACGCGAAACCACGGCGCAGGGACGTGAAAGCGGAGAAGTTAGTCTATACCGCCGCGACGCGGGACTAAATGGCGGCAGTTTTAGCCTTGAGAGAAGAATGCGATTGGTCAGCGTGGATTGCGGCAGCAGCAGCACCACCAGCCGCCAATGCAGCGCCGTTTCGCGCCAAGCGCAAAGATCGGCGCTCGCGCTCCGCCATCGCTGCTTCGGATCAACGGTCGGTCCGCTGCGAGGCAGCCACCACCCGCAACGCAGCCACTTTTCATTCCATCCAACCGCTCTGCCACTATCCGGCCCCACACTCCCCAGCAGCAGCAGCAGCAGAAGTTCCTGCGGCGGATTCAACCGGGAGAGTGGTTTCAGAGGGGTTTGCGCGCGGGCTGGCGCGAATGTGGACACGAGTGCGACGGCGACGGAGGAGCAGAGGGGAGGAGCGGGCGTGGACACGGGGGAGGAGGCAACTGCCAGCGGGGCAGTGAATGGCGAGGAGGCAGCGCAGCAGGCGAGCAGGACGGGCAAGGGAAAGCAGAAGGGGGATGTGAAGGCGACTGAGAAGAGGAAAGGGAAGGGGAAGGGTGAGGTGGTGAGGCTGATGCTGCATAACACGATGAGTCGGAGTAAGGAGGAGTTTGTGCCGCTACGGGCGGGGCACGTGGGCATGTATGTGTGCGGTGTGACTGTATACGATTACAGTCACATCGGACATGCCCGCGTGTACGTCTCTTTCGACGTCCTCTACAGGTGTGTTGAGGGGAGAAAGGGGGGGGGGGGAGGGGGGGGGGGGGGGGAGGGGGGGGGGGGGGGGAAGCGGAAGTGAGAGAGAATGTGGGTGTGTGTGTGGGGGGGAGGGAGGGGGGAGGAGAAGGGGGGAAGGGGGTTGGGTTGTGTGTTCACTACAAGTGTGCGAGTGTGTGTCCTCTCCTCTAGCACGTCTCCATCGTGCCCAAGAAAGGCTCTTCCGCTTTCCTCTCTCTTCGTTTCCCTCCTTTGTCCCCAGTCTCCCTAGTGGCTTGGCTTCCTTTGTGACTGCCTGAAAGCATCCACGTGTATAATGTCTCTCATCTGTGGTGCGTCTATGCGCCCCTATATGCGCGCCCATGTGCGTGCGTGCGGTTCCCTTCCCACTCTGTGTGGCCAATGGCCATGTATGTGCACCAGGTATCTGCAGCACATGGGGTACAACGTCACGTATGTGCGCAACTTCACGGATGTCGATGACAAGGTGCTTCTTGAGAATTCTCAAATCCCATCCCATGCATGCATCTGCTGCTGTTGCCACTGCCGCCGCCGCCGCTGCTGCTGCAGCAGCAGTGCTTCTTTCGAACCCTTCCATCCATTCGATACACCATCCATCTGTGTCCGTCCATGCAAGCCCGCTGCAGCAAAGCACGTGTCCGTCCCTCTCCACCTTATCTCTCCACCTCCCGCCTCAGATCATCAAGCGTGCATTGGATCTGGGCGAAGATCCGCTGCATCTGAGCCGTCGGTTCATCACAGAGTTCCATGCGGACATGCATGCACTGGGGTGCCTGCCCCCCACGCATGAGCCCAAGGTGTCAGAACACATCCCTGACATCATCCACATGATCCAACAGGTGCTATGCCCTGCCCTGCCCTGCCCTGCCCTGCCCTGCCCTGCCCTGCCCTGCCCTGCCCTACTCCTTGCCCCTCATCATACCATTCCATACTTTACTGTTTTTGAGTCGACTCAAAAAGTGTCTGCCCCCCACGCATGAGCCCAAGGTGTCCGAGCACATCCCTGACATCATCCACATGATCCAACAGGTGCGCTTCCTTGCCCTCATCATGCCACGCCATGCCCTACCATGACATGCCCTACCATGACATGCCCTACCATGACATGCCCTACCATGACATGCCCTACCATGACATGCCCTACCATGACATGCCCTACCATGCCATCCCATGCCATGCCATACTACTATCCCATGCCATACCATGCCATGCCAGACCATACCATGCCTTACCATACCATGCCATACCATACCTCACCTATGACATGCATTCAACCACCCATGCTGTGCCATGCTCCATTGCACTGCCATGCCACGCCATGCTCTTACTTCTCCATAGCTCCACCCCCACCCCCTTCTCACCTCTCAACCATGCGCCTCTCTCTCCCTCTCTTTCTC
Organism: Closterium sp. Naga37s-1; assembly: GCA_947471745.1. NCBI lineage: Eukaryota > Viridiplantae > Streptophyta > Zygnematophyceae > Desmidiales > Closteriaceae > Closterium > Closterium sp. Naga37s-1. The sequence goes on along the minus strand of CANJKZ010000093.1, from coordinate 862,282 downwards.
GCCAGATAGTGGATTCGGGTGCAGGCTATGTTGTGGATGGCGGAGATGTCTTCTTTGATGTGGACAAAGCGGAGGGGTATGGCCAGCTGTCGGGGCGGCGGCAGGAGGAGAACCGGGCGGGCGAGCGGGTGGCAGTGGACGAGAGGAAGAGGAACCCGGCTGACTTTGCCCTCTGGAAGGTGCCTGCTGTGCTGCCTGCTGTGCTGAGTGCTGTGCTGAGTGCTGTGCTGAGTGCTGCATGCTGTGCTGCATGCTGCTTGCTGTGCTGCATGCTGTGCTGCATGCTGCTTGCTGTGCTGCATGCTGCTTGCTGTGCTGCTTGCTGTGCTGCATGCTGCTTGCTGTGCTGCTTGCTGTGCTGCATGCTGCTTGCTGTGCTGCATGCTGTGCTGCATGCTGCTTGCTGTGCTGCATGCTGTGCTGCATGCTGCTTGCTGTGCTGCATGCTGCTTGCTGTGCTGCTTGCTGTGCTGCATGCTGCTTGCTGTGCTGCTTGCTGTGCTGCATGCTGCTTGCTGTGCTGCATGCTGCTTGCTGTGCTGCTTGCTGTGCTGCTTGCTGTGCTGCATGCTGCTTGCTGTGCTGCTTGCTGTGCTGCTTGCTGCTTGCTGTGCTGCTTGCTGTGCTGCTTGCTGTGCTGACTGCTTCCTGTCTTTCCCCCCTCTTCTCTCTGCAGAGTGCCAAGCCGGGTGAGGTGTCGTGGGCCAGTCCGTGGGGTGCGGGGCGGCCGGGGTGGCACATAGAGTGCAGCGCCATGAGCAAACGCTACCTGGGCTTCCGATTTGACATCCACGGGGGTGGGCGCGACCTCATCTTCCCCCACCATGAGAACGAGCTCGCTCAGAGCAAAGCGGCGGCGGCAGCGGCGGCGGCAGCTGGTGGTGATGGTGCTGTTCAGGCGCAGCAGCATGTGCAGCAGGACGAGCAGCAGCAGCAGGAGGAGCAGCAGGAGGGGTGTTTGCACTGCGCAGCAGAGCATCGGGGCGAGGAGGGGGAGGCGTGTGGGGTGTCGGTGTGGCTGCACAACGGCTTTGTGAATGTGGACTCGGAGAAGATGTCCAAGTCCCTCGGGAACTTCTTCACCATCCGCGAGGTCAGCTGCACACTGCCCTCCTTTGATGCACCATGGGGGGAAGGGGGCGGTGTGGGGGAGAGGGAGGAGGGGAGGGGGAGGGGGGGAGGAATGGGGGTCATCAGCAGAACGTTACCTTTCTTGCTCCCTCGCCCTCGTTACCCTACCCCTCCTCTATCCTCCTCATCACTCTCCCCTCCCCACATCCTCCTCCTTCCGACTCTTCTCCCAATTCTCAATCCTCCCCTTCATTCCTATCCCACCCCACGCTCGATACCACGGCAGGAGCTTTTAAGAATTCCTGAAAGTGACTCAGATTGCTACCACGCTCGTTTGAAAGTGGCAGTGTACTAGTTCCTCCTCTTTTGAGACGCCTCAAAGCCGCCCCTCCACGCGCCACGCACCAGTTTTGAGTCGACTTCAAAGTTTACCCACCCCCCCCCCCCCTCTTTCCCCCCCCTCTGCACGGCAGGTGCTGGATCGTTTTCACGCGGTGACAGTGCGGTGGTTCCTGCTGTGCACGCACTACCGATCGCCCATCAACTACAGCGACCGCCAGCTCGACCGTGCCTCTGACCGCGTCTTCTACCTCTACCAGGTCCGTGCCGATCCATATTTATGCCAAACCGGTTTTGTGCCAAGCCGGGTTTGTTTCCAAACCGGGTTTATTGCCAAACAGGCTCCCGCTCTCAATCGCACTGACGCACTCCCCTCCTCTCGTTGCCCAACCTCCCCCTCTTAATCCATCCAGCTCTTGGCCGATTGTGAAACCGCCAACTGCCAGCAGCATCAGGCATCATCTGGTGCAGGCGCATCCAAGCCTCCTCCTGCGCCAGCCAAGGCAGCGGTAACAGCAGCGGCGCAGGTGCGGTTGGCGGCAGCAGCAGCGTTGGCGGATGATCTGCACACGGCGCAGGCAGTGGCAAGCCTGTCAGAGCCCCTCAAGCTCATGGCGGACCTGCTGGGGGCGAAGAAGGTCCGTCAGTGCGCACTTGACCACATGCCACGCACGTATAATCACGCACAGTGGCGCTACATGGGTGGGGATTGGGGAAGGGGTTTGGGGGTTAAGGGGAGAGGTTGGTGGGGGAAAGGGGAGTGGTTGGTGCATGTGAGGTTGATACGCGGTGGAATCAGGTCGCGTCTTTGAATGTTTTCACCTACCATCTGCGCGCTCTGCTGTTTGTTTCCGTGCTTTCACCCATCAACACGTTCCGAAGCTCATGTTGTGCCTGTCATGCCCTCTCTGCCCTCTCTGCCCTCTCTGCCCTCTCTGCCCTCTCTGCCCTCTCTGCTTTCTCTGCCCTCTCTGCCCTCTCTGCCCTCTCTGCCCTCTCTGCCCTCTCTGCCCTCTCTGCCCATGGCAGTACAAGAAGGATCCCGCCAGGGTGCCATCGCTCATGGTGCTGCAGGAAGCGGTGCTCTCCGTGCTCGCCCTCCTTGGCCTTCCCACCACTGGATTCTCCCCGGTTAGTCTCCACCACCGTTCTGCACCACCTCCCACCAGTATCTATGCCTAGCATCCATCTCTAGCAAGTGTCTCAAGCAGTAGTTTCCAGCACTTGCAGCCAGCGACTGCAAGAACTCACTCACAGCCACTGTCTTCATTGTCATTTACTCTGTCAGTTCGCTTGCTGAACCTTCCTACTCCCTCGCTCTCGCTCGCTGTGTCTTCCTTCCCCGCCTTCCCCACGCCAGCTGCTGGAGGAGCTGCGCCAGCTGGCACATCCTTGTGCTGCCTTGATCATTCCCTCTCTTACTACTCTTGCCGAACCTTCTCTCCCGCACACTCTCCTGTTCACTGTGCCTCCTCTCCTTCCCCGCCTTCCCCACCGCAGCTGCTGGAGGAGCTGAAGCAGCTGGCGCTGAAACGCGCAGGGATGAGCGCGGAGCAGGTGCAGGGGATGCTGGAGCAGCGCGATGAGGCGAGGAAGGCCAAGGACTTTGCACGGTCGGATGCGGTTCGTGATGAGCTGGCCCTGGTGGGAATCATGCTCATGGACACACCTGCTGGCACCGCCTGGAGGCCTGCTGCTATCTCTGCCCAGGATGATGCTGATGAATCTAGCGGGCTGGTGTGATGATACGGTAATAAACATGGCGATGTGTTGAGATGGCGATATGGTTAGAGAGAGCTATGGAGATGAAGGGGAGTTGAGCAAGGAAGGCTGACTCGGATGATTGAGATTCGTTTATGCAAGCCAATTCTACCGTAGGATGTGATCGTGTGTGTGTGAGCCCTCGGGAAAGTGCAATGGTGAAAATGATTAGTTGGTGAATATTTTTATATCTATGAATATCGGTGGCGTAACATTTACAGTATCGTGCGTCAGCAAATTGCCGTCCGTCTCATTGCCCTATGGTGTCATCTGCGAGGAAGAGAGGTTCGTTCGCATTCGCACCATTCATTCCAGCTGCGTCAGCAGCAGCACCACCATGCTCGTTCCCTCGCTCCCACCTGTTTAGTTGCGCTGCGCCTGGATGGACTCGTAACGCACATTCCGAGACTTCTCTCATTTTCTCGTCTTTCTCGTTCTACCATTCCTGCGCCGGAGAGAAATATTCAATCTACGTAGCTGCTGACGGACGTTTCAAGAATTCGCTCAACGAACAGGTTCGATAACCATCCCTTCTCGCGTTTTTCCTCCTCCAAGTTCCAACTCCTCCCAACCCCGCCGCTCCGCCCGCCATGTGTCGCCCGCAAGTGGACCGGCCGCTAGCGGCGCTCTCGCTGCTGCACCACCAGCTGCAGCAGCGCCGCCAGCCATGGCTCGCGCCCGATTGGTCCCCGCCGGAATCCGTGCCGGACGAGGCGGAGGCCGCCGCCGCGTGGCTGCGCTTCCAGCGGCGGCGCGTGCGGCTTCTCACGCGGCGAATGCGCTTCCTGCTGCTGCTGCTGCTGACGCTGGGCGTGCTGCAGATCTTCCTGGGTGCCTACGTGTCGTTCTGCTTCCACGTGGCTGTCGCTAAGCACCGCGCGAGGTGACTGCTGGCGGGTGGGACGCAAAATGGGGGAGTAGGTGGGGGGGAGGGAGGGAGGTTACGGGGAAGGACGGCGGGGATGATGGGGGAAGTAGAGGGGAACAGCGGGAGAAGCAGCGCACAGGCGCGACTTGTTACAGCCAGCATAGACCTGGCCACGTGGACAGGAACCGACACAGAATGAGATAAACAGACAGCATCACACACTCAATACCCACCTTCTTGGTCCAATCATTTTTTCCTGCATTTCCCACGATTCCCATCATTCAACGGTTGCCACTGCTGTGTGTGTGTGCGTGTGTGTGTCCTTTCGCAGAAACCAGGAGCTACAGCAGGCGCTGGTGCGGGCAGGGGAGGCGTGGGAGTGGCAGCAGCAGTGGTGGGCGCAGAGCAAGCGGGAGAGGGCGAGGGGGAGAGCAGGGCGAGGCAAGGACAGGGGCGAGGGGGCGCTGGGATTGCCTGCTGCTGCTGTCTCCCGCCCTGGCAGGTCCCTGCTTGCTATTGATTCCGCTCTCAATGCCGTGCAGATGACGCTACCTGGGGATACTGCTGCTGCTGCTGCTGCTGCTGCTGCTGCTGCTGCTGCTGCTGCTGCTGCTGCTGCTGCTGCTGCTGCTGATGTTTTTCAAGACGATGCTGGCGGTGGTGGTGCTGCCGATGCCTGCGCTCTCGGCAGTACTCCCACTGACGCTCGCCACTGTAACGGCAGCTCTTATGCCTCTCATCACCAATGTCACCTGCAGGATCATGCCGCCGCCCCTGCTGCTGCGCTCTCGGGACCCTGCTCCTGGGAGGGAGGCTCCAACCACCCGGGCCTACAGCAGCTGCTGGACTCGGCTGCAGCGGGGACAGCGAGGCAGCATCAAGAGAAGCAGGGGGGTCATGAGGAACGCGAGCAGGGTGGGGAGGGGTGCTGTGGGCCGGTAGCGGGAGGGGAGGAGTCGAGGTGCTGGGGTGCATGGGAGGAGGCGGACTTGGTAGGGGACTGCTGGTGGGAGGAGTCAGCAGCAGGTTGCTTGCTGGATCGACAGCTCACATGCAGGGGTAGTGGCAGCAGCAGCAGCAGCAGCAGCAGCAGCAGCAGCAGCAGCAGTGCGAGTAGCAAAATTCAGACCCTTCACATGCATTGTCAACCCCTAGCAACATGCCCTGTACCTGCCATTCCGACTCTCACCTCTCTTCTCTGCCCATCTCCTCCCCAACTGCCGTACACCCTATCGTGATGCACACTTGCTCTGCTGCCAACGTCCTACGGTTTTCCCTCATCGCACCAGTGTCTGATTTATGCGATGGGCTACAACTCACACATATGCCATGAATCCGTATGCTTGAGCCATGGCCCATGTGCCATGTGCCATGTGCCATGTGCCATGTGCCATGTGCCATGTGCATGTGCATGTGCCATGTGCATGTGCCGTGTGCATGTTCCCTTGTGGCAACGCACACTGGTAGCAGGGCTCCCGTTATCAGACCAATTTGGTCTGATGGTCTGAAAATCAGACCTGATTTTTCAGTTTCATCTGATTGGTAAGACCACCGATTTTTTTTTATATGAACTGTAAGACAGACATTTTTATTTCATCTGAGAAAAAAGACTAAGCGTTGTGTTTCGTCTTAAATTTCAGACATCGCGTATAGCATCATCTGATACCGACGAAGTACCCTTCCCCTCCCCTCCCCTCTCCTTGCCCCCTGTCCCTTCGAATCCCCCATGGTCCTACCCCTCAATCCAGCCCCTTCACCAATTCCCTCGCTCCTCGACCAGTCCAGCCACTTTCCATCCCCCCTCCCCCGCCCAACACCCCTGGTCCTTGCACCCCCCAAGCCCAGCGAGCCAGCCCCCTCCCCCCGTTCGTACGTAACACCAGCCCAGCCCCCCCAATTCAACTTCCCCCACCCACCCGGCCCATCGCGTGCCAGTAGAAAGACATGCGGTCCCCGTTCGCATGTCCCTTGCTGCCCAACCAGCCCCGCCCCCAATCGCAATGGGGTCAATTAGTGTATTACTATCTCAAGCAGAGCATCAAAAAATAATCGTCTGGAAAATCAGACATAGAGCCAGCATTCATCTTAAAAATCACAAAAAAAAAATGCCCATCTGAACGTCAGACGAAAGGTTTTTTTCTATTTGCCTTTTCAGACGGGCCTAAATCCTAGCAAGAGCCCTGACTGGTAGGCTATAGGTGATATTCTGGTGTATTACCCATGTACCATAGGCTAGGTAGCACACTGTCCTCTTGACCATGGATTCACTTCACATGATAGTGCCTCTTGTACCTTTAGCAAGCAAGCACTTATATTTGTTGTACGATCAATCCAACAAGTGCCCTATTTCCAGTCCAACAAGGTAAAGCAGTAGAGAACCGAGACCAATACATACACCCCTGCCCCTGCCACGAACCATCACAATGCATGCCTGCACTGCCTGCCATGCTAGTGCAATGAGCAGCGCCCTGCATGGCAGAGCAGAGCCGCCCCTTGTTGCACTACATCTACTGCACTCCACGGCTCGTCCAGATTCACGGCACTCCGGCAACTACCCTCCCCCAGCTTCCCCCTTCTGACCCGGCTGCATTCCCTTCTGGCCTTAACACACAACAGCAACCTTACGACCTGTGACCCCTGTTCCGATACGTCTCACAAAACCCTTTCCCCACCCCACCCCCCTTCCCCGTTCCCCCGTCAATTTCCTTTGGGTGCTTGTGCCAGAGCTGCACGCTCGAAATCAGCAGCAGCTGTTTCCGTCTCCTGGACGAGCAGCATGCGGGCCACTATGGCCGGGGGCAGGGCGAATGTGTCCACTCCTGCTGCTGCCAGCAACGACACCTCTTCTGGTTCCCTCACACTCGCCACCAGCACCCGCGTCGCACTGCCCGCTGCTGACACCGCTTGCTGGGAGGGATGGCAGTGGGAGAGGGGTTTGAAATGGGGTTTGGAATGGGGTTTGAAATGCTGCCAGCAACGACACCTCCTCTGGTGCTCTCACACACGCCACCAAGACTCGCGTCGCACTGCCCGCTGCTGACACCGGTTGCTGTAAGGACCGGCCGAGAGTGGGAGGGGGAAATGGGATGGAAAGTAAGCGGGGAGAAGGGTCTATGTGGGGTGGCAGGGCTGCTGGCGAGAGGATTGCTGTGTGTGTGCTGTGAATGTGTGTGTGTGGCATGCCGAGCATGGCATGGGGGGCATTGGATAGCATTGGGTAGCATTGGGTAGCATTGGGTGGCATGGCACATACTTGCATGGCGATGATTTCAGCCTTGCCGTCTTTACCCAGCGCGTCCATTCGCCCCAGGTACGGTGCTGCATACTGCGCCCCCACTCCCTGCGCTAGCAGCACCTGGTGCAGGCAATCGGGGACGGGGAGAGGAAGGGCGGGGGAGAGGGGATGAGCGGTAGTGATGTGCACAAGCATGGCTCCATACATGCATGCAAGCAGGGTCGGGGCATAGGGGAAAGAAGCAAGGTTGGCCCCATGGATGCATGCAAGGTTGGTGAAGAGGAGAGGTGGTGCAGTGTGTTGGGGCGAGTTGTGAGCAGCGGACGGTCAAGGTGATGAAGAATCATGACGAGCAGCAGCAACACAACAGCACAGTGTGCAGGTTCAGAGGTGGTGAGGGGCTGGAAACGAGTGTGATTCAGCAGGGGGGTGCAGTTGTGGGTATGTGCATGTGTGTGCATGTGTGTGCATGTGTGTGCATGTGTGTGCATGTGTGCATATGTGTGTGCATGTGTGTGCATGTGTGTGCATGTGTGTGCATGTGTGTGCATGTGTGTGCATGTGTGTGCATGTGTGTGCATGTGTGTGCATGTGTGTGAGGATGAGTGTGCATGAGGGCATGCATGCATGGCACCTGGTGAGAGGCATAGACGGCAGTGAGTGTGACTCGGAAGCCCCATGTGGAGATGAGCTGCCGTGCTGCCTGAATGCCTGTCACTGTCGCTGGAATCTTGATCTGCCACCCGTCCCAACAAACATAAAGGTTGCACATGCACAGAGCCGCAGCACCAGCACCAGCACCAGCACATGAGTAGAGCAAAACCCCCCCCAAGGCACATAGCGACTACAGACCAGACCTTGGTACTGCGCTATGTGCCTTAGTATGCATCCTTGGCAGGCCAGAACCAGAACATCCCATTGGAGTGAAAGAGTAGCTCTTGCAATACTAGGCCGAACAATAGTGCCGAAAGAGCAGGCAGAAAGCCGGTGAAGGCAGGCACAAGCAGAAAGGTCACAGGGCAGGGCGGCTCGGCAGAGCGGCAGGACAGCAAGGCAGCAGTGGGGTTGTGTTGAAGGCTGACCACGACGCGGGGATCGATGATGCCGAGGCGTTTTCCCGTTTCCACCATTTCGTCCGCTGTGGCTCCCCATGTCTGTAGCTGGATCTCCTGCGCTCCCTGCTCTCCTCCCCATGGGGTGCGCGCGTACACGCACGCACGCACGCACGCACGCACGCACGCACGCACGCACGCACGCACGCACGCACGCACGCACGCACGCACGCAACGCCACATGCATACCGCGCAGCAACGGGGGGGTGGGAAAGGGGGGGTGGTGGTGGGAAGGCGGGCGATGGGGGATACGCATAACAGTCGAATGAGGATGAGGGATAGGCGATGGGGAAATGAGGATGAGGGATGGTTGTGGGGGATAGAACAATGAATGGAGAGGGAAGGACAATTTGCGAAAGAGGAAGCAAGTCCTGGACCAGGCAAGTGGACAGAGCAACAGGAGGGGAACGGGAGAGGAGGAGGGGACGAAAGAGGTGGGGAGCAGGATCTGGAACTAGAGACCACGATAGAAAGACAGAGAGGGGGAGTGAGGAAGCGAGGGAGGCGGGGTGGTGAAGTGAAGTGAAGAGAAGAGCGGGGCGGAGTTGCGCGGTTTGGTTTGGTTGTGACTGACTGACCAAGCCAAATGCGGTGTGAGCCAGCTCCGCTAGTGCGTCCACAGAGCACTCCCTCCCTGCCCGTTCCAGAAGCAGCGGATTCGTTGTGACTCCTGAGTGGGGGTGGAGAGGAGCGCATTGGATTCGCATCACAGGGAAGGAGATGGCGAGATGATAGGAGGGGGAGAGGAAGAGGGGGAGAGAGACGGACGAAGAGCGGGGGAAGAGCAGGAGAAGGGAGAGGGGCGAAGGGGGAGAGGGGAGGGAGAAAGGGGGAGGTATGAGAGGAGAGGGAGAGACGACAAGCCCCATTCTCCACTGATCGGAGTGGGGCAAACAGAACAGAACAGAAGAGAACAGCACGAAACGGAACGAAGTGATAGCGCACGCTCTACTCCGCTCTACTCCCACTAATCGAGTCTGTGTCACTCACCCTCGCCGTTCAGCTCACGGCTCACCATGGAAGATGCCCGTCGGGAGCCATTTCTCCCATTCCGCCACGTCAGCAGTGTCCAGAAACAATCTCAGCCGTCCCCTGCCCAGCGCCAGCAGTCTCTGCCCTAGAACCGACCGATCATTCGCGATTCCGCCGCCGCCAGGCGCAGCAGCGGCGGAGGCGGAAACGTCGAGGGTGGTGTGGCGGTCAGCAGGGGGTGAGTCCGCCATGGGTGCGGGAGGTGCGGTAAGGATGAGCGGGCGGGATTTGCGGAGATGGTGGCGGGTCAGCCTCCCTCGTTGGCTGAAATCCAGCTGGTATTGCTGTGTCCGCTGACGTGAAACGAACGGCGCTGCAGCTTTCGGAAGGGAGAGGTGCGCAACAGCAACAATGGCAGCTCCGGGAAGCACGGCCATGGATGAGCGGGCGGAAGGAGTGAAAGGAAAGGTGCAAGGGAGTGATAGGGCATCGAGTAGCATCAAAGCTGGAAGAAATCGATTGGTTTGGCAGTGAGTCAGTGCCCGTTAGAAAATTTCTCGCCAATGAGCACTCGTAACGCGCACAAGAGCAGTACATACTATGTAAACAGCAGGAGCACATATGAAAAGAGAATTGCTTGGTGTAGTGAGCACCAATTCATGTACATAATTGAGAATATAAAATAAACATAGATTTTAAATCGATTACAGTTCATAAAAATATCATCATGGTTAATCTCCATTATCTCGCTATATCTGTGGGAATTTTCATCCCAGTTAACATAACGGGGCTGTTTGCCAGCACCTGTGAAGCCAAAAACCACGGGATAACGACGGGATCAGGAAGGTGTGTCTCGTCTTCCTGATCCCGTCAGTTAGGGTTCGTTTACCTCCGTCAGCCTGGTCAGCCCGTAAAAAAGGTGCCGAGCCTCTTCTACCGTCCAAACCAACAACCAAAGTGGGTGTCTGGCAAACGCCCCCATTTGTCCACCAACTTGAGCTGCTCGACGGCATATGGAAGCGGGGACGCAACTTCGTCCCCAGGCAAAATTCCATCCCCAAGCCATGCCATCGCCATGCCCTGTTTTTAAAAGGACAGCGATGGCACAGCCGTTGCATTGCCGTTCAAAGCCCTTGGGGGGAAGGTGGGGATGGAGGTTCCCGACGCGGTTGCGTAATTTCGCTTTCCGGGCGCAGAAGTTTCTCGAGTGGCATTACGCCCAAACCTAGGAGGTGGGTTCCGCCTCCGTTTCCGGATGCGGTCGCGATGCCGATGCCATCTTTTTCATTCAATTTTTCGATTTGCTGGCGAACAGCACCAACATGTTATAGTTGCATTATCTACAAGGAGAAGGGCAACGCAGCGTCGTTACAAACGGAATTTGTTGCGGAAGCCTGAGAGAAACATGGACGACCCCCTGAATGAGATCACGTATCAAATTCCGATCAGGTCGATGGCATGGCGTCCAGCGAGGCATGGACCAGCTGTTGGGTTGAAGGAAGATGGCACGAAAGATGAATGGGCATCGTGAAAGTGTTCCCGCCACGTCGCGCATGCCGATTGGGGAAATCCCGGCCGATTCAATCGCCGCAGATTTACCGAACCATCGATCGCGATCTTTTCCACTCCATATCAAAGCGCACTTGATTTGAACTTGTAAAATATGTTGCACTCCAACCTAGATACAGTCAAGCTGTTTCCAAACTAGATACATACTATGTTTCTAGGAAAGTAGCTGTTTCTGGTTGGAGGTATGTCTACTTTACCCCAGAAATCGAGCAGCCCTGCACCCTAGAATTCCACCCATAATAATAATATTAACTCGAACGTCCATCAATCACACATATATCCGAAAATATCAGAAAATAATGTTCTGATATTTTCTGCATTCATGTGTGGAATCCAACACCAAAACTATAGTAGTATGGCTTGAAGCTTGGATTTGTTTGCATGATCCAGGCCTTGTAAATACCAAATAGCATACTATATATGCGGAAACCTGTAGGTCTGACTACATAATGGTAGAAATTTACGCAGACTCAAACTGTACTATATACAGAGCACGTTGTAGACGGTTAGATTCGATCTCGATTAGATTCTATGCTGGGTGAAGTTGCTGTCCGTATGCGAGAAGCAGTTGCCCGTGCGGTAATCAATCCACACAATGCCAACCCATATGATTTCCTAATCTCTAGCCTCCGGACGGACTGTTGCACCCTCTTACCCGCCTCCGTCAAACCCCGGGCCGAGACACGGCGTCGGCGGCATCCCGTCATGTGCATGAATATACATTCCTCCACTTCCTCAACCCTCGAAGATTCGCAATCAGAACAAGGGTTCTCGAACCCGCAAATCTGCTTACAGAAGTTAGAGGTCAGTTTTTTCTCCACGATTTAATTCAATACTACAGATCGTAAACAAAAAGAGGCCATCCTGAACGTGGGACGGTAAACACATATAACAATGACCAAGTTGTTTTGTGGGTTCATTACTGTTTGTCATGCGCGAAAGTCACCATTTAGTCAAAATCACGTTTTTGAGTACACTATTTATTTTGTGAAGCACCCTCGGTCCTTTTTTGTGCCGCCTCTAAAGTGCTCTGCTTCATAATTCTGGATCACCTTCCACAAATCCACCATGTCAGCAGCAGTTGCCCTCATTGGTCCCTCCCGTCCCGCCCTAACTTGGACCACAACACACCACACCACCGCATTTCTCTCCATCCACATCAAGTTTGGTTCGGGCAAACCAGCGTTGCCAGTGCCACCCACTCAACTCAGTGAAACACAACCCTCACCTCACAACCTTTCTCCGCGGCCCTCTGTACCCTCAACACTATGTTCTTCTGCCTCTACTGTGTGTCCACGCTACCTTCTATGGGGGCAGAGCAGAGCACTCCTCACTTCTGCTCACACCATTCTCAACAACCTGCTTGAGCTCTCCTTGATTTTCTGGCGGATTCCATTCATGTCTTCAGGTCAGACTCGCTTTGCTCTGCGAGCCTCGCCTTTTGCTCGTTTTCCCTTCTTGGGCTAGTAAAAAACGAAGAAAGAGCAGCAACCCTCAGCCGTCCTTCTTTCCAGTGCTACTAGTACCAGTGGGCATATCCCATTCGTGACCAAGCTAAGCTACTTCGCATTGTTTTGAACGTACCACCGCACTAACTTAGTATTTAACCTAGTTCCGTTTCTGGTGGCTTCACACATTTCGTCCAGCCCAGAGTGTACGATTGTCGCCACGCACCTACAACTTAGGTATCAAGTGCCGTGGCTCCCGCATCTATGAGCCACATCGCGTCGTCACACCTCTAACGAGCGTCTTCCATTTCATTTCGACTTAGTAACCCGTCAGGTTCTGCCGCCAGCGTAAATTGATTGTTGCCAGCCACATCGCGAAAGATTTCCGCACACTGATACACACGAGCCACTGCCATCCGGCACCTGTAAAGTCCGTCGTGCCATCAGTGCGAGCACGGTGTAGCCGGGTGACCGTGGCCACCAACTGGCGGCGGCGGTGATAGCAGAAGCAGCGGCAGGAGCGATGGCTGACTAGGGATCTGCCGGCCCGTGGCCGCGAAATCATGCGTTGCCGTTGGCCCATCTGTTCCGTATTAATACTATTTCTAGTAACGCGGAGTACTAACGCGGTTTAGCGTGCGTCGCCACGCATGACGCAGCCAGCGCCGCAGTCACCGGCGAGCGCCATTGCCGCGATCGCCCATTGATCTGACGCGGCATTGTCTCTACTGCCACTGGCGATATTCCTCTTCAGTTTCCGTCTGTGGGGGCATCTGGAAGGGCAATAACTTATTGCTACCTAGTCGGCCGCCCTAATTCGGTTTGAGTCGGAATAGCAATACTTACCAGGTCGCGGCGGTAATACCAAGGGTGCTAGGTCGCGGTAGTAGTAAGCGTACTAGGCCGAGAAAGTGCGACATAACTCGATACAAGGCAAGGAAAAGAGCGACATTACTCGATACTTAAATTCAACCTTAACCGCGAGAATGAGCGCCGAGAAGGGGCGCGATATGGCGGTGTCGCGGGCGGAGATGGAGCGTTTGTCTAAGGAGCAGCTAGTGGAGGAGGTGCTGAGGCTGTCCGCCCTCGTGGAGGAGCGCGAGAGGCACCAGAAGCAGGAAGGTACGCGCCTTTCCGCCATGCACTGCATTGGCAGGAATTCGGGGCACTGATAGTAACGTCCATATCATGAGACAGTTCTTTCCTTCGGGATGCTTCCGAGGGAACCGGAAAGGCTTGTTGTTTGGAGGGATGGTTTTTAGCAAGGAGGAGTGCCTCGGGGTACTTAGGTTTGCTTCCCGGCTCAATATCCCCCTGTAAACTTTGGTGCCCTTTCCCCTTCTCGTTTTCCTTTCCCCCTCTCCCTGGCTCTCTCAATCAACCACGCACCACCCCATCCAAGTCTGCCCGCCCAGGCTGACGCTCTGTACACACGCTCCGCATGCAAAAATTAATCACTCTTTCTCACATTCTCTTCCCCCACGCCCTTTGCTCTCTCTCGGCGTGTGTGCAGTGGATTTCCAGCGTGATCTACTCAAGTCTGTGGGACAATCCATCATAGTCACGGATCTAGAAGGCCACATCACTTATTGGTATGCCACGTCGCCTGCTGGAATGGAATCCCACGTCGGCTAGAAGCCCCCTATTGGCACCTCTCGGTGTCCCCATGTCACTTACAATTCCGCCATGGCATCTTTTGTCGTGCCACGTTACGTGCTGGTAGGCCAGACGCTGGTGTGATGTGATGGTGCACAGCACAATGCAATGCAGTGCAATGCAATGCAATGCACATGATACCAGAGGGGAGGAAGTTGACTGACACAAGCTGCCCTGCCATGTGCCGTGGGCCGCCTCATCACTCATCGCACCAGATCTGATCAGATCAGATCAGATCAGATCGAATCATCCCCTCTACCACGGGCCACTGTCCTTGTCCCTCCCGTCTCTCATCTCCCTCACGCCCTCCATCCCCGTCACTTTCACTTACCTCACCTCTTCCTTCACCCCTACCCTCACCTCTTCTTCCTCCCCTTTCTCCCCTTCCTCCCCTTCCTCCCCGTTCTCCTCCTCCTCTTATCTCCCTTGCCCCGTTTCTCTCCTTCCTCCCCTTCCTCCCATCCCGCCCCTCACTTTCCCTTTCCCCCTTTCCTCCCTTTTCTCCCTTTCCTCCCTTTCCTCACCATTCTCCCCTTTCTCCGTTTCCTCCGCCCTCCCTTTCCTCCCTTCCTCCCCGTTCTTCCCCTCCCCTTTCCCCCCTTCCCCCTTTCCCCCCTTCCCCCTTTCCTCTCCCTCTCTCCCTCCTCCCTCCCCTCACCTCCCCCTCCCCCCGCTCCTCCCCTCCCCCCGCTCCTTCCCCCGCGCGCCCCCCTGCGCTCCCAGGAACCGAGCGGCGACGGAGATCTACGGGTGGGAGCCGGAGGAGGTGCTGGGGCGGCTGGTGTTCGAGGTGCTGGCGCTACCCGCGGAGGACATGGGCGAGTGCGGCATTCAGATCTTCGCCGCTCTTTCGCGCGGAGACAAGTGGTCGGGCGAGTGGTCCGTGCGCACCAAGGCAGGGGACGTCATTGAAATCATGGTGTGTGCCCGGGGGAGGAGGGGGAGGGCGGGGCGTGGGGCGTGAGGCGTGGGGCGTGGGGAGTTTGGCGTGGGGCAGCTGGGAATCGGGGGAGCGGGGAAGCGAGGGAGCAGGGCGAGTGATCTGTGCGCACCAAGGCGGGGGACGTCGTTGACATCATGGTGTGTGCAGCGGCGTGGGGTGAGGGGGGGGGGGGAGGGGGGGCGGGGCGTGGGGCTTGGGGCGTGGGGCAGCTGGGAATCGGGGGAGCGGGGAAGCGAGGGAACAGGGCGAGTGGTCCGTGCGCATCAAGGCCGGCAACGTCATTGACATCATGGTGTGTGCAGGGGCGTGGGGGGGGGGGGAAGCGGGGCTGCTGGGAAGTGGGGAAGCGGGGGAGCGGGTGAGCAGGCGGCTGGAGGTGCTGCTTGGAGAGAGCTGGTTTGCGCGGGTGGTGATTGGGATTGGGATTGGGAGGGATGGGGGGAGGGGAAGTGGGTGCTTTCTAGTTATCTCAGCAACCCCCCTCAGCAGCACACTCCCTTGGCACACTCCCTCAGCACCCCCTCTCAGCACACGCCCTCAGCATGCCACGGCGCCGTGTTTTTGCCGCACCTCCTCACTGCCTCACTCCAGATAGTGTTGGTTGACCCGCCAGCACTTCATCCATCTTCCCCTCTCCCCTCTACCCTCCCCTCTCCCTTCCCCTCTCCCCTCCCGTCCCCCCTCCCTTCTCCCTCCCTCTCCATCCCCTCTCTCTCACCCCCCTCCCTGCACTCCCCCTCTTCCCCTCTCCCTTTCAGGTGGTGGACACGCCAGTGATGGACGAGGCGAACCAGCTGGTGGGGGTGATCGGCGTGAGCACGGACATCAGCAATGGACGAGAGCAAGCACCGCTTTCCTCCCTCCCACCGTTCTTCATCCTCCCTCTCCCTCCCCTCTCCCTCCCTTCTCCCTCCCTTCCCTGTCCACTCTCCCTCTCCACTTGCCTCCCGCGCCCTGCAACCCCTCCCCCTCCCCCTCTCCTCCTCTCCCTCTCCTCCTCTCCCCGCTCCACAGGTGGTGGACACGCCAGTGATGGACGAGGCGAATGAGCTGGTGGGGGTGATAGGCGTGAGCACGGACATCAGCGAGCTGAAGCGCAAGGAGGCCGAGATCCTGCAATGGGCGAGGTCAAGCACTGTTTTCCACCCTCCCACCGTCCTTCATCCGCCCTCTCCCTCCCCTCTCTGTCCCCTCTTCCGCCCCACCACTTCCTTCCCGCGCCCTGTGTTCCCCTCCCCCTCCCCCTCTCCTCCTCTCCCTCTCATCCTCTTCCCCCGCCTTTTTCAGGTGGTGGACACGCCAGTGATGGACGAGGCGAATCAGCTGGTGGGGGTGATAGGGGTGAGCACGGACATCAGCGAGCTCAAGCGCAAGGAGGCCGAGATCCTGCGCCTGAACGCGGAGCTGGAGCAGCGCGTGGCGGAGCGCACGCAGCAGCTGCAGGAGAGCAACCGGCTGCTGCAGGAGGAGGTGCAGGAGCACCTGCGCGCACGCGAGCACCTGCACCGCGTCGCACGGGTGCGTGTAGTTTTTAGGCGCCTCAAACATAGACGCCTGCTGCAGGAGGATGTGCAGGAGCACCGCACCTGCACCGCGTCGCACGGGTGCGTGGCGTGGCACGGCACGGACGGCACAGATGGCACGGACGGTTGCTGTGTTGTGGTGGCTATGCATCTATGCATCTTAGAGTTGATCTAAAGATGTAGATAGATCGGTGCCGACACACACACCCACCCGCCCATACATCCCTGCGATTTCCCATCCCTACCCCCTCCCCCCCCTCCCCTCGTAATCGCTCCAACATCCCTCCCCGTTCCCCTTGCATTCCCCCGTGCCCTCCTCTCCCCGCCCGCCCCTTGTTCCATGCGGCAGGACATGGAAGCATCGCGGTCCAAGATACTGCAGCAGGCGAACCGACCGGCACAGCAGCCCTTTATTGCCCTTCCTTACTCCAACAAACCTCTCCCTTCCCTTCCCCTCCGTCCTCTCTCAACCCCCCTCCCCGTCCACGCTCACAGGACATGGAAGCATCGCGGTCCAAGATACTGGAGCAGGCGAACCGGCTGGAGAAGCTCGTGGTGGACCTCCGAGCCGCCCGCCTCGAGGCCGAGTCCGCCAGCCGCCTCAAGAGCCAGTTCCTCGTCAGTGCCTGCCCGTCGCCCCCCCCCCCTCTCTCGTGCTCTTTCTGCTGCGTGCTGCGTGCGGCGTGCTGCCTGCTGCCTGCTCCCCGCTCCCTGCTCCCTGCTTCCTTGTTTCGTTCCAGCGCACACCCAATCCCAGCTTTCTTTCCGCCCTCACCCCCCTCACCATCCGTATCGCCCTGCATGACACCCTCTACTCCACCTTCCTCCACACTCTCATCCCCTCCGCCCTACTCAATTCCTCTCTCCCTTCCCCTCCCCCACCCTCTCCCTTCCTCACTCCCCCCCCCCACCCCGCCCGCTTCCCCTCCGCCTCCTCCCTCACTCCCTCCCTCCTCTCCCCCCTTCCCCCCCGCACCAGGCGTGCATGAGCCACGAGATCCGCACGCCCATGAACGCAGTGATCGGCATGACGAACCTCATCCTCTCAACGCCTCTAACGGACGAGCAGCAGCAGTACGTGCACACCATCCGCACCAGCGGCGACGCGCTGCTGGCAATCATCGATGACATCCTCGACTTCAGCAAGATCGAGGCGGGGGAGCTCGCGCTCGAGCGCTGCCCCTTCTCCCTCATGATGTGCCTCGAGGAAGCTGTTGACATGTTCGCTGTGAGTGGCCCTGGCCCCTGGGGTGAGGTGACTGTTGTGTCGACTCAAAAGAGTGCTGCCCCGTCTGCCCCGTCTGCCCCTTCTGCCCCTTCTCCCTCATGATGTGCCTCGAGGAAGCTGTTGACATGTTCGCTGTGAGTGGCCCTGGCCCCTGGGGTGAGGTGACTGTTGTGTCGACTCAAAAGAGTGCTGCCCCGTCTGCCCCGTCTGCCCCTTCTGCCCCTTCTCCCTCATGATGTGCCTCGAGGAAGCTGTTGACATGTTCGCTGTGAGTGGCCCTGGCCCCTGGGGTGAGGTGACTGTTGTGTCGACTCAAAAGAGTGCTGCCCCGTCTGCCCCGTCTGCCCCTTCTGCCCCTTCTCCCTCATGATGTGCCTCGAGGAGGCCGTTGACATGTTCGCTGTGAGTGGCCATGGCATCTGAGTTGACCTTTGATTTGAGTCTATTCAAAAGGGCGCTGCCCCTGCCCCTTCTCCCTCATCATGTGCCTTGAGGAGGCCGTTGACATGTTCGCTGTAAGATGCCCCTCAGGTGACTTTTGAGTCTATTCAAAAGATCGCTGCCCCTTCTCCCTCATCATGTGCCTCGAGGAAACTGTTGACATGTTCGCTGTGAGTGGCATGCCCTCCTGTGCCCGCATGCCCCCATGCCCTCATCATGCCCTCTTACTTGGTGCTTCCTTCAACACCAGTCCAAGGCATCTCGTATCTAGCCGCTGCAAGCCCAGAGCTGCCCCCTGCCACATGCTATGCTAGCCTCATCCCCCAATCACTTCAACAGTCACCTCTGCTCCATCCTCACACACCCGTGCTCTGTCCCAAATCTGTCCCCACCTCCCTCCCACCTTCCCTCCCACCTTCCCCCCCACCTCCCCCCCCATCTTCCCCCCCACCTTCGCCCCCACCTTCCCCCCCACCTTCCACCTCATCTTCCCCCTCACCTTCCCCCTCTCCCCCCATCCGCCTTGCGCTTCCCCGTATGGCAGCTGAAGGCGCTGGACAAGCGGCTGGAGCTGGTGTCGTTTGAGGCGCCTCAAAACCCCCCCGCTCCTCCCCCCTCTCCCCGCCCACCTCCGTGAACCCTCCCCTCCCTCCCCCCTTCCCCCCACGGCAGCTGAAGGCGCTGGACAAGCGGCTGGAGCTGGTGTCGTTTGCAGACCCATCCGTGCCTCCCATCGCCCAGACTGACCCCGCTCGCGTCCGACAGGTGCGTGCGTGCGTTCGTGTTCTGTGAGGATGTGGGGCGGCATGGGGATAAGCGTGTGCGTGCATGATGCATGGAGGCTGGGAGAGGAAGGGCGGGAGTTTGGGACACACAGGTAGGTAGGAAGGTGGGAGGTATGGCTGGTTCGACATGAAGGATGGATGGATTGAGCACAGTCGAGTTTTTACAAGTTAGGCCAGAATTTTTTCCTTCTCCTGCTTCTTTCTCGGTGTGTGGTTGGTCCCTCAGTTGTTTTTCCGGAGACAGTTAACGTGTTTCGCACCTCAACCTCATCCCTTTGCCCTTTTACAACTCGCCGTCCTTCCCTTTCCTCCCCCCGCCCGTGTCCTCCCTCCCACCTTTGTCGGCGTGCGTGTGCGTGCATCAGATCCTGGTGAATCTCATATCCAACGCCCTCAAGTTCACGCACCAAGGGGAGATTGTCATCCGTGCCCGCGCCTCCCCTTGGCCCGCCACCCGCACCTCCTCGCACCTTCCCCCCCATCCCCTCTCCCACTCCCACCCTCCTTCCCTCCTCCAAATCACCGATGGCGTTTCCACTGCCACTGGTGCCACTGCTGCTGCTGCTGCCACAACAGGACACCAACCAGGGCTATTCCCTTTCAACACATCCGCACCGCTCTCCATCTTCTCTTCTTCCTCCTCCTCCTCCTCCTCAACCACCTCCCTCTCCACCCTCGCGCCCAGCTCGCCCTATCTCTACACCTCCTCCTCTCTCCTCTCCGACTCAGCCCTCCCAAGCCACGAGTTACACGTAACAGTCACAGACACAGGAATCGGTATCCCTCCTGACCGTATGTCTCGCCTGTTCCGGCCGTTCAGCCAAGGGGATGCGAGCACCACGAGACGGTTTGGGGGCACCGGGCTGGGATTGGTGATTTCTAAGCAGCTGGCAGAGCTACTGGGAGGGCGCATGTGGGTGGAGAGCGCAGGGGAGGACAGAGGGTCCACATTCCACTTCACTATTGCTCTTTATCCCCCGCCGCCCACAGAGCCTGTATTAGCAACGCCTGCCCCCGTCGCTGCTGCTGCACCTGCTCCTGCTCCTGCTCCTGCTCCTGCTCCTGCTCCTGCTCCTGCTCCTGCTCCTGCTCCTGCTCCTGCTCCTGCTCCTGCTCCTTCTATTGCTGCTGCTCCTGCTGCTCCTCCTGCTGCTGCTCCTGCTGCTACTCCTGCTGCATGTGCCTCTTCTGCTCTACCGCCTCTGCCTGTTCGCGCTCCTCCTGTCGCTTCTTCTCTCGGTGCTGTGCCCTCCGCTGCCCCTGCCATGGCCAGTGCGACAGCTATTGCCACAGCCGCTGCGTCGTGTGCCTCACAGCCATCACTACCTCCCCATCTTCCTCCTCCTTCACCCACACCTGCCACAGCAGCTGTCGCACCAAGCTCTGCTGCCATGAGCAGTGGTGTCACCACCACCATCGCCACGACCACCACCAGCACTTCTGCTCCTGCTGCTCCCGCTGCCGCTGCCGCTGCTGCTGCTGCCGCTGCTGTTCCTCCAGGTGTTACGCTGGCAGGAGGCAGCACTGGTGCTGCTGCTGCGACTGCTGGTGCAGCTGGGGCGGACAGAAGAGGCGTGGGAGGAGCGTGGGGAGGGCGAGGATTGAGAGGGGACAGAGGATTGAGAGGAATGGGTTCAGCAGGAACGGCAGCAGCAACGGCGGCAGCAGCAGGGACGGCGGCGGAGATAGGATCACATGCGAGGGTGGAAGCAGAGTGGGAGGAGCGGCAGAAGCTGCGGTCGTCCCTGTACCGGCAGCGGTTGATGGAGAATGCTGGACTGGTGCCCGGCGCTGCACAGGGCACTGCTGCGGATGGCGGGGTGCGGAACTGGGAGGTGGGGGAGGGTGCGATTGCAGTGACGGATGCAGGGGTGGGGCGAGCACGAGATGTGGGAATAAGGGCAGGGGCAAGGGAAGGGGCAGGGGCAGGGGCAGGGGAAGGGGCAGGGGAAGGGGCAGGGACAAGGGAAGGGGTAGGGGCAGGGGCAAGGGAAGGGGTGGGGGCGGGGGCAAGAGAGAGCGAGCAGGGTGGGGTTGTTGATGGCAAGGCAGGGGAGGTGGTGGGGGGAGAGAGGCGGGGTAGCAAGAGGCCTAGGGAGGCGAGTGGGGAAAGGGAGAGGGGAGAGGATGATGAAGGGGCGAGACGAAGGTCAGTGGCGGAGAGTGAAAGGGTAGTGGGGGGGATGGTGGGGAGAAAATCTGGTGAGGCCGTGGTGGTGGTGGCGTGTGGGAGAGATGGTGGTGACATTGAGAGGACGTTTCAGCGCCGGACGGAAGACTCTGCGTCTGACATGGTGACCGAATTGGGGGGGCGGCAAGCTGCCGGGGAACAGCAACAGGAAGGGTCGCATCCTTTCACTTTTCCACCTGCTGTGCCCATGTCCTTGCCACTTCCCTCCTCCCAAGAACCCCCACCAACCATGGGTCACCACCACTCACACGGCTCACAACCCTCCCACCAACCGTGCCCCTCTCCCTCTCTCTCGCCCTCTCCCTCGCCCTCGCTCTCACCCTCGCCCTGCCCCTGCCCCTCCCCACACGTTACCCACACCGCTCCGCGCTCCTCCTCCCGGCAGACCACCCCTCGCACCTCCCCAACCACCGCTCCCCGCGCCTCACCGCACATCACACCTCCTTCCTCCCTCTCCACAGAACCCCCCACTGGCCACCCCACAGACACTCGCACACTCGCCCTCACAGACGCCCCACCAACCTCCCCTGCGCTTTCCCCACGAGAGTCCCTGCGAGGAGAACATGTGATGGACCCTGCAGTCAACCCCGCAGCAGTAGTGACTCTGCGCCCGATCCGGGCAGTGCAGGGTCGCACAGCCCTAGTAGTGGATGACAGTGCGGCGGTGCGTGCGATGGTATCAGCGCACCTGCAGGCGCTGGGGTTTGCGACGAGGGAGCTGACGAGTGGAGAGCAGCTGCTGGAGGAGGTTGCAGCCTGCGATGTCACCCGCGCACCCAGCCTCGTGGTCGTCGATACTGAGGTGAGGGGGACAGGACGTAGGGTGGGCATACCGAGGTGAGGGGGTGGATAACGTGGTAAGGGGAAACTTACGTGGAACGCGGGTAGCACCGGCACCAGGAGCACAGCACGGGATGGGCCTCTCTCGTGTCCAGTCTATTGGTTTCTGCTGCCCTTGTTCCTTCTTCCCCTTCATTCGTCCCTGTACTTCGGTTCCCCCTCTGCCTTTGCTTCATCCTGTGCCTTCCCTTCCCCGCCCGCCGTGCCCACATGTATGGATTGACTGTCAGATGCCGGGAATGGACGGGCTGACAGCGGTGAACCAGCTCAGCGCCTTGCCACAGGCAGAGGGGCTGCGCGTGCTGCTGCTCTGCCCTTACGGCACCGCCAACCAGGTGCGCTGCGCTATGCTGCGCTGTGCTGCGTTGTGCTGCGCTGTGCTGCGCTGCGCTGCGCTGTGCTGCGCTGCGCTGCGCTGTGCTGCGTTCTGCTGCGCTGTGCTGCGCTGTGCTGCGTTCTGCTGCGCTGTGCTGCGTTGTGCTGCGTTGTGCTGCGTTGTGCCATGCGTTGTGCCATGCGTTGTGCTGCGTTGTGCCATGCGTTGTGCCATGGAGGTGCCATGCGTTGTGCTGCCCCTCCCCTGCTTCACAGAAACCTCAAGTCACCGTGTTGATGCTCGCTCACTCACTCCTCACTCACTCACTCACTCACTCCACACATGCCCACTGTCCCTCCGCTCCCCCCCCAACCTGCCTCCTCCTCTTTCGCAAGCTTGTTCTTTTCGTCACGCTTTGACTAGACATGCAGGTTAGTGGTAGTGCAGTGCATTGCGTTATCATCTGGTAGGCAAGTGCGTGGCCCCATCAGCTCAGAAAGGCCCCCCCAAGGGAGCTCCAGGCCAGCCCTCCCGCCCCGCCATCCATTCAGCCCGCTGAAGCCCCCGCCCTGCTGGTGTCCCTCTCCCTGTATCTCGCTCTCTCTCTCGCTCTTTCTCCCTCACACGCACGCGCCCACGAGTCCTCTCTCTCCTTCCCCTTTTATTTCTCTCCCGCTCTCATCCCTCCCGCTCCCCCTCCCCCTCCCCCTCCCCCTCCCCCTTCCCCATCCCCCATCCCACCAGGTGCGCGTGACAGCCCCCAGCATCAGCATGGCAGCACTAACCAAGCCCCTGCGCCAGTCCCTCTTCACCCGCGCTCTGCTCCTCGCCTTCCCTCCCCTCGCCACGCCTCCATCTCCATCTCCCCTTACTCACCCACACCCACCGGCAGCTGCTTCCCCTACTACCACTCCTACCACCACTGCATCTGCTCCTGCTCCTGCTGCGGCTTCTGCGCTCAACCACAGCAGATCCAGCCACCACGGTGCCATGCCCCAGCCTTCCTCCGTGCCTCCTGCTTCGGCTTCCTCTGCTGTTCTGGCGGCAGTTCGCGGCGGCGATGGTGGTGGTGGTGGTAATGCCACAATGGGCTCCTGTGGAGCTGACGGGTCGGATGGTAGGGCTGCCGTGGATGGTGCTGCTGCTGCTTCTGCTGCCGCTGGTGCTGGTGATGGTAGTGGCAGCAACGTGAGCGGCATTGGTGTTGTGAGTCCTGGAGCAAGAGGAGGCGGAGGGCGAGGAGGGCGAGGAGGGCGAGGAGGAGCAGGAGGAGCAGGAGGAGCAGGAGGAGCAGGAGGAGAAGGAAGAGGAGGGCAGGGAGCGGCGGAGCAGGCGGGGGCTGTAGAAAGGCCTAAGAGGAACAACAGCTGGCAGAATCTGATTGCAGTAGGGGTGGCGAATGAGCGCACGACACCTGGCGGGTTCATATTGGGTCTGGCAGACAAGCATCCTCTCAAGATACTGCTTGTGTGAGTGTGAACACGTGCACTGGCTCTTAGCGACGGGTTGGGGATTGTGAGGGTTGTGGACTTTCAGCAATGAGTTAAAAGGCAAGCTGCGGTGGGCATGGGGAAGTGGAGGGTTGGAAGCGGGAATTTGAGTTCCCTAACCTTCCCTTCCCCAGTCGTGTTGTATTTGCTGGAGCGGAATAACCGGCATGTGCAAGAAATATATCACACGTGTTGTCTTGAACTTACATTTCGTCCCAAACGCCCTGGCTGCGTCCTCCCTTCCTGTTGTGCGTCACCTGAACACGCTCGTCCCTTTGCCCTTCCCCACCTTCCCCCGCGCCCGCTCTCACCCGCAATCGCAACCGCACCATCACCCGCACACACACACCCACCCGCACGTGTGCTGTGCGTTGCGCGGAGGGAGGACAAGCTGGTGAATCAGCGCACGCATGGCCACGTGCAACAGGGGGTACAGCCCGTGGACCTGGTGTGCTCGCTTACCCCGTTGCCCTTTCCCCCTTCCCCCAACCCCACCCCCAACCCCACGCCCACACATGCCCCTGCCGGCACGCGTGCTCTGTGCAGCAAGGACAACCTGGTGAATCAGCGCGTGGCGACGCGCATGCTGAGCAACATGGGGTACACAGTGGACCTGGCTGCCAATGGGCTCGAGGCCGTCAATGCCCTCGCCACCAAAACATACGACCTCGTCTTCATGGACATTCAGGTGGGCATGTATGCGGTTTTCTTTGCGCCTTAAAACCAGCGTGTGGCGACGCGCATGCTGAGCAACATGGGGTACACTGTGGACCTGGCGGCCAATGGGGGCTGGAGGCTGTCAATGCCCTCGCCTCTAAAATATACGACCTTGTGTTCATGGACATTCAGGTGGGCTGGGCACCTGTGACATACAGAGGGTGCACTTGGGGACATGAAGTGTGTGCGCCATGTGTGAGCACATGGAGTGGGTTTGTATGAAGGCTTGAATGCAGTGTCACTCGAGAGCCAACTTCCAATCGTTCTCCTTCATCAGTCCTTCCGTCTCTCGCCAACTCTCCTCGTCTTCCCACACCCATCCCCCGTCCCCTTCCCTCCGCGGCCCTCCCCCGTGCCCTTCCCTCCTCCCTGCAGATGCCAGTGATGGATGGCATAGAGGCAACCCAGCGCATCCACCTGTTGGCGCAGCAGGAGGGGTGGGTGCGGCCACGCATAGTGGCAATGACAGCCAACGTGCTGCACTCGGACCGGCAGCAGTGCCTCAATGCGGGCATGGACGGGTTTCTCTCCAAGCCCATCCGCGTTGCAGACCTTGTTGCTGTGCTCGAACGCACTCCCTCTGCTGCATCTTCTACTCCTGCTGCTTCTCCGGCTGTTCCAGTCGCCACTGCTGCTGCTGCTGCTCCTGCTGCTGCTGCGCCTGCTGCTGCTGCTCCCCCCCCTGCTTCTGCTGCTGGTGATTCCGTCGCTGCTGCTGCTGCTGCTCCTTCTGCCGCTGGTAGCGTTGATGGTAACTTAGGGAGTGAGAGATGGGTGAAGGGAGGCAGTTCTTTGTGCCCCGGCAACAACCACTGGTCCATGGCCAGTAACAGCACAGGCCAATCACCCGATGGCTTGAGTAGGCAAGAATAAGCAGCGCGGGTCTTCTTTCACCACTAGAGGTTCTTTGCTGCAAAGAGTAGCATAGCGTGGCCCATGCCTCCTTTTTGTGATTTTCCCCGGCCGCGGTTTTGGTTAGGTAAGGAGGGCACGCTCGCTGTGGTGCGAACCGCTAGAGTCTAGACACCTTGGAGAGCAAGGAGCGAGGGCAGGTGCAAGGGCACCTTTTGGAATTTGTACCACGCTGATTTTTATTCAGAAATTGTAAGCTCATTCCAGTTTTTGTTCAGAAATCGTGAACCCATTCCAAGTGGATCAGGCCCTATTTTTTCAGAGTAAATCACTCTGTTTCTCTTAAAATCAGAGTCATTTTTTAAAGGAACTCTGTACCTGCTGGGTTGAGATTTTGAAAGTTAAGTTTTCTCTGATTTATCAGTGTTTTTTTTTAGGCTACTCTGAGGCCTCTGGGTTTTTTTTTCTAAGGACCGAGTTTACTATGTACAGAGGATACATGCCCCCTAAGGCCACGTCCTGCTGGTGCTCAGCTGGCTCACGGGGGGTGAACCTCAGTTTCTCCACCCATTTCTCCAATCCGTCATCAGGTACCTTGCGTACCCAGCACCCCAACCACACCTCGCCCCACCATGTTCCTGCACCCTTGCCAGAGATGCCTTACGACGAAGACAATGCTGACGTTGCGGCGCCTGAACCTGATCCCGGGCCGTCATGCAGCTCTCGCCCTATGAATGGTCTTGAGTTTCTGCACGGGGTACATCGTGCCCACGAGCATGAAGTCGAGCAGCATTGTGAAGGCGACGAATGGGGAGGTGACGAATGGTGTCGTCGGGATGGTCGGGATGACGATGAGCATTCCGATGGGGTCGAGGTGTGGGTGCGTTCGCCACGCTGGGAAGATAACGACCACCCCATTGGGAACGAGAGGTGCGATGGATCGCACCGCCCTGACATTGCTGAACCGGCCGCGACCGTACCAACAGAGGTCATTGATGCACCCACGCCAGACTCGACCGCCTCACAGACGCAGAAGAAGCGGCGCTTCACGCAGTCTGTGCTCGGGTTTGGACTGCAGCCCGTGAAGCCTGCACCGACTCCGCCGGCCCCGCAAGCAAACCACCACCTGTTATCCAACTCACAGACGAGGAGACGAAGGAGAAGTTGTATTTGAAGGCTCAGAAGAGCTACCACTGCAGCGGTTCCCATGGTTAATTCTTGATAAAACAACTGACGGTTTTCCATCTGTTCATTGTAGTGTCTGCATAGAGCATGGGAAGGACGACGCCCGCGACGGCCGCAATGGGAAAGGCGGTCGGGACCTCCAGATCGGATCCTTTCGCTGGCACGAGGCGAGCGTTTAGCACGACAACGCCATGAAGAAGCAAATGGGCCTGATGAAGAAGACCGAGGAGCAGAAGCGCATAGATGACTTTGCGAAGGGCGATCCAGAAGGCGCGCAAATTTCGCGGCTGATGCGGAGCATCGTCTTTGTGTGCAAGATGGACACTCCGATACAGATGTACCCGCGGCTGGTGCAGTTCCTCGCTGAGGAGGGGTTCGCCGACATACCGCTCCAGTCCTATGGCGTGTACATCAGACAGTGAGTCCCGGTTAATGTAAAATGTCGATATTCTATTTCATTTATGATATCCGATCTTCAATAACAGTTTGTTGTTTTGTTACTGGCCAGGTACGGTTTTGCGGAAATGGTGAAGGCATTAACCACGTTCCTACACCGCGAGCAGATGCAACACCTGCACGCCTCGCCATACATTGGCATTAGTTGCGACGAAAGCACTGACCGCGCTCGTGGCAAACACATGATTGTGTTTGTCACTTTCCTGAAGAACCACGTGGTGGTAACGGAGTTTCTGTCGTTACTTACCGTCAACTAGTGTGACACGCCTTCACTGCTTGCGGTTCTGCTCCAGCATCTGGAGAGCATCGGCATCGACCTGCAGAAATTCGTAGGGATTTCCACAGACGGCGCCTCCATCATGGTCGGATCGCAAACTGGGCTTGTGACGCGCCTTCGCATGCAAATCCCGCATCTCGTCGGGTGCCACTGCATCGCGCACCGGTGAGTTATTTTTGCTTCTATTCTAATGTTCAAGCTGGTCCATATCTAATAACAATGTGTATGTGATCACTGGTAAATTTACCTTTCAATTTTTTTGCATCCCTTCTGTTCCTCACAGTGCAGTGAAGCTCTTGCGGTCAAAGAGGCTGCAGAAGCGTTTCCATACTTTAACATTGTGGACGGTGCCATCAGGGCCCTGGGTGCGATCGTCGGGGAATCAACTCCCTGGTACGAGCGCTTCAAGGAGTTGCAGCTGGTGTACCACAACACCAACTTGGAGCACCAGGGACTCTTCAATTTGCGGTGGCTGTCACGGGGCGACGCAGTGCTGCGCATGTGCAAGTTCTTGGGGCGGCGATATGCGTCTTCATCGAGTACAGGCACACGATCGCTCGCATTGTCCAGACTTTCAAGTTCCACTCATGCCTATTTTTTTTGGCAGACATCGTGGCCGAGCTCAACTTTTTGAACCGGCGCAAGGTACGTTGTTCTAATTATATGGCATCACTATATTTCGCTTTTGTGCGTGGGTAATCTTGTTTGTTGGCACTGTAATTTGATATGAACTTGTGTGTTTGTATTCAACACCCCCCCAGGTTGACGTCAACATCGTCACGCAGGAGGTGGACCGCACGGTGTCGTACATACGACACCGCTACATCGACTATGAAGACAAGTTCAAGGAGGGGCTGAGCACACAACTGGTGCCTTTCCTGGAGCGACACAAGGACGGCAACCGTGTGATGCAAGTGGAGGGCGTGGACTCAAGCGGTCGCCCAGTTCGCCGCGAGATCGTGCTCAGCGAGGAGCCCATCGCTGGCCACAAGTTCGGTGGCACCATGCACGACTGCGAGAAGCTGTGCAAGGCATTCGCCAAAACCACCGTCCAAAACCTGACCGAGCGGATGGCGGATCTTCGTCGCATGGGCGGCACGAGGCTGTACAAGGTGGAATCGTGGCCCCCCAAGCTGGAAACGCGCGAGAGGCGCGTTGTCATGTGGCTTTAGGAAAATGCAATACTGTGTTAAAACTTATATGCTATAGTCTGTGTAGGCTGTAGTGGGGTAGCTCATATGGGGTACAACACTTCTAGGTTTTCCTACTTGTACCCACCTGCTTGCTAGTTCATTCATTTCCTCGCTTTTACTTTCACATGGTTTAAGAGCAGGTTCCCTAGTGGGAACGATTTTTTTTTAAGGGCCCACCACGAAAAGTTTTTTTTTCCTACCTGCCCGAAGCGCGCTGTCGCGCCTGCCTCACCTGCGCCATCGCGCGCCCTGCCCTGCCGCCCTACGTCGCGGCCCTGCCCTGCCGCCCCACGTCGCGGCCTGCCTCAGCCGCCAGTAGCGGCCCTGCCCTGCCGCCCCACGTCGCGGCCCCTGACCTGCAGCCGCCGTAGCGGCCCCTGACCTGCCGCAGCCGTTGCTGCCCCTGACCTGCAGCCGCCGTCGCGGCCCTGCCGTCTCCGCCGTCGCGCTTGCTGCCGCCGTCGTGGCCCCGCCGTAGCGGTCCTGCCCTGCAGCAGCCGTCGCGCCTGCAGCACCCGTCGCGGCCCTGCCCTGCCGCCGTCGCGCCTGCAGCCGCCGTCGCGGCCTCACCGTCGCGGCCACCGCCGTCGTCGCCGTTGCGGCCCCGCCGTCGCGCCTGCCCTGCCCGCCCCTGGTGAGCTCCTGCCCTACGCGCGCTACCCGCGCCGCCTGCCGGCCGAGCCGCGCCGCCCAGCTGAGCCGCGCCGCTCCGCCGAGCCGCGCCGCCCAGCCGAGCCGAGCCGCCTTACCGAGCCGCGCCGCACTGCCCTACTGAGCCGCGCTGCCGTGCTCGCGCTGCTCCTGCTGCTTCTGCTGCTACTGCTGCTACTGCCGCCATGGCTAGCCCTACGGTTCTTACCTTCGATGCTGAGGGTCGTGCAGTTGACTTCAATGTCTGGGTAGATGATCTGCAGCTGTTTCTTCAGTGCGATTCTAAGGACGGAGTCTCTCTTTTTTATCTCACGTCCGGCGCCTCTACTGCACCTGCTGCCGATGCTGACAGTACAGTTCGCTCGCAGTGGACTACTCGTGACGCTGTTGCTCGCCTTGCTGTTCGTAGTCACCTGCCTTCTGCTGAGCGCGCGCACTTTGGTCAGTACAAGACTGCTAAGTCTCTGTATGACGCTGTTGTATCGCACTACTCCTCCCCTGCCACTGCTACTCTCAGCCGCCTCATGCTACCGTACCTGTTCCCTGACCTGGCCGCCTTTGCTACAGTCCCTGACCTCATTACCCACCTCCGCACTAGTGACGCCCGCTACCGCGCTGCGCTTCCCTCCGAGTTCTGCGCCAAGAACCCCCTCCCCCATGTACATCACTCTCTTCTACCTAGTCACCCGTCTCCCTGACTCCCTTTCTTCAGTCAGGGACCACTTTCTCTCCCTTTGCCCCACCGAGCTCACCGTTGACATACTGGAGGAGCGCCTCACTGCAGCTGAGAAGAGTATAGTTGCTGTAGGTGCTTCTCGCGGCGACCCTCGCGCCCCTTTCGAGGGGTGTTCCCCCGTTCTCCTTCTGCCCTCTGTTGCTTCTGCTGCTGCTGTCGACCTCGTTGGCACCGAGCAGGTCGGGGCTGCGTCTACTCCTAGTGAGAGGCGCCGCAGCGGCAAAGGCAAGGGGGGCAAGGGTGGTGGAGGGGACGGCGGGGGCGGCGGTGGTGGCGGTGGAGGAGGCGGAGGGGGTGGGGGTGGAGGCAAGGGTGGTGGCGGGGGCGGGGGAGTCGGTGGTGGCGGTGGAGGTGGTGGAGGCAGCGGCAGCAGTGGTGGAGGCAGCAGCAATGGTGGTGGAGGCAGTGGCAGCGGAGCTGGAGGTGGCAGCGGCGGTGGTGCTGGTCGGGGTGGAGCTCCGCAGCGTGGAGACTTCGGCGGTCGCCAGCGCCAGCAGCAGCAGCTTTCCCGTGAGACCCCGTCGCCTCAGCAGCTTCGTGAGTGGTACGCTGGGCGTGGGAGGTCTGGGGGTGCTGGTCCCTGCACTTACGTTCTCCGCACCGGCGGTGGCCGTGGGGAGACGTGCGGAGGGCCACACACGTCGCAGCGCTGTTTCGGTTGCCTGTCTGACGCCTGGCGCGCGCAGTTTCCTGACGCTCCTGAGCTCCCTAGCTGGGCTGATCTGCTTAGGCAGAATGTTGATATCTTTGCTCTAGACTTTGTTGCCATCCTTGCTGCCATGTATGCTGTGTCTACTAGTGCTGAGGGTGACTGTTACCTGTGTGTGCCGCCCGACCCAGGTATAGAGTCTACTGCTCTAGGTGCTGGTGAGGCTGCTGCTCTAGGTGCTAGTGAGTCTGCTACTCCAGGTGCTGGTGAGTCTGCTCTCTCTGGTACTGCGCCTGCTGAGGCCTTGCACACCTTCACACTTGACTCAGGTGCTTCCCGCTCCTTCTTTCGCGACAGCACCACACTCACGCCGCTCAGTCGGCCAGTTGCAGTCTCCCTAGCGGACCCCTCTGGGGGCCCCGTCCTTGCGCACTCTTCCACGGTCCTACCGTGTCCGGCTGTCCCGTCTGGCTCACTGTCGGGTCTCCACCTCCCCTCGTTTTCTACGAACTTGGTGAGTGGAGCTGACCTCCAGGATGTGTGGGTTGACCAGTTCACCCCT
Source organism: Closterium sp. Naga37s-1 (assembly GCA_947471745.1). Taxonomy (NCBI): domain Eukaryota; kingdom Viridiplantae; phylum Streptophyta; class Zygnematophyceae; order Desmidiales; family Closteriaceae; genus Closterium; species Closterium sp. Naga37s-1. Next base: position 831,216 of record CANJKZ010000093.1, on the reverse strand, counting down.
GGAGGTCAGCGTGTGACCCACTGTACGTGCTCCCGGACTGGTCGGCACCTGGCCACGTTCACCCGAGCGCCTGGCTCGAGTCTGTACACACTGACCACTGTGTCCCCTCATGTGGCTGCGTCTGCGTCTGCGTTTGCGTCAGGTCAGCTAGCGGCCCCCTGCTCGTGTCGCGCTTTGTCGCACCAGACTGTCCTTTGGCACCACCGGCTTGGTCACCCCTCGGTGCAGCGCCTTCGTGGCATGCACCGACGTCTCCTTGTCTCTGGACTTCCAGAGACTCTGCCTCCTCTCCCACCCTCGCCTGCCCCTCCCTGCCTTCCCTGTGTCGAGGGGCGGCAGCACGCCGCTCCGCACTCCTCCTCGTTCCCCCCGACGACTGCTCCCCTGCAGACCCTGCACATGGACGTGTGGGGCCCAGCCCGCGTCCGTGGACAGGACCGCGAGCGGTACTTTTTGCTGGTCGTTGACGACTACACGCGTTACACCACGGTCTTCCCCTTGTGCACCAAGGGTGAGGTCCCTGATGTTTTGATCCCTTGGATCCGCGCTGCCCGTCTCCAGCTCCGCAAGCGGTTCGAGACGGACTTTCCCGTCCTGCGTCTGCACTCTGACAGAGGTGGTGAGTTTGCCTCTGACTGTCTGCGGGACTTTTGTCGTGGGGAGGGCATTCGCCAGACGTTCACGCTCCCGGCCTCACCGCAGCAGAATGGGGTTGCTGAGCGCCGCATTGGCTTAGTCATGGAGGTCGCTCGTACCTCCATGGTCCATGCGGCTGCCCCCCATTTTCTGTGGCCGTTTGCGGTCCGATACGCTGCGCATCAGCTCAACCTCTGGCCCCGTGTCTCCTTGCCAGAGACCTCGCCCACACTGCGTTGGACGGGGAAGGTTGGCGATGCGTCAGTGTTTCGGGTCTGGGGTTATCGTGCCTTTGTCCGCGATACGTCCGCGGACAAGCTCTCCGCCCGTGCTATTCCCTGCGTCTTCCTTGGCTTTGTCCCTGACGCGCCTGGCTGGCAGTTTTACCACCCCACCTCGCGCCGTCTCCTGCCCTCTCAGGACGTCACGTTCGACAAGTCGGTTCCCTTTTACCGTCTCTTCCCCTACCGCACTGCTTCTCTCCCCCCCCCGCCGCTCTTCCTTGCACCAGGTCCTCCTCCGGTAGACCCCCTCCCCCCTCAGGGTCCTGCTCCCTCAGGTGTGTCCCAGGTAGACGCTGTCGAGCATGTCGAGGTAGCGGTTGACTCTGGTGCTGCTACTGGGGGTGGTGCTGCTGGGGGTGCTGAGCCTGAGCGTGCGGAGCCTGGGGGTGCTGAGCCTGAGCGTGTGGAGCCTGGGAGTGCTGAGCCTGGGGGTGCCGAGTCTGAGGGTGCTGAGCCTGCGGTTGCTGAGACTGGGGGTGCTGAGTCTACTGGAGTTCCTGCAGGTGCCTCGTCTCGGCGGGAGCCTCTCTCTCCACCGGAGCTGCGCGAGTGGTTTGCTCGCCGCTGGAGACTCCAGCGAGGTGCTGCTGGAGCTGGAGCTGCTGGAGGTACTGCTGGTGCTGGAGCTGCTGGAGGAGCTGGAGCTGCTGGAGCTGTTGGAGGTACTGCTGGTGCTGGAGCTGCTGGAGGTGCTGGAGCCGCTGGTCCTGGAGGTGCTCGTACTGGAGGTACTAGAGCTGCTGGGGCTGGTGGTGCTGCAGGAGGTGGAGCTGGAGGTGCTGGAGCTGTTACTGCTGGAGGTGCTGCTGGAGCTGGAGCTGCTGGAGGTGCTGGAGCTAGTGGTGCTGCGGGAGTTGGAGCTAAAGACCCTGGAGCTGGGGGTACTGGTGCTGTCTCTGCTGTTTCTGGAGGCGCTGCGCGGCTGCGGCCGTACTACGCTCCGCTCCTTCAGCATGTTCTTGGCCTCCCGCCTTCTACTGGTCCTACTCCTCCCTTACTGAGTCCACCGCCTGACCAGTCGCAGTCACAGTTACAGCCAGCCTCTCCACTGCCTGGTCCTTCTCCTTACTCTGGGCCGACTAGAGGTCTTACGGAGCGTCGTGAGCCTGCGTCTCGTCCTGCGTCACCTGAGTCTCGTCCTGCGTCGCCTATTCGCGCTGCCCGCACTGGTCGTCGTGTTCCGCGTCAGCGTCCTACCCCTGTCCCCGGCACACACCTGATGGCACTTCGTCCTTCCACTGCTCCGCAGCGTGTCCCTCTGCCATCTCCTCCTGCGTCCTCTCTTCCTGACGGTCTGGACCCGGAGTCTGACTCCCTTCGTGCTGCTAGTCCTACTGTCACGCGTCTCCTGGCCACTGTTGTCACTGACCCTTCGTTTGAGTCCACTGCTGCGTCTGCTCTAGTTGCTGAGCTTGTTGACTTTGCTGCCGCCTGTCGTCTAGACTACGCCGCTAGTCTTGTTGCTGAGTCTGAGTCTGTCTGTCCTCCGTCCGTCGGGGGTGAGTGTGCTCTTGGCACGGACGTCCTTGAGGACAGACAGGAGGAGTTTGAGTGCTTTGCCGCTGCGTTACCTCATCTCGTGTCCATGCTGCTTGCACCTGAGGGAGACCCGAATGCTCCAAACATCCCGACCCCGCGCTCTTACGCAGAGGCGATAGAGGGTCCCTACTCCTCTCAGTGGCTAACAGCCATGGACGCAGAGATGGCTTCCTGGAAGTCCACAGGCACCTATGTCGACGAGGTTCCCCCACCTGGGGCGAACATTGTCAGTGGCATGTGGATTTTCAGGGTGAAGCGGCCGCTGGGTTCTCCGCTTGTCTTCAAGGCGCGTTACGTTGCACGAGGCTTCAGCCAGCGAGAGGGAGTTGACTTCTTCCATACCTTCTCCCCTACCCCGAAGATGACCACTATTCGGGTTCTGCTGCACGTCGCCGCTCAGCGTGACTACGAGCTTCACTCTCTTGACTTCAGCACTGCTTTCCTACAGGGCAGCCTGCACAAGGAGATCTGGCTGCGCCGCCCACCTGGCTTCACTGGGTCGTTTCCTGCTGGTACCCAGTGGAGCCTCCGGCGGCCAGTCTACGGTCTCCGCCAGGCGCCCCGTGAGTGGCACGACACACTGAGGACGACTCTTGCGGCCCTTGGGTTTGCTCCTTCCACTGCTGACCCGTCGCTGTTTCTACGCACCGACACCTCTCTGCCGCCGTTCTTCGTTCTCGTGTACGTCGACGACTTGGTCTTTGCTACTGCTGACACTGAGGGACTCGCCCACGTGAAGTCGGAGTTGCAGAAGAGACACACGTGCACAGACCTGGGTGAGCTGAGCAAGCTATCTTGGCTTGCGGATCACCCGGGACAGAGCACAGCGCACCATTACCTTGACTCAGTCACACATGGTGCAGCAGGTCCTTCAGCGCTTCGGCTTCACGTACTCCTCGCCACAGCACACTCCTCTGCCTACTCGCCACTCGCTCTCAGCTCCACCTTCGGACGAGTCCGTAGAGCCGAGTGGTCCGTACCCAGAGCTTGTGGGCTGCCTCATGTACCTGATGACCTACATTCGACCTGACCTTGCCTACCCTCTTAGCATTCTGGCACGCTATGTCGCTCCTGGGAGACACCGGAAGGAGCACATGGATGCCACTAAGAGGGTGTTGCGCTACTTGTGCAGTACGTCGGGCATGGGGCTCGTGCTTGGAGGACGGGCTCGAGTTGTCCTCACTGGTCACGCAGACGCTTCCTGGGCTGACGACTTGGCTACGCAGCGGTCGTCACAGGGTTACACCTTCAATCTTGGCTCCGGCTCTGTTTCTTGGCGGTCTACCCGCTCGTCTTCTGTTCTCAGCTCCAGTTGTGAGGCTGAGATCTACGCATGGGCCATGGCTGCACAGGAGTTACGCTGGCTCACCTACCTCCTGAGTGACCTGGGAGAGCCGCCTCGTTGGGTTGTTTTGGTTGTACTGTTTGACCATGTTTTTTTAAACATTACAACTCCCCTGTTTTGCCAAACGCATGTTTCAATTTGCGAGCAGCTGAGCTCAAGCTGAAGACGTTTTGTCACATTCTCAAGAACCACCACGAGGAAGAGGACTTCCATCAGGGGCTCCAGATTTTGTTGAAGACACGTGACTGGCCTCGCATGTACCCCAACCTGATGCTGATGTGGCAGGCGTTGGCCGTGCTTCCACTGAGCACTGTTGAGTGCGAACGTGGCTTCAGTAGGCAAAACGTCATCAAGAGGTGGGGGCGCACGTCACTCAACGACGCCCGTCTGACAGAGCTGATGAGCATCCACATGCTTGAGTACGACTTCGTGTGGCATGAAGTCGTTGACATCTGGCACAAGCAGAAGAAGCGTAGCCCCGCCAAGAAGCCTGCGCACGCCCCACCAGTGAGCGCAAAGGGGAAGGAGAAGGGCGAGTCTGATTCGGAGGGCGAGCATGAGTAGAAGTGTACTATAAGCTCTATTCAGCTAGGTAGTTAGTTAAGGTGTTATTTAATTATGGGACTGCTATAAGTAGTAAATTTTAAAACTAGCCTCGCCTCCCCAAAATAAATACTGAAATAAAACAAATTGCTTTTACTAAAGGCGTAATAAAAAACCCATAAAGGGCATACAATACAATACAACCTTAGTTAACTAACATCAGAGTAAAGCAAATTATTACTCTGACGTGACTGGGTTTTTTTTTCCAAAACATAGGGTTACTCTGACACATCAGAGTAAGGCGTAGGAACAACCCTAGATTTCAGAGTTGGCAAAAAAACCACTCTGGAAATCAGAGTACCAAAAATCCAAAGGTAGGCCCTGAAGTGGATCAACTTCTATCCTGTAAATCAGAGTTCCAAGGCTTGCTGTGATTCTGAATCAATGTGTAGTTGTGTGCTCTAGAGTGTTCTCTGCTCGTGCTTACTCCAACCAGAGCGTACCAACCAAATAATTCCATTCTTCTACCGTGACACATACTATAATCAGTCTAGTGTGAATAGCAAAATTGATGCACCAAAACGCGAGCCCGGGTGAAGAACCTGTTCGAGGGTACTCGCAAGTTTTCTCGTGTGTTTCCGGTTTTTTAGAAGGAATGAACTCAAACGAGAATAATGAGGGGAAAGGAGCCCAGCATAGGCTTATATACTAGGAGGAATGGCCTAGGATAGGCTAGAGAGGCTAGGAGAGGCTGGGAGACTAAGGATTAGCTCCTAGTCTCTCTCTCTTTCTCTCTCTCTCTCTCTCTCTCTCTCTCTCTCTCTCTCTCTCTCTCTCTCTCTCTCTCTCTCTCTCTCTCTCTCTCTCTCTCTCTCAGACGGTCCTTTGTCTTGATTCAGGCATGGTACAATTATGGAGATTTTTCCAGTAACAGCCTTAAATCCCCTTCCTCCCCCCCCCCCCGTCACCCCCTTAGCGTTCCTCTACCCCTCCGGCGTGTGGAGGACGTCCCCCACGAGCAGCGGCCATGGGTCCGCCTGCATCTGGGGGTGCGCCTCCTCAATCGATTCCCTGGCCTTGGTGTGCAGGACGTTTGCCTGGGAGCGCTGGAGTGCTAGCGCCCAGCGTTGGTTGAAGTTGCAAGCCTTCTCGGCAAATTTCGGCCTGCAGCGGTTCCTTGCTGCTGCTGTGGCTAGCAGCTTCAGGAACGTCGTCGTGGGTGGCGCATTTGCCCCATACGTCTCGACGGCCAGGGCGCAGAACACGACGTGTTCGATGTGCCTGTAGTATTCCCTTACCTTTTGCCTCTATGCTTCCCATGCTGCCCATTCGGGAGTCTTGCAGGCTGTGGGGTCTCAGTTCTGCAGCACGGGGTCAGTGTTGGTGGCATCAGTGATCCACGTCTCCCCACTGCCAGGGTCGCGTAGGATGACATCTTCCTTCTCCGGGTTGTCCGGCGGTGAGTACATGCCATTCTCTAGGTATACTACCAGCAGCGCCTCCCTAACGATCTTTGCCACTCCAGATGCTAGCTGGTGGTGTGCGTCCTGTCCGGGCCAAGGCTGCAGTGGAGGGGATGGTTGGGTAGGCTGCAGTCTGCCACAAGTTCGCCACACTCGCAAATAGTAGGTGCGTTCTGTCGAATGCCCATACGGATAGCCAGGGCTGCCCGGAGTTGCCGCACGACCGAGCCCGCATGGCCAAGCCCGCATGAGCGAGCCCGCATGAACGAGCCCGCATGAGCGAGCCCGCATGAGCAAGCCCGCATGAGCAAGCCCGCATGAGCGTGCACGCATGAGCGAGCCCGCATGAGCGAGCTCGCATGACCGAACCCGCATGACTGAGACCGCATGACCGAGCCCGCATGACCGAGCCCGCATGGCAGAGCTCGTAAGATCGAGCCCTCATGAGCGAGCCCGCATGATTGAGCCCGCATGACCGAACCCGCATGAGCGGGCCCCGCATGATCGAGCCCGTATGAGCGAGTCCGCATGACCAAACCCGCATGACCGAGACTGCATGGCCGAGCCTGCATGGCAGAGCTCGCATGAGCGAGCCCACATGAACGAGCCTGCACGAAATAGCATGGCTGCCTAGCATGAACCATAATACAAGATCCAAGAAGGGTTTTAATATATGTATTTACCAAAGTTATTACCATGGGTTTGTAGTGGGAGTTCCTTGTAATAATTCTATGCAGAAGTTTCACTCAAGCATTCTTAAAACAGGCTCGAACAATGGGTGCCACCTGAGGGTTAGAGCTAGGGGGTTTGACGTGGACCAATTAGGCATTCGCACGATAAGTGTAGTCGTACCCATCAGGCATTTCCAGCGGTGTTGTCATCAACCTTGTTCCTACAATATGAGCAGTATAGCCAAGCCAACCCCGGGACATTTCCTATAAGGCTTCACACCGAGGCCTTCAAAAAGGCATCCGCAGGGTAAATTCTTGCCATGTCTCTCAGCATAGGTTTCATCATCTACAGTATGCTCTGATGATGCTTTATGCCCCAATGTTTGTTTGTTTGTTTTTTTTTTTGATGATATTACACTATAGCGAGTAGCATACAAGAGCATCCTCAGTCGTAACTGACATGTGGGGAGGTGTATTATCTACACTTATAGATGCACCCTCCCGTTGCCTCTCTATGGTGGTTGAAAGGAGACGAGCGGGTCCTCCCAGATAGCTTTGAACCCTTCCCTTTACCTTAATGATGCCTCCGCGCTGTAGAGTTTGCTCAGCACCCCTGCCTCATCTTTTGCCAGGTGTTCCCAATCCTTTCTGTTTCCGTGGCTCTTCCGTCTTGCCTGTCTCTTCTTCGCCATGCTGTAGATTCGAACGTGTCGTGTGAATTGGACGTTGATCTTCCTCAAAACCCTCTTGGGCTGGAATCTCACCCCTCTCCATATCGCGTTGCACCTCGTAAGCCAGATCTGGTGTGACCCTAAACCCTAAACCCGGAGCGTGTGCATGTTTCTTGGAACAGTAAGTCACCGACCGTCTCCCCCTGGCGGCATGGGTTCATCAAATGAAGCGCCCTCTGAATCACTTCCGCGACCGGTTTTACTCTCGGGCAGTCTAGAATACAGTGGTCCAGGGTCTCCACCCCTCCGCAATGAATACAGTTGGCTCTTGCTCCCAGGAAAAGGCATACGTTCCCCCGCTTGCAAGTTTTTACTGTGTGCCCGTAGCACCACTTCTCTTGCCCTGGCCGGCGTCACCAACGAGTCCCTTGCCTCAATGGCCTTTTTCCAATCGATGGGCTTCCCCCAATCTTCCTCCCACTGCTGCTGCGGTTTTGGTTTCATGAGCTGGGGTTTCAGTGCCCTCCTTAGGCCACGCAGCTCAGCTGACTCCCCTTTTTCACAGAGTCGTGATTGCAACAACCTTGTTCTTGGCGCGCCCAGTGTCCCTCGTACGCTTCCACCTATCTCGGCCATCGGCATCGCCTTCTCCAAATTCACCTCCGTCGTGCGAGCATATCGCACTTCTCTGACACCACCTTCCGCATCTACCGTCACTCTTTTTTCCGTATAATTTGTTGTCGACTGTGTAGAGCAGCTTGTAGTAGAGAAATTCGTCGGGCCGGTATGAGTTTATTCTGACCAGCTTAGTGGCCCCGAAAACTTCCTCCGCGGTAAGAGTTTTAAGGACCTTCTCCTTCCAAGCCGCCGGTGCTGATTCAAGTACTTTCTACGCCCCAATGTTATTCAGCAACGATGTAAACATATGTTCCCCAGAAGCCTTCTCAACAAATGCCTATGGATGGATGATGTCGTTAGACATTCCTAGCACCATATCGGGAGGGGACAATCCGATAGTTTATCACTTGCACATGGACAAGATATGCCGTGTAATACATATGTAATTCGGTACATGGCATCCCGGATGGCATCCACCCATATATTGTTAATAAAAGGCCACTAATTTATTGTTCTTGTCCAGGGGGCCAGTTTTCTACAAGATGTAAATTTATCATATATGTTCCATCAAAATGGCATAAGTATATTTTTTGGAACGTATGCATGAATACAACGTCCTAATGCGAAAACGCCATGTGTTACATTTTTCACGGAGCATATTCTATCCTCTAACGAGTATCTTGGGTATAGTCATCACACACCTGTTTCTTCGATGACTAGGGGGCCACCTGCTGCCGTCTACAGCTCCAGACTGTCGTTTAGGAACCACTGCTGGGGTTGCATCCAGACTGTTTGACACGCTTCCCGCTGTAAACGAGAAAAGTAACGGCGATTGCCAGCGCGGGTGACGTTAGAAGTGTGTGCACAGTGTGGGTTATAAATCCAGGTCTCCACAGACTCGGCCTACCACCGGAAAGTCCATCATGTCGACGCAACCGTGTTCTAGAAACGTTCGGAATCGCGTAGCCTTCCCTGCTGTTGCTGGTGGAGGGGATGTTCGAATCAAATGCGAGCGGTGGTGCTGTTTCGTTTCTATAAATCGACTCTCTGGAGACAAGGACAGCTGGTGGGGCTACACGCAAGACTCAGCTGTACTCCTGGGTCCTCCTCCTGACCTGACCACCACACTGTGGACAGACGGCCAGACCAGATATTTACCTCCCTCTGCGCCCAATTTTTCGCCTCCTAACCGAGATTTCGATTTCTTCTTTGATTTGGCGCTTGATGTGCTGTTGCGGCGCGTTTCCTTTCCCGTTCAGCACGCCTTAAAACTGTCAACAGCTCGCACTGCTGTTAGCCTGCTGCTGTCTGGATGACTTGCCAGTTGGCGGGGGCTTCGCTTCGCAGTTTCGGAGTTAGACTTTCACAACATCCAGCTGCAGTACTACTATCTACCCACCATTAGTACAAAAGATGTTATTACTATCTCACACCGGATCATGCGATAGCATTTCATCGTCTGTTTCCATCCGAGACAATGCGAGCGGCCTTTTGTTTTGAAGCTACCACATGCGATAGCCCACGCAGAGTGGTAGAAGTAGTAGTAGCGGATGGCTCTAGTAGATCAATGTTTCATGACCCCGTTTCCGCAGGCCCCATTGTTGTTACGCCCGGAAATATGCTTCTTCCTCGGATAAACCACAGCGGTACTGTGCTGGACAGAACGACGGCTGCTGCTGACTTTGTGTGTGAAAGCACAGGCAATGCTCAGGTTGGTCCCAACATCTCTCCCAGAACAGGCGTCACCTCTCTCCGCTTCTGCAGCGATGGTCGGATTGTCGAGTCATCCGACGACTCAGATTCCACTCCCGCTATCATGATTCGCACAATAATAATCGGCAAGGCAGCGCTTGGCGCGGGCGCGGGCGCGTTGGTTTCTACAACGACCCTCCCAGTGGCGATGATGAACGGCGGCTTCTACAAGCGTTACGCCGTGCGCGAAGTGCTGGGCGTGGGCGGGTACGGGGTGGTGCGCCGCTGCTGGGACAGGAAGTCGCGCACGGAGTTCGCGTGCAAGAGCATCGCCAAGAGCAAGGCGCTGCGGTGCAGCGGCGGGTGGCTGGGACGGAGCCGCTGCGCGCTGCGACGGCAGGCGGAAGGCGTGAGCGGCGTGAAAATATGGCACACGGAAGTGGCGGCTCTGCTGCGACTGAGAGGCCATCCGAACATCGTGCAGCTGTACGGGGTGTGTGACGACGCGTACTCCTTGCACTTGCTCCTCGAGCTCTGCTCCGGCGGTGAGCTTCACGCCGCGCTTCACCGACACGCGTTGGAGGACTCCGTTGCCTCCACTGCTAGTGGGGTGGACGTCACTCGGAAGGCTCGCGCGGGACGCAAGGACATGATGATATTTCCTGACGCCATCAGTTTAAGTGATGAGTACGAGGACGTGATTGAGGAAGAGGAGGATATGGAGAACTTTAAAGCTCTGCCTGAGGCTATTGCTCTTGGTATCTTCTGGCAGCTGGTGTCAGCCGTGCATTCGTGCCATGCATGCGGCATCGTGCACTGCGACATCAAATTAGAGAATATCCTTCTGTCACAACCTGCTGCATCAAGTGCTCCCGGAGGATGCATGAAAGGCCTGCGCCTAGACGAGCAGATCCCCTTGGTGAAGCTCTGTGACTTTGGCTCTGCGCTCTGCCTCGATCAGGCCCAGCCTGTCAGCATTCTGACAAGCTTTAGAAAGGCGGAGTGCTATAGAGAGGCAACGAGCTTGCACAGCATGTACTTCCAAGCTCCGGAGGTGATAAGAGGCGGAACTGCTGCATGCAGCAAGGAGTCAGACATGTGGAGCAGTGGCGTCATTCTTCACGTTTTGCTGACCGGCCAGCTTCCATTTGTTGCGGGATCCTCCTCTTTGTTGTGGAAAAGAATCCGGAGAGGACATGTGGATTACACAAAGACGTGCTGGGATGGGGTCTCATCCAAAGCAATGAAGCTTGTACAGAGACTGCTGGTAGTCAACCCTGCAGCACGAGCGAATAGCAGTGAGCTCATGTCCATGACGTAGACTCTTCTGAGGTGCCAGTTCCATTATAAGCATTCCTGAGATATCGCCTTTCAATGCGAATAAGGAGATAAATTGTGTACGTGTATAGTGAGCATTGACATTGGCGTTCCTTTTGCAGATATCAAAAGAAATTTGAGACAAGAATCTTGGCGGGAAAGAAACCAACCAATTCCCTGTGCCGTACATGGGCACATCAGCAGAGTCCGAAGTTCATTTTCACTGAATACCGTAACCAACCCATAAATGTTCGTGAGACACTGCCGTGAAACTCCCTGAACCGCAATCAATCCAAACCAACTTCTAGGACACGCAGTCGGCTCATGTCGCAGATTGCCTTGCTCGCCGTACACCCTGAGAAATGTTTGGGTGATCCCTGGAACGCTTGTGAGTGATCCTTGCAGAACAGCTTTCTTTTTCCTATGCTACTAATGCCCTCTGACCAACACCATCGGTCCTGCACAAGCTGCGAGTCGTGACGCGGCTGTCCCAGCGTCGCAGCCCCATAGCGACGTCCGTAGCTTGCGATGGAACCCATACGGTTAGTAGAGCCTCTTCATTTGAGGTGACGTTTGTAACGTGACACAGGATGGCGGTCCCTCAGAGAAGCAATCCCAACAACGGGAGTCACAATGGAAATGCAGCGTGTTCAGTGGCCATCCGAAGCTGGCACGGTCTATCGGACGATGATTACGAGGAGGCCTTTCACGAGTTCATTGTGGAATCATACACTCGCGATCTTCCTCGCGTACCATCTGCACGTCCTTTCGCCCTCGTCGTCGAGTAAGCCGAACGACGAAGCGAAAATCCTGCTGAAATCGCCTGACATGTTCCTCCCACAGCTCCCTTAATCCGCTCCTTTAATCGCATTGCTTACCTGTATTTCCTCCTCCTTCTGACCTTTCTCCCCTTGTGGTCCCTTATCAGGTCCGCCGAGCTTTTGAATTCTAACCCGTCTCTGGCATTGGAGCTCCATGCCAACGCCAGGCGCCTGTTACCCCTATTTGACCTCGCTCTTGCTCGAGCCATGGTCAGTCTTTGGGGGTCGTGACCCATTATCGGGCATTTGATATCTTATGTGGCTGACGCTTCAAAGCGGTTGTTGCGTTACATTCGCTGAATGGTCGGCGCATTGATTGTGGCTCTAACCGGGGTTTCTACTTAATTCCTTCTGCGCATCTGCGTGCCCAACGCTGGTTCAGGAGGAGCTATGGGCGAAGCAGGCTGAGCAGGAAGAGGAGGAAGCAGCTCAAGCGTCAAAGTCAAGGACAGCTGGTGGTGCAGCCCCTCCATCATCATCACCAGCAGCAGCAGCAACCGCATCAGCACAAGGAGCAGGCGGTAGAAGCGGAGGCAAACGAGCTCGTCAGCACCTGCAGTACGCAGTGAACGCATGTGTGCGCGTGAACACGCTGGGATCCGCGTTTGCTTGCGGAGAGGCGTCCCCAGGCATTGGCGCTCTGCGAGTGCGGCACGAGGGGCAGCTGCTGACAGTCACAGGCACGGTTGTGCGCACAGGGACGGTGCAGATGCTGGAAGGGCTGCGCGCATTCACCTGCACCACATGCAAGAGAACGTAAGACGGACGGACGTATATTCATCGTCTTGTGTCACTCATGTCACTTCATGAAGCTTTGCTGTCCACCTCCCTGTCACTTGTGTAAGCCACCATGCTTTCCCTGCGCTTTTGCTTTCCACTTTTGCCGCCCTTCTCTTGCGTTCAGATTTACGTGCTCCCCTGAACCAGAGGAGGGTTATGCAGTGGAGGTGCCATCTGCCTGTCCGTATGTTGACAGCAAGGTAAGCAAGCGGACTCCATACCATGCCTGTGTACAATCAACCTACCTGCAGATGATTAACTCTGCGTCATGGTTGCCTCAGAAACGACTTCCCTGTTTGGAGGATTCCCCTACCTTTAGGAACACCAGTCCCCATCTGCACCTATGCCCCATTCCGTCCATCTCCCCCACCCCCCCTCTTCCTCCCCCACGCACACACATTCCCTTCCCCTCTTCTGCCATCACTTGAACGGTGCTGCAGCGGCGCAAGCGGTGCAAGGGGCGTGTGTTTGTGCCAGCTGACAGTCAGCGCAGCAACAACAACAGCAGCGGCGTAGCTGGTGTGGGGCGCGGTGCATGCATGGACTTCCAGGAGGTGAAGCTACAGGAGCACGTGCACGACCTGCCTGCAGGGCGCCTGCCCCGCTCCGTGCGAGTCGTGCTGTCCAAAGACCTAGTGGACACTGTACTGCCTGGCGGTGAGGTGCCATGCAGGTGCTCTGCAAGGATGTGTGCCGTGGATGCACTCTTCTGTCTCCTCTCCTGTACCTTGGATGTCATTAGCTTGCACAACTCATCCGTCAGGCTGTTGCCTCCTTAGCTCATCAACATGCGTCATTCACTCACTCACTAAACCCAATCCTCAACCTCTCTGCCTCCCCTTGACTTTTTCGTGGCATGCCCATGATGCATCCAACCAACCAAGAGGATGTGGTGGTGGTGGGTGTGATGGCTTGTCGCTGGCGCTCTGTTGCTCCTGGCGCTCGTTGCCTGCTTGAGCCCATCCTGTGCGCCAACAACCTCTGGTACGAGAGACCGCAGCTCTTGTTCCCTGCTCATCCCTTCTCTGGGATTCGGTCATTGTATCTGGATTTTCATAGAGTAGGTACGTATTCACCATGTGAGTATTGTGCTTCCCTGCTGTGTATGCAGCAGGAGCAATGCACAGGAGTTGGAGGAGCAGGGGGAGGAGGACGAGGGGGAATTCGAGGATTTCTGGTGTGCCCATGCCAGCAATCCCCTTGCAGGTCTGCGCATGTTCGTGGGCATGAGGGGAGAAGGGGGGATGGGGGGGAAGGAGGTGGGGTAGGGGTAATGGGGAAAGGAGGGCTTAGGAGGGGTGTATGCGCGCGCGTGCGCGCACACGCGTGCGCGCGCGCGCGCGCGTGTGTGTGTGTGTCTGTGTGTGTGTGTGTGTGAGCAGGATACGCAGTTTTTTTGTATTGTGTATGCATGCACAACCTGAGTGAGCCCTTCACCCCCGTGTCCATGTGCGTGTATCTATCTCCCAGGCAGAGACATCATCCTGCGTAGCATCTGCCCCCAGGTGTACGGCCTTGCTGCTGTCAAGCTTGCAGGTGCGTGTGCTCTCATAAAAGTTGCGCTGCCTCCCCACTCGTCCCCCCAACCTCACCCTCATCCCCCTCACCCCTCGTTCTGTTCTTCTCCCCCATCGTTTCCCATATGGCTCCTTACGAGAGATTCGACAAGTATTCAACAACCTGTGTTTCCTCTACTTTCATTCGTGCGATTCCTCCGTACCCCTCCTTACCCCGTCCTTCCCTTCTCTTCGCTCATCACCCTCCCTCCTCACGTCCCTCAGTGGCGCTGATGCTGATAGGGGGAGTGCCGCACACAGACCCCTCAGGCACCCGTGTGCGTGGGGAGATGCACTTGCTGCTCGTTGGGGACCCAGGTACCTCATTGCATATATCACATCAGAATTGAGATTCTAGCGAAATGCTGCGTGCGTGCAGTGTGCGCTCAAATGCTGCGGTTCTGTGCCTTCAGAATCACCTCCCCCATCCCCTCCCCTCTCGCACCACTTTTCTGTTACCCTCCTTTCCGCCCCTCTCCTCCCGACCCCCTGCACCATGCCTCACCTCTATCGCAGGCACAGGCAAGTCTCAGTTCCTCAAGTACGCATCCAGGCTGTGCCATCGTGCTGTGCTCACCACTGGCCTGGGAAGCAGCTCCGCGGGCCTCACTGTCACTGCTGTCAAGGACGCAGGTGAGGCGCTGTTGTGTGCCATTGTAGCAAAGTGACTTTGGAGTCGACTCAAAAGCCATCGCGCTGTGCTGTGCTGCTCACCACTGGCCTGTGAAGCAGCTCCGCAAGCCTCACTGTCACTGCTGTCAAGGACGCAGGTGAGGGTGAGGCACGCTTCAATCATGTGTGCATGCATGGATGGATCAGGGAGGCCGCGGATTGCTGGGCTTGACTCTTGGGCCGGAAGGTGCCCAGTGGTGGAACAGGTTGGGAAGTGGTTTAGACCTGAGAACCATTCCTACCATTCCTTCTCCTTCCTCTATTCCCCCCCCACCCCCCCCCCCCGCTCCCTCCCAACCCCCTTGTCCTCCTCGTTTGCTGCCTTTCCCGCTGGCGTGGTGCTGTGTAGGTCAGTGGATGCTGGAGCCAGGGGCCCTTGTGCTAGCAGATGGGGGTCTCTGCTGCATCGATGAATTCAGCAGGTCGTGCCTTCCCTCACTCTCTCCTTCACACCCTCCCTTGTTCTCCTGCGCACTCTCTCCTTCACATTCTCCCTCCTTCTCCCTCGCGCACTCTCTCTCACACTCTCCCCTTCTGCTGCACTTTTTCTCAGTTTGGGTCTTTGCAGCCATGCTATGCTACCAACCCCACACCCTCTGAATGTCCTCTCTCTACCATTCCTCCTCATCATTTCATGTCCTGCTGCTGCTCTGTCTCGTGTCATTCCTGCATGGCACATGCGTGTGTGTATGTGTGCATGTGTGTGGTGCAGCATTCAGAAGGACGACCAAGCAGCAGTACATGAAGCCATGGAGCAACAGACAATAAGCATTGCTAAGGTCCGCCCCTCCTCCTCTCTCTTCGTCTATTTCTTACACTTGCTCGCGCCCACGTATGCATGTCCAGGAAATTACAGTTGAGGCGCCCCCACCCGACCCCTCCTCTTCTTCCTCCCCCGCTCCCATTTCTGCACCTGACAGGCTGGCATAGTCACCACTCTACCTTCCCGTTGCAGTGTCTTCGCAGTAACGAATCCCAAGGGTGCATACGACGCTGACACTTGTGCGTTCTTCTTCTCTCTGTTGGCACACTCAATCACAGCGACAGTCGCTCGTATCCCCATAGCTTTGATATAACTAATCTCAAACAGAATCCCAGTGAACAGCCAGGGCACAGTGCTCAGTTCACTCCGTTGTTTATTTCCCTGTCCCAACCCACCCACACCCATCCACCCTATTCTGCCTTTCCCACCTCCTCTCCTTCACTCACAGCCCCGCATTACCCTTCCTCGCACTTTCCTTACCCAGTACCTTCCTACCTCCCTGCTCCATGTGCCCCCCTGTCTCCCTTGCTTTCCCTGCAGCTCTGGTGGTGAACACAGGGATTGCCAGCCCCCTGCTGAGCCGCTTTGACCTTGTGCTGCTGCTTCCAGACACCTCCGAGGCCTCGTGGGACGAGCGCGTGGCCCAACACATCCTTGCCGAGGTATGCTTCATGCTGCACTCTCCACCCTTCCCTCTCCACACTCCACTCTCCAATCTGCACTCCGCACACCACAACTCACCTGCCGTCCCAGTCCCATCCGCCAATCACTAACTTTCCATGACCCACTGCTCCGCTCTTTCTCACTCTCTTTGTCCGCTTCCATTCTTGCTTGCATTGCGCTGCACAGTTTTCTCCTCATCACCGTTGCTTCTCCATCTTCCATCCCGTTTCTCTTTCTCTCCCTCTCCTTCCCCACCACAGCACACAATTTTCTCCTTGACTCCACCCACCGACCTCTGGTCAATTCAAAAGCTTCGCAGGTCCGTCCACCCGCCCTATCTCTTCATTAATTGAATACTTCAATACTTCACCCACTTAGCCCCTCCCCAACCGTCTCTCTTTCTCACAGCTTCTGCCCTCCTCCTATCACTCGAGTGGTCTTATCTCCTCCTATCATACCTACACTCTCGAGTGGCCACACAAGAGTGGCCATGCATCATGTCTCCTCCCCTGACCTTCACCAGTGCCTCCGCACATCCACCCTCTTGCTTCACCTAACCATAATCTTTGCTCCTCAATCCTCTCCCATCAACCCGCTCTGCCGTTTCAATGCTGCTACCCCCATCCATTCCCCAATTAATCTCAACCTCACACTTCATCCCTGGTCCGGTACTCCCCTTCCCCCCAGCTACATCCGGCGTGTGCGCCAGTCGTTCTCCCCCATGGTATCAGAGGAGGCACAGGCTGTCATCAGTGCCTACTACCGCCAGCAGCGGCGCGACGCAGAGGACAACGCAGGTACACAGTGGATGGAGGGATGGATGGATGAATGGATGGCTTTGACCACTGAGAGGCAGACGTGCAGTGATGAGAGGGGAGGGGGAGGGGAGGGGAGGGGGATGGGGTAGGTGGGGATGGAGCTGTTGAGGCGAGATGCGAGAAGGAAATAGAAGAAAGGGAGAGGAGATTTTGCCAAAGTAAAGAGGGGTTGCGATGGGAGTGTCTTGCAACTATCCACTACTCATCACCACTGCACCACATGCTACCCCCACGTTTGTTGATTGCCGCTGCAAACTTCACTGGCCCCGGCTCTTTGTGTCCCCTACCCACATGTGCGTGGCTTGGTTCCCTGGCAGCACGCACAACCCTCCGCATGCTCGAAAGCTGCATCCGCATAGCACAAGGTGACCCCTCTAAACTCCCTCGGTCTCCATCTTCCTTTTCTGTATGTTCGCATTTTTCTCCTCGCTCCCTCCTCAAACCCCCACCTTCCATCCCCGCTCTTCCCCTCTCCCACCCCTGCCCCGCTCCCACTTTCTCTCCCTGTCTCCCTCGTGTTGTCGTTTCACGCCACTTGTCGGCTATGGATTCGTCCTGGTCCACCCCACCAGCGCATGCGAGGCTCATGTACCGCACGACAGTGCTGCGCCAGGACGCAGTGGTGGCAGTCACAGCCATGGATGCCTCCATGTCCACCTCACGCCTCTTCCCCTCTCATGCCCACACCAACGCTGCCTTCCCTGACGACCCTGCTGCTGCCTGTAAGCCCTCATGCCCTGCCCTCTCGCCCTCGTCCATGTTGGTCTGGCCTTGTTTGCACACCTTCCATTGGCTGTATCAAGACCATTCCTTGCACTTGTTGCAGCACTCGTTCACAACCTCTCCCTGGCGTGTATCCTCACATGTGTGCGTGTGTGTATGCTCCCATACAGTTCATGTGTGCTCGCTTATGTGCTCATATGTGTGCTCATGTGTGCTCTTGTGTGTGTGCCACCTGCAGACTGTGACATGGAAGCAATAGTGTTGCATCAGCTAGGCCTCTCAACCATAAACTCTGACACGCCCACTGAGCCCCCCTTCTCATCCACCCCTTCACCTGGAGTTCCCCCCAACACTCCTCTCACTGCCAACCAACACCACCCCAACGCTTACTCCATTCCACGCGCTACGGCACGCGGGGGGGGCGCACCAGGCCCAAGGCGCAAGACCCCATCAGCAGCAGCGGCGGCAGCAGCATCAGAGCCAGGGATGCAGGCAGGTGCACGTGGCCATAGTGTGGGTGGGCCCAGGTTACAGCAGTGCTCGAAAGGGAGAGCGTGGTGGTCAGCACGGCGAGAGCAGGGTGAGGACGAGGGAGGCTTGTAGGTGGGCAGTGCATGTGCAGCGACGACAAGGCAACTGGTTGAGCCTTGCCGAATGAGGGCTACCCCACTGCACTGCAAGGAACAGCTGAATAGCCAGTGGAATAAAGAGACGAGTGGTAGCTACATGAAACCCACACACGGAGAGAGAGATGTTTGGTGTCGGGGGTTTCTAGCATGCCATTCCTACCGTATGTTGAGAATTTGCCGTCGCCCTGTTGTATGCGTCTATCAGGCTTATGATTGGCTTCCGCTCTTACGGTGTGATGAAGGCTCACTGCAGGGATACGAGTTTGATTGTGTATACAGCCTTTTCACTATTGAGTCACGCCACCATTCACTCACATCGAGTTACAATTCGCACTAGGATTTAACAGCACAAATGGTACGACGCGGATTTCGGTTCCTGTTGAAATTAAAACCTATGCTCACGGTACACCTGTATGTGCTAGTCCCAGAAATCCTGACAGCTAGTGCAGGCATCAGTGTTGATCAATGTCATTGTCATTTACAAACGGACAAATGCAGAAAACTCTCGCAATACCTATCACCACCGTCTGTACTTCCATTTACAGTAACAGCAACCGAGGCAGGGGAACGAAACAAACACCCAGAATAAGCATGGGATTGAAACACGGGTGGTGGGTGGAGTACATGGAAGGTACAGGTCTGACAGTGCGCACACGGACCGAATGCAATGAATGCTAACTGAACAACGCACGTTGTGTGCATATTAAAGCTCGTCCTTCATCCTGTCCGCACCTTCCACAGGTGAAGCCAGGCCCATAGACTCCACATAACCACTCCCACCCCTTCCAAGCGGCAACTCCTGCTTCTGCTGCTGCTTCTGCAGCCGGGTCAACAGCAGGTGAGCAACGTTTTTCGCAGCCACAGCAGCAGTTTCAAGGGCGCTGGCAGCACTCTCGAACGTGCTCGTGTAGTACAGATGGTGAGCGTCCAGCAGGAAGGGTGCAAAGGCATCGGGCGGCGCATAGTGCGGGTATGCAGGCCAGTCAATGCTCCTCGTGAACGAGCGGTTCCTGGAATCCAATGCATGTTGCCGGTGGGAGGGTGAGGAGGTTGGGGAAGAGGAGGAGCAGCGAGCAGTGGGCAGAGGAAAGAAAGGTAAGTGCCATGCACGGTGTGAGGAAACAGCAGGACCCTAAACCCTGGAACGATTGGACAACCCTGAACGCCCTGTGCGTTGTGCCCTGTGCCCTGCGCCATGCACCTGTGCCACTGACCGTGTCTGACTCTGTTCGTGCACCGGTAGCTTTGAGAGAATAGCAAGAGAGCATTGGGAGCTGACCTCAAGAGCACGTCGAGTCGAGGGTGTCGTCAGGAAGGTGCTGCCATGAGAAGACCTTGAACATACTTTTGAGGTGCGTGAAAGATCGCCTCAGTACAAGCGGATTTCATACCTAAAGAGCACGTCGAGGGTGGCATCGGGAAGGTGCTGCCGTGAGAAGACCTTGAACACACTGCTGCCATCCGCCGCCCAGGGAGCCACTCGGCTGATGCTGCTGAAGGGAATACCCTCGTTCTCCAACGTCCCTATCAGCCCTGGAAGAGACGGTGCGTCTGCTGCTCCGAAGTAGGTCTGGCAGGGAAAAAGACAGCAGCATTGGGAGCAAAGAAGGTTTCAGGGAGGGGATTGAGGCATAAATGCTGGGGGGAGCCCAAGGGAGCGGAGAAAGGCGAGAGACACTGGAGGCGGATCATCTATCTCTTCCTCTTACATGCTTGAGTGTGGCGCGCACAAACGTCACGTGTGTGTGCTGGTATGTGCGCAGAGGCAGGACTGCCGGCGCGGGGTGAATGGCAATACCGTTCTGCTCCATTGGGGTTGCGATGATCACAGCATCACAGCGCACCCCCTCATCACCACCAGCACCATCAGCACCATCAGCACCATCAGAAGCACCACTGCCGCCAGCACCATCACCTCCTCCTTCACCTCTACGCTCCCCTCCAGCTGCCTTGCCCTGCTTGCCTTCCTTTGCCTGCATATGAAGCACATAACCACCCCCTGCGCTTTCCGTGTGCTGTGCAATGCGAGCAACGCGCGAGTGCAGGTGCAGCGATGCGTTTGCCAGGCGGATTGCGCCCTGAGCCAGCTGCCAGTTGCCTCCGCGCACTTTCCACAGTTCGCTGCCCGTCCCGCACAGCCCCACTGCTCCGGGCAGCCCTGAAATTGTTGCGTTCTGCCCGTACTGCACGCGAGTGATCATCTGGTGTGTGATTGCACAGTGTGGTGCGAGGCAGGGAAGAAGGGAGGGAGGGCGGAGGTGAGTCCATGGTGAAGACTCTTATCGCAGCACATCACGCCATGCCATTCCGTTTTGCGGGCCATTCCATCCCACCCCACCCCACCCCATCCCACCCCACCCCACCCCACCCCACCCCACCCCACCCCACCCCACCCCATCCCATCCCATCCCATCCCACCCCCTCCCATCCCTCTCAACACCACGCAGCAATCACCGTGACAAGCTCGTTAACGAGCACGGCAGGCAGCCCCTTCTCCAGCAGAGCATCACTCAGCGTCACACTAGTCAGCTCCAGCAGTCCCAGCGACCGCAGCAGCTCCTCAGGCGTCTCAAACGCCTCTCCGCCCTCCCTGCGCTCATCGTACAGGCGCATCCACCGCGCTAGCATGTCCCCCACGAACGCGCGCATGGCTATCAGCCCTGCTAGTGTGTAGCGCACTGCCATGCGTGCGCCATTCACCAAGTCCGCCAACCAGCTCATCACCGCCCCCTCGCCCAGCCTCCACTCCTGGAACACGAACCCTCCCCCGCTGCACCCGCTGGCCCCGCTGTTAGAGCCGCCGCCGCCGCCGCTGCTGCTGGGGCACTGGCCGGCCCAGATGCCAAAGTCCATGTCAGCGGGAGACGCAGTCTCCAGCCGCAGCTGCTCCGCCAGTCGCACCAGGTGCAGGTTCTTCCCGTGGATAATGCTCGCACCAGCTTCCACCTTCACCACATCACCCTCCGCCTGCTCCCCCAACGGCACCTTCAACAGCAGCGTCCGCCCGCCCACCCTCCCCGCGCGCTCAAACACGTGAATGTCCATCTCGGGAAAAGAAGGCTGAACGGCAGATTCAAGAGCGCGGGAGACATTGCGGAGAAAAAACGCGGCCGAGGCGCCGCCAATCCCGGCGCCCACGATGCAGACCTTGAATGGGCTGTCGTGCGCCGCCGGCGGCGGAGGACGCGGAGTACTGGCAGAGGCTAGGGGGAATAGGAGAATGATGGAAACGAGGAGGCCAAGGAGAAGAACAAAAGGGAAACAAGAGCGACGATGCAGCCATAGGTGCCACTGGGTGGGAGACATGTTGGCAGGACAGAGCTTTGAATGTGAATGCAGGCAGAATGTGCTGAATTCATTCATGCTCGGGGCCGGATTGTGAAGGGCAGGGAGAAGGATCTGTTATAAACGAACAGCATATAATCGCAATCGGCACCATGTTATGCCAATCCAAATTACCAACACTGATGTCTAACTTAGAATAAACAGCTTTATATGGATAAGCCCCCCCCACCCATTTTTACCTAAATCACTCATAAAATTCTACCAAAACTATATTTGTTTTACAAATACAATAATAATTTGACGTAACTCTGCAGAATAATAACAAATATACTGCTTTTTTTCAGGCGAAAAGTATAGTTCTTATTTGTTATTTTTTATATTACGTTTATTTTCTATAATACAAATTAGGTATTAATTAATGTACACAAGCATTTTTCATGATGTTATGGAAGTACTTTTGCAGAAGCCGAATATTATATCATTTTGTCATCGTATAAGCACAACGACCAGGCCCTATGATATCAGGGTTTTTTTCCTGGAATTCCTGATTATCAGCCTACTTTTGTGTACCTACACTGATTTTTCAGAGTTCAGATTTTAGTGACACTGATTTTTCAGCCTTATTTTCATAGGTAACACTGAATTTTCAGGCTTTTTTTTCCAAGGTACACTGATTCCACATCGTTGTAACGAAACTAACATAGAATGCGATTCTTACAAGTTCCGCTTGGATTTGCCCAGACACACAGAGAATCTCAGATTCCCGCGGTGTCAGCACCGCCTGGCGGGGACTGTCAAAACATGTTTATAACATGTTAGTAATGTTAGGCTGTAGTGGGTAACTCCCTATGGGGTACAACCCTTTGTTAGGGTTGCTACTTGTACCACTCATCCTGCTTTAGTCAACATTCCTGTTTCCATATTCTAACAGGGACTACCAGACAAATTCGCCCTCAAATTCACTTTGAGGGCTGCTTTGTTGGCGCGGCTTGTCAGTTCATTGGCCAGTTTTGCTGCATCATAAGGGTTGACCAATAAGAAGGTTGCTACACAGTGGTGCTCGCAGGCTGCGAGGGTTCCTGCACCGTTGCTTGCACCTGTGGCGCGGTTTGTCTTGGTCGTGCTGGCAAGCACTGATGCTCCCATGATGGGATGCATCCACGCCGCCCAGCCACCGTTTCTGCCATCCAGGGTCCCCTTCTGCTCCATGCTTTCCATCCGAAAGGGGTTTCCCTCCTTTCCTGCCTAGTGTACCAAGAGGCAGCCAGCCGTGGCGAGGGTGATGCCCTGGCAATAACAGGCTTTTAAGTTTAGGGACAATGATCCATCAGCCTTTAAAAAAATGTGACACTGATTTTTCATGCTTTTTTTTTTGTAACACTGGCAATCAGCCTTTGAGCACAGGGTGACCCTGATCGATCAGGGCCTCTAAAAGTGAATCTGGGGGCCTGACAACGACCAGCTAAAGAGAATGTTTTTTTTTTTTTTTTTTTAGAAAGCTTTTTACTATATCATGGATACAGCAAAAGGGGCCACAGTCGTAACTGTTGCAAGAGGGGGGCAATTACACACAGTGAGAGAGCCGCCCCTCGTAGGTGTCTACGGGGGTTTGTGCTTGGCCCTCCGGTCCGTCCAGATGGACAGGAACTCATCACGCCACGTGAGCTTGTTAACCATCCGCGTGCTGACATTTTCCAGAGCTGCGACCTCATCCTTGGCCAGGTGTTGCTTGGCCACGTGTCGTTTCTTCACCCACGCCTTCCTTCGCTTGATGCCTTCGTATGTTCGCGCATAAAGACAGAAAGCCGTCACAATTCTCCTCATCAGCTTCCGACACTGGAACTTCCGCCCCCTGAAAACCGCGTTGCAGCGCTCCACCCAGATCTGATGAAACGTGATTGCCAGTACCGTCAGCTCCGAAAAGCCGGACGCTGTGCCCCCGCGCTGGAACAGCAAGTCGCCAAGTGTCCTCACCCTCCTCGCTGGGTTGAACCAGCGGATCACTTTTTTGAGAGCCCCCACCACTGGCTGAATGGATTGGCAGGAGAACAGCGCATGGTCCACTGACTCCGCCTCTCCGCATTGCGAGCATTTCGCCCGATCCCCCAAGAACTTCATGCGGTCCCCCACTTGAAGATTGAAGCAGTGAGCGCGCAACAAGACATCCCGCGCCTTTGCAGGTACCGCATGGGAATCTCTACGCGCAATCGTCCGCTTCCAGTCAACCTTCTTCCCCCACAGTTTCTCCCACTCCGCACGGCGAGGGAGTTTGTCCGGCTATTCGTGCCCCGCCTCCAACTCCACTCTCAGCTGCTTCAGCGAGGCAACTATCTTCCCCACGCAAAGCTCCGACCCCAGGAGCCTGACACGCGAGTCGCCCATCTCCCCGGCCACTTCGTCGCCTATCATCGCCATTGGCGTGACGTCTGATACGGACAATGCTTTGCATCTTGCCCCTCCTGGCACATACCACGACCTCCCGTCTCCCTGTTGTTGCATCCTCGCGCAGTGAAGCAAATGACCGCCCGCTTTATGGATCCACCACATCTGCACGCCCCTCACCGTCTTCCGCACGACCCTGGTTGCCTCGAGCATCTCCTCCGCTGTTAGTGGCTTAAGAACCCGCTCCTTCCAGTCGCCCTGGATCGCCTCAATGACCTCCGCAGCCAATTCCGCCGCCTGTTTGCTGCCCAAGTCACGTGCCAGACGCTCCGGTGACTTCCAGCTTTGGGTGCCATCCGCCCACTTCATTAGCAGATCTCCCACGGTGATTTCGTGAAGGCTCTCTGAGCCCTTCCCCCTTCCAAAGGGACAGCTGCCATCGCGCAAGTTGCGCCTATTAAAAAGCACCCTCTCCTTCTCTATATCCCATCTGCTCCTGATTGGCAGGTTCCTGACGACCGGCGAAGCCATCACTGCAGCCGCAATCGCCTTCCAACGTTCACTCCCCGTGCCCCATGCTTTCAGCAGGGATTCATGTGCGAAAAGGGACGCGTAGCCAAGGGGGAAGCGCGCCGCTTGCTCTGCCAGCAGTCGCCGCTGCGGCACCTCTTCCGTGAGCAGCAGCGCCAGCGAGTGAAGCGCTTCTGCATCTAACCGGTCCTTGAGGTTTATCACCCCCAGCCCGCCCTCTTCTCTCTTCAGCTGCATGAGCTCCCCACTCCAGAGAATGAAGCCCGGCTCCGCACCCGCCCTTCCTCCGGAGACGAAGGCGTGGCACAACCTCCTCAGTTCTTCCCATATCGTTTCCGGGGGAGGGTACACCTGCGCTTGGAACAACGCTATGGGCATAACATACGAGTTGACCACTGTCACCCGCGCCGTTGTGGTGAGATACTTCGCCTCCCATTTCTTTAGCTCCGCTTCCATTCTGGTTAATGCTCTTCTCCATGACGGCTTTGCCTCCCCCCCCCCGGAGTTATCCAAACCCCCAGCAGGCGCTCTGGTTCATCCCGTAACGCCTATTTGAAAGATCCCGCAGCCGGTGGCGGCAGATCACGCTGTCTCCCCAGCGGCAGCACCACCGACTTGTCCCAGTTCACCGCCAGCCCAGATCTCCGCTCAAAGTCCTTGAGCAGCAGTTCGGCATCCCCCAGCTGCGACCGGTCCTTCAAAAGGAGGGTAGTATCGTCCGCATACCCCAGGTAAGTGAGCCTTCCAGCTCCCTTGACGTCAATACCCAGCCATCTCCTTTGTGCCTCTTGACAGAAGGGCTCCACCGCGCAGAGGAAGAGGTACGGCGCGAGGGGGCAGCCTTGTCTCACCCCAGTCTGCACCGGCACCTCCTCCCCAAGCCAGCCATCGTTGCAGATGCGTGTCGCCGCTTCCTGGTGCAATCCCTCCACCTACTTCCTGATGCGTGTCTCCGGGAAACCCATCTTCCGCAGCACGTCAAACAGGTAGCCTCGTGTCACGGAGTCGAAGGCTTTTCTGAAGTCCACTAGGAGCATGAACCAGTCCTCCTGCCCAAAGTTGGCGGCGTCGATCGCGTCCGCCGCAATCGCCATCGCACCAGCAAGACTTCTGCCCGGTAAGAAACCGAACTGGCCAGCCGACACCCCTTTCTCCAGCTTATGCTTTATTCTGTTCGCCAATATATTCGCAATAACCTTGTACGCCGTGCTGAGCAGCGTAATCGGGCGGTAATTCTGCAAGTCATCCTTGGCGCCGTTTTTGTGCAGCAGCACCGTCACCGCAGTTGAGAATTCCTTTGACAACGACCCCGTCCGCTCAAACTCCTTCACGAACTGCATCACTTGCCCTCCCAGCAGGTCCCATTGCGACTCCCAGAGCTCTTTCGGGAGGCCGTCCCGCCCGGGCGTCTTGCCCATCGCCATTTCCGCCAGTGCACGCTTGACCTCCGCTTCCTCCCAAGGCTCACACAGCCCTGCTGCGTCCTCCGGGGGAAGGCGCCTGTCCACTTCCCAGTCCAGCTGTGAGTCCGCCGTGTCAGAATCAGGAAACAAGAATGAAGGGTTTCATTAAGAAACAAGGGTACAAGATATAGGAAACAAGAACACGCAAGGCAAGGAGGTGCACCATCACCAAACATGAGACAACTACACCAACACTACAAGCAATTATATAAAATATGAATAACATGTTTTGACACGCCCCCATAATTGTTTGCAGGTATAAGTGTAGCAACGCCCCCTGAAGGGGTACACCATGCAGAGTGCAGCGGAAGAAGCAGAGGGCAAGTGAGGAGGAGGAGGGACCATGAGAGGAGAGGAGGTGGTGGGCGGCGGCTGAAGCTGCTGGCACACGGGCAATTGGAGCAACTGGCACACGGGAAACTGGAGTAACTGGCTCTGCGGCTAGACGAGCGGCTGTAGCAACTGGAGCAACGGGCTCACGGGCGACTGGAGCTGCTGGCTTCACTGCGGCCACCCCCCTTCAACCTCCCCCCGTTTTCCCAAAACCCTCCCTCACACCAGCAGGCGCAGCATCCCTACCGCCACTCCCTCGTCTCCCCCACAACCTCCCCCACCCACAGCGACATGTGCGGTAGTGAGAGAGAGAGGAGGGGCGCCAGCTGGTTACTCACACCCGCCACCCCCAAACCCTCCCCCCCACTGCTGCACGCGCAGCAGGGAGAGGGAGGAGAAAGGGGGGGGGGGGGGGGGGGGGGTAGGGGCTGCTCCGCGGCTGCAGATGCGCGTGCAGTGGGGGAGCAGCCGTGCGCACCGCAGTCGCCACGCACCCTGCAGGGCGCGCGGGGCGCGCAGGGCAGCAGGGCGCGCGGCTGGCAGAAACCGATGCGCGCCCGGGGCGCGCGACGAGCAGAAACCGCCGCGCGCTCGGGGCGCACGACGCGCAAAAACCGCCGCACGCTCGGGGCGCGCGACGGGCAGGAAACCGACGCGCGCCCGGGGCGCGCGATGGGCAGGAAAGCGACGCGTGCTCGGGGCGCGCGACGGGCAGCAAAGAGGCGCATTAGCGGAAGCTAACGGTGGGCCCAATGAGAAAGGCTCTAGGAACGAGCCTGCTCTGAATACCATGTAAGAATCAGGAAACAGGAATGAAGGGTTTCACTAAGGAACAAGGGTACAAGATATAGGAAACAAGAACACGCAAGGCAAGGAGGTGCACCACCACCAAACATGAGACAACTACACCAACACTACAAGCAATTATATAAAATATGAATAACATATTTTGACACGCCGAACCCCCTTTTGCCGCAAATAATCCCGCATAGAAGCTTGACGTTGCCTTAAGTGCCTCCTTCGCCCCTTCATGCTGGGTCCCCTGATAGTTCAACTCCACCAGGCGTGTTCTCTCTTTCCGCACTTTAACCTTCGCTGACAGGAAACCAGTGGGAGCCTCCCCATTCATCTCCGCTGTGATTCCCGCCTGTTCCTGCAACTTCTGGCGTCTCCCGTCCACATACACCTTAAGTCTGGCTTCACACTTTGCGAGCCTCGCCTTCGCCCGTGAGCACCAAGGCTTGCTCATCACTCGTTGCCTCAGATCCCCTACTTCTCGCTCGAGATGCGCCGTTGTGGCCGCCACCCGTTTCCGCTCCTCCACCGTGTAGGCTTTGAGACCCACCTTTAAAGAGGCTGTCAGTGACTCCAGGTCACCCCCTCTCTCTCCGTTTTTCCGTACAATCAGCTCCACCCGCTTCCGCACCCCAAGGCGCAGCACTTGCGACGCTGGAAGCCTCCAGAGGCCCGGGCATGACTCCCCATCTCCCCCCACACTGAGCTTCAGGTGAACTGCGGACCAGTGGTCCGTGAACCACTTTACCAGCCCCGCGTGCCGCACCTCGTGAACCTGATGAAGCAGCGACTGCGAGAGGAGGATTCAGTCAATCCTCGTGCTCTCCTGCACCACCGCTGCATAAAAAGTGTACTCCCGTAAGCAGGGATGGAGCGCCCTGAAGGCATCGCGAACATCGAAGTTGCTGCATATTGACATCAATCTGTCATTATCTCCCCTTGAGCCCGACCCTGACGTTTTGTCCAGCGTTGGGTCCTCAACCAGGTTCAAATCTTCTGCCAGCATCAGATGACTTCCAGCAGGTACTGCCGCAAGGAACGGCCGGAGGACATCACGGAAGAACGGGGCCCTCGCCGTTGGACTCGCTGGGAAGTAAGCCGCCACAACCGTCAACACCACTCATCGCCACGACACGGTCACCGTTGAGTAAGACTATCGCTACCCCTCCAGCCCTCGCCGTAGGTGTCGCTGCTACTACTGTATCCGCTTGCAGTTGATTCCAGAAACAATGATCCTCCAGGATCCGTGTATCAGCTAGGATGGCTATGTGTGCTGCCTGTTTAATCCACTCCCGAACGTCTTGCTGCTTCTGCAGACAGCCAAGACCATTGACGTTCAGGACACTGAAGGTGAGGGTGGTGTGTTTACCCATTTGGAACTTGTGAAAGGCCCCTTAGCATCCACGGGCCGGAGGTGAGGTTGTTGTTGCAAGTGCTTAGCTCTGCGACTATACTCCAGACTGGTACAAACACTTCACCAGCTCTTATTCCGCTACTCCGTGCTACAACCGTATGCCTCCTAATGCCATGCAACTGTATCACTTTGCCTTTGCCGCTTCCGCACGAATCCCATACAGCTTCTTCGCGGTCTGCGGACTCTACTTTGCCTTGCTCGCACGGGTTGCAACGCCTGCCCCACCCAGCGCTGCACCGTGACCAAAGGCGCTGATGTGAGCGGTGGCCTGCGCGAAGGTCTCCCCATGCGCACGTTCACAACACTCCTGAACGCACAGCCATTCCTCCACGTTGGATCCAGTCAAGATAAGGACCAGGGCCGGGTCCCGAAGAATCTTCCTCACCACCCCTGCCGACTGGAGGGAGGCCGCTGTAGGGGATACCCATCACAGCGTCGTCAGTGAACACGAACACAAAAACCATGCAACGGCAAGAATCCCACGGTACGATCCCCCCCCCATTACCGTTCATAGCATGAACCCTGCCTAACGACAAGTTCCACTTGGCGATGTTGTTACGGCGCTCATGTACATACTCATCATGCAACTTATCCATATGCTGTCCCTGGCAGAAGCAGCAGGACAGCGATGGAAAGTGCACAAGATAAGTCTTGTCGCTCAGCGGGTCCTCCACCACGTGACGCGAGCGGTACTTATCGCCAGGGTGCGGGACCACCAATCCACGGATCTTATCCGTGTCCAGCCCCGAGACCGGGTCCACAACACGATGAAAGCCAGCGCCTTGCAGGAAAGCCGATCTGCCACGCTTCTGCAGCTTCGCGACCACCAGCGATTCATAAACGATGAGCGGCGTTATCTCTGCCGGTACCCCCTTAGGAAGCACCTCCACCCCCTCCGGCAGGTCGCTCTTTGCCTCCAGGAACGACTGGTTGGCCAGGTGCTGCCAGCCGAAGTAATGCTTGGTGGTTCCGACCACATGCTCCACCCGATGCTGACGCACCACCTCCGCGTCTGCAGCCGTCGCGAGGGTAACCTGCAGACGGCTGAAATGGATCCTTGACAGGTACGTCGGAAGGAGTTCCTGAAACGCAAGTCCCTCCAATGCGTTTTTCGATAACTTCTTCTGCAGGTAGACCAGGAGAGCATGCACCGACGGCTTCACAACACGCATCTCCTTTGCCAGCTCAAAAGGAATCAGGAGCGTCAGCGTGACGCGGGTCTTGGATGCGAGTACACCCTTCGCGTGCACATCAATGCCTTCGTCGGAGTCATCACTTAAGTAGCCATCATCATCATCCTCATCTTCATCGTACCCCCCGACAGGAAAACGCCGCTCAGCAGACGTCGAAGACTCAGGCGCAACAGGAGCTGGGACGGACACGACAGGAGCCGCTGCAGCCGCTGGAGCCTCCTGGAT
This sequence comes from Closterium sp. Naga37s-1, assembly GCA_947471745.1. Lineage (NCBI taxonomy): Eukaryota > Viridiplantae > Streptophyta > Zygnematophyceae > Desmidiales > Closteriaceae > Closterium > Closterium sp. Naga37s-1. The sequence goes on along the minus strand of CANJKZ010000093.1, from coordinate 801,391 downwards.
ATCACCAGTCGAAGTAGAGACGGGAGCATCCGACGGTGCTTCCGCGCCGCCTTCCTGATCCAGCGCGGGGTCCTTCGGATCCTCAGAAGTCACCATGGAGGCAGCAGCCTTCGCGATCCTGGACTTAGGAGGCATGATGAGCTTCAGAAGGAGAGAAGTGGGTAGACAGCAGGCCCCCAGAAGTCAGAGAAATTTCTCTGATTTGCCTAAAAAACTCTGATATTTCAGCCTTTTTTTTTTAGTGAACTCTGAAAGTTCGGCGTTTTTTTTGCTGTGAACTCTGAACATTCAGAAAAAAAAAAATCTAGGCCTTGTCTGATATTTTAGACCTTTTCTCATAGTGTACTCTGATCCCAAGAGCGTTTTAGCGGGACAGACCTGACAGCCGCGATTAGCGCTGGAAGTACAAATTTGTCGTGTCAGTCACGCTGAAACAGTGAGAGCAGCGCTGCGGCGAGGTTATCACCCCGTTTTAGGCTGATCAATCAGCTTCACTACTGATGTGAACTTTGGTTTAGCAGACTTTTATACGATTGAACTCTGAAGTTTCAGTTTTTTTTTTGTACCAAGCCTGATTGATCAGACTAAAATTGTGTACTATGTCTGACGAATCAGACAGCCCAAGAACGAATCTGAGGGCCTGGTAGACAGCTGATGATGAACCTGTTCTCCCTCTCAAGTTTATAGCTCGCCAGCTTCTTCCGCGCTTTCCACTCCCAAGGCACAGCTTGCCGTTGTAGGTAGCTGGGGAAAGTTATCCCTTGAAACCATCCTGGACACGCTGTGATGTAAGATTCCGTTAGGCTAAGACTACGGGACCACAAAGTTGTGAAAGACGACAGCAGCTACATTGAGATGAGCGTAACACTAAGCATCCACGAACCCATCTGACCGACGTGGCGAGCTAATAATCGACGAACTGACACATCCCAGGGCTGACATAGACCATTTGCCTGGGACTCGATAAGCATGAAAGATACCCGCATAATGGGTACAATTTGTTAGTCTGCTTATAGAAGAACTCAAGCTGCATCTAATGGTGTAGTCTATTTCGAGATCAGGGATCGTTAGCATTGACATTGTCAGCGTCGAAGCGCTCGTCAGAATCCATGGCGGCCTTAGCATGATCGTGATTAAATTCCCAAGAGAATGTTGCATCGCGTATGACATTCCCAAGATGGTTTGTTCTCCCGATAATTTCGGACGAAGCAGGATGGACCCTCGAACTTTTCGGCAAGGAGGCAGCACTTGTATGCAGAAGCGACGATCACGGCAGCTGAGCGACTAGCTGCGACAAGTTGCCTGCACCTCCGACAAGCCCAAGGTCTCGTCTCAAGACCAGCTTTAGGAGGATTCTCAGATACACATTAGTCATAACATTTCACGCCGTTAATTCCTGGTGGCGTCGAAATGTCGAGCGTAAGAACAGCTCCACTACCTTCATGCACACTGCTCCTCGTCTTGCTCTTGCTGTCGAGTAAGCACACACACTCGTTTTCCTGGTTCTCGTCGACTCTTCGCTCGACATCCCCACCAGCACCTTCAACGCATTCAGCCGAACCGCCATCACCTGCAAACGACGGCACACGACAGAATAGCGGCGAACGAGCAGATGCGTTCCTGGAGCAGCAAGCAGCAGCACGGCGAGGGAGAGAGGAACGAAACGCAGTCGCACCGTTCGATGCGGAGAGTCTGAGCATCACGGCGAGAGGCGGCGAGCGGAAAGGCCGCGAGCTGCAGGAGCGCGCAGGGCGCGCGGACGGCAGTGTCGAGGCGTACGAGCCGGGCAAGGCGGAGGGGGACAACTGCTGGGTGACGGCGTATCAGCAGCTGATGGGTTCGTGTAAAGAGGTACTCCGTAACGAAGCATGGAAGGCGCAGCTGGCGCTTAGACTCACCAACTGCTTTCTCGCCTCGTCCGGCCGCGCGCCCGTTGACTGTCGTTCCAGCAGCAGCAGCAAGAAGAGAGGCAGCGGCTTGCAAATGTACATGCAGGGACGAGCGGAAGGGAGTGAGAAGCAGGAGCAGGGGGTGGACGAGGAAGAGTGCATAAAGAGCATGAGCGATCACGAGCACTCAGTGTTTCTGGCGTTTTTCATCGACGCACCCAACATGTGCCACTTCCTACAGTGAGTTCCCACGCCCGAAAGCGACGCCGTCGTAACTGAAACATGATGCACGCGCTGGTTGTTATCACCGTCAATACGTTTGTGCGATGTTTCAAAAGGCCTTCGTTCCCGATTCCTGACGATCGTGCCTCGACGCGTGTGTGTGTCTGTGTCTGTTTATGGCGTTGGCTGTTGCAGGAGCGAGCTGTTTAAGAACGAAGTCGAGACGTCCGTTAACTCCCTCAAGGTCAACATCTAGCCCTACTGCCATGTACCTCACATGAATCTCCTCTAACATTCCTCTTCATTTCCCTTAGCCTTCCCCCTCCGTTCCCCGTCCCGTTCCCTTCCCCGTCTCTTCCTTGTGTAACCTTTCTCTTGCCTTCTCTTCCATCCTTTCGAAGTCCCTCTGAATTTATCATTCTCCCTCCCTTCCGTCTTTAACTATTCCTCCTTCGCACCGCCGCTCCCGGCTCGTTTCCCTCAGCGCACGGCGCACTGGTTGGAGGAGCAGCTGGGGGATCTCTCAGGGAGCGCAGAGGACATGCAGGCAACAGCGCAGGCCTCGTTGCACCTGCAGCAGCGCATAGCAGAGGAGCAAGGCGCAGTGCAGCAGCAAGTCGCAGCCCTGTCCGAATCCGCTCACCACGCACAGGCAGTTTTAGAGAGCCTCACAGGGCAACAAGCGGCCATGGCGGCTGAAATCACTCAAGGGGTGAGTCACCTGGAGGATCAGGTGCTGGCTGTCGATGCTGCTCTGCAGCAGTCGCTGCAGCAGCAGCAGGCTGCTGCAGCGGAGCAAGCAGCAGCGGCGCAGCAGATGGAGGTGATTCGGCAGCAGCAGGCGGCGGCCCTAGACCAGCACAGGCGCGTGCTGCAGGAGCTGTCGGAAATGGCGAGTGCGGAGCAGCACAGCACGGGGAAATGGCAGGCGGAGATGGCGCAGCTGCAGGAGGAGCTGCTGGCAGGGCAGAGGCAAGGAGCGGGCGAGATGAAACGGATCGCGGTGGAGCAAACGGAGGTGGCTGAGCGGCAGAACGAGTTGATGGGTGAGCTGGCGGCACGCACGGTGGCGTATCATATGAGCTCGCAGCGGTGGCAGGCACGCATGTCGGAGGAGCAGCAGGTGCTGCTGGTGGTGCAGCAGCAGGTGGCAGGGCAGCTGAGTGCTGTGGCTGTGGAGGCGCAGCGGCAGCACAAGGTGCTGGCGATGTGGAACGAGCGCATGGAGGCCACGCAGGAGCAGCTGCTGGGGAATGCTGAGAGAATGCTGGCCGTGCAGGTGAATTGGTGGGAGGGGGAAGGGAGAAGGGTGTGGTGGGGTGGTGCTGTGTGGTTGTGCATGAGGGGATGTGGAAGGGTGGGTGGTTGTGGATCGGATGGTTTGGAGAGAGTGTGTGGTTGCAGCAGGCGCTTATGGTGTGAGTGTTATGTGTCAAGCTTTCACGCAATGGCTCTCTGTTTAGCGTTTCCTCACCTCTGCTTGCATGTGTGTTGTGTATGCGTGTCTATCTGCATATGTGCGTGTGTGCGCGCGTGTGCGCGTGAGTGAGTGTGCATGTGTGTGTGTGCGGCCTTCTATGCATTGCAGAACGACCTGTCACGGAAGCAGGGCAGCATGGTGCGAGCAGTGGAGCAGTTCGTCTCACTTGTGACTGCCATCAGGAGCTACGCCTCCACCATATCCACCTTCCTCCTCTATCTCCTGCTCCTACCCTTCTCACTGCTGCTCACCTGCTCCAGCCTCACCAGCCGTGCCCGACGGCCCCTCCTCGCACGTCAGTTCCCACCCTCTTGCCTTCCTCTATCATCTTTCTCTCCTCTTCTTTCATCCCCATGCCCCACTCTTCAGCTTTTTCTCTGCCTGTATCTTCTCGCTGCCTCCATCTTCTCTCTCTTCTCGTCTCTCTACTTGTCACCATGTTCCTCCGTTGTTCCTGATTGTTTCTCATCACTCCACCGTTATCCAACACCACCTTCTTGTTCCCCCTTGCATCATCCTGAGAAAGCACCTGCACATAACCCTGGTCCAACCCCTTAGCTCCTCAACCCTCGTCCCGACCCGCTAACTGCGATTATGTTGTGCTGCAGTTGTGCTTGCTGGGTTGGTACTGGAGCTCGGGCTGCTCTCAGCCCTCTCCTCCGTGCCTGTGTCTCAAGGCCCGGTACTCAATGTGGTGCGCGGGTTGCTGGCTGGAGCTGCACTGCTTGTGCTCTGCCTTGCGCCTCTCTTTCCCATGTAAGTGGTTAAAAAACCTCTTGCACCTTTTCATCAGTAGCACTTATCCTGCCTGTCAATTTGTGTTTTCTCCATCCACATTTCCCCCTCTCTCGCACACTCTATGCTTTTGTTTTCTTGCTCCACCACTCGTGCACTCGTAAACTCTACCACTATTCTCCTCTTACCTCGCTATTCTCTGTACCTCTGCATTGTGTGGTGTGTGTGTGTGTGTGTGTGTGTCTTTATGTGTGTGTGTGTGTGTGTGTGTGTGTGTGTGTGTGCATACCCCTCCTCCCTCTTTTGCAGGTGGTTCTCCCTGTCATCATCAGCATCACATCCCTACCACTCAGCCTCCATCCCTGCAACCACCTACAACCACGCCCAATTCCCAACCGCCTCCCACTTCGTGCCATCACACGCACCACACACAGCACATGCACCACTACACGCTGGTCTTGCTGCTGCTGCCACGGCCTGTTCCCCGTCCTCCTTCCACCCACACTTCTCCTGCGCCACTCCTCACCACCCACTTCCCCACAGCTCCTCACTCCCGCACTGCACTCCCACCCACCTCGCAACAGCCAGCCCCAACAGTCAGGGAACGTGCCTGGCTGCTCCTCAGTGCATGTCTCTTGACGAGGAGGACAGGGAGTGTGAGGGGCAGGGGGAGGTAGGTGCAGCAGATGCAGGTGTAGTGGCGCGTATCTGGGGCGGGGCGTATCTGCCAGAGCTTCAGCTGGATAGACACGCGGCAATGGGAGGAAGGGGTGACGGGTGGGAGGGTGGGCTTGGGGGACAGGGTGAGGGGTGCCAGCAGCAGCGGGGAAGTGGAAGGGGGAGCGAAGGGGAGGTTGAGAGGGAAGCGAGGGTGAGGCGAGGAGCAGTGACGAGGGCAATGGCACGGCAGGTTGTGGAGAGGAGCTTGGCACGACAAAGGACTCGCATGCAAGCAGCTGCTTCAGGTATGGCTGACAGGGAAATGGCTGCATGGAATAATAGAAGGATTGATGCTGCGAGCAATTGGGTGAAGATTCTGCTGAGCTGTTAATCAATTTGATGCAGCAAGCGGGATTTTTCTTCTCACCTCTGTGTGTGCTTCCTCCTATCCAATATGGTATTGTCGTCCCCTTATACCAGCAGCCAGGCGGGCACATGAGAATGTGACTGATCTGCTGGCCTCGTGTGATGCAACGGAGAGTGACGAAGAGGCGGATCCAGATTATACACCACCTGGTCACATCAGCGACATACAGCCCACCAGGCAATACTGCCTCAGAAGCAGAAAATGAGAGTCTACTTGAGGCCTTTCATGTCAAGTGGAGAAGCCTGATGAGCTGCAGATATCACGCCAATGGCTTCAGTTCAGACATGGTGCAAGATTCAGATCAGAGGTGCTAGCCAGGTGCTGCATTTCAAGCTCGTCATAACGAATTATTTGTAGATACAGATGCTTTTTATTTGTGCTCCAATATCAAGTAGCCATTGTTGTAATAAGGGCTACACATGCTTTGGCCTTCCTTTTCGAAAACGTGGGTTATATAGGACACGAGGATTATGTCTGCACACACATCACATTGGGGTATATAAGAAAGGGCGATTTGTCAAATGTTATTATTGGTTATAGGCTGTAGTGAGGTGCTCCTTAGTGAGTACAACTCAGTTGCTTTTGTACTGCCTTGCTTTCCTAGTCACACTAATCCGTTGCATTCACTTTCTGAGGTGGTATCACGAGTAGGTTAGAATCCTTGCCTAGCTCGCGCCCTACGCGCCCTCCGTCACGCGCCCTAGCGCCCTCCGCTCCCTAGCGCACCTCCTCGCCTACGCGCCCTCCGTCACGCGCCCTAGCGCCTTCCGCGCCCTAGCGCCCTCCGTCACGCGCCCTACCGCCCTCCGCGCCCTAGCGCCCTCCGTGCCCTAGCGCCCTCCGCGCCCTAGCGCCCTCCGCGCCCTAGCGCCCTCCGCGCCCTAGCGCCCTCCGCGCCCTAGCGTGCCTCCGCGCCTCACGCGCCCTCCGTCACGCGCTTAAGCGCCCTCCGCACCCTAGCGCGCCACCGCACCTAGCACGTGCCCTCCCGCGCCGTCCGCGCCTAGCCCGCGCCCGAGCGCCGTCCGCGCCTAGCCCGCACCCGAGCCCCGTGCCTCGCGCCTTAGCCCGCGCCCGAGCGCCGCTCGCGCCTTGCGCCCTCCACTCTTAGCCCCGCCCTCCGCGCTGTCCGCGCCCTCCGCGCCATCCGCGCCCTACGCGCCTAGCCCGCGCCTTAGCCCGCGCCCTCGCCTTAGCCCGCGCCCTACCGACGCCCTCGCCAAAGGCCGCGCCCAGCCCACGCGCCGCCTCCTCCTAACGCCCCAACCGCCTCTCCTCACCTAGCCAGCGCGCCCTCCACCCCCTCCACCGCCCTGTTCCCCGGACTCCAACCGTTCCTTCTGCTGGTGGCTTTCCGCTCAGCGGCTGGCAGCCGCTTCTCTCTCCGGTCACTCAATTTCGACACGGGTCACACCTAGCTCCTAGCCTCTAGCCAATAGCCCGGTTTCCTCCTCCACTGGCGCTCATAGGACTCCTAGTTTCACCTCCTCCGTCGCTAGCTGTTCTCCCTCCTCGCTCCTAGCTCCGCCAGCTCCGTACTCCAGCCGCCGCTAGCCTAGCCTCCACTATGAACTCCTCCCGCCGCCTTCGCTTCGATGCGGAGGGACGTCCAATAGAGTTCGGCACCTGGCTCCGCCAGACTCAGCGCTACCTCACCAGTCAGCGCCAGGACGGCGCCACCTTGTACGCCCACGCGTCCGATGCCCTCCAGGCACCCCGGCGTCCCGAGCCCCTCCCTGCCGAGCCCCCCCCGACTCCGGAGGCGCAGGCGGACTACGATCGTCTCGTCTTGGCGCGGGACGTTTGGGAGTCCCGTGACGCTGCGGCTGCACTCACGCTGACACAGCTCCTTCCACCGACTGAGGCTGCTCACTTCGACCTGGTAGAGACTACGAAGGGGGTTTATGATGCTATTTCTGCACGCTATTCCACCCCTTCCTCTGCCTCCCTCAGTCGCATCCTCATGCCGTTCATGTTTCCCGACCTCGGCTCGTTTGCTACTGTCTCCGACCTAGCCACTCACTTGCGTTCCCTTGTCGCTAGCTACCGTGCAGCTTGCACTAAGGCTCAGCTTCTTGTTGCTCCCCCTCCTATCTGGCTCACCGTCCACTGGGTAGTCTCTCGTCTCCCTGACCGCCTCTCCACTGCCCGTGACGCGCTTCTCCAGCAGCACCCCAGCGAGCTTACGATTGATCTTCTCGAGTCCACTCTCGGGAAGATCGAGAGTAACCTCCTCTTTGTTGCCTCGGCCACTGATGCAGTCGCTCCCCGTCTGTTTGAGGGGTGTGCTGTCCCCCAGCTACCCACCTTCACTGCTACTCGTGCCTCTGCTGCTGTGTCGGTCTCTGAGGAAACTGCAGCTGTTTCTGCCGCTGACCGGCAGAAACGGGGCAAGGGTGGCAAGAAAGGGGGGAAGGGGGGTGGCGGCGGTGGAGGAGGTGGCGGTGGTGGAGGCGGCACTGGGGGAGGCAGTGGGGGCGGCGGCTGTGGTGCACCAGGCGGAGAGAGCCCTGGAGGAGGTTCGACCAGCGGTGGTGCGGGGCCCCAGCAGCAGCAGCCACAGCAGCAGCAGGGACAGCATCAGTGGCAGGCACCACAACAGTTTCAGTCGTGGGGACCCCCACTGCAGTGGGGCCCGCAGCAGCACTGGGGCCCTCCGCCACAGTGGGGACCTGGAGGACCTGGGAGCACTGGCCGCGGCAGCAGCACTACCAGCTGGGCCCCGCGCGCCTCGCGGCGCGACACCAGCCCCTGCGACCACTGGTGCGTCACCGGACCGGGCAGTCCCTGTGTCTGCGGCCGCGACGACCACTCTGCGGCGCGGTGCTTTCGTCGCCTCGACGACCTCTACCGTGCACGCTAGGGTCCTGAGGTGACCACCCCGCGCTGGGCCCGCCTACTAGCCCGTAAGATTCCTGTATTTGAACTGTCTATGGACGATGCTCGTCAGTATGCTTTGTATGCTGATGTTGACTATAGTGCTGATGGATCTGTGTGCTCACGTGTTCGTAGTCTAGGATGCTTGCCTCCTGTTAGTGTAGAGCTGTGCCTCTCTAGTCTAGGTGCTTGCGTTTCTGCTCTAGGTGCTTGTGTAGCCTCCGGACCTGGCATGCCTCCTGTCTTTCACGCTGGACTCTGGCGCGTCGCAGTGTTTCTTCCGCGACCACACGACCCTCACACCACTCCTTGCTCCGGTTCCGGTAGCTCTGGCTGATCCTTCTTCAGGACCAGCCGTTGCGCGCAGCTCCACCACCCTCCCATGCCCTATGGTCCCCTCTGGTGTCCTACACGGCCTCCACATCCCCTCGTTCACTTGGAAATTGGTGGGTGTTGGATACCTCCTGGACAGGGGGATCACCGTTACCTTTGTGGGGGGTGGGAGGAATGCGGTCTGTACAGACGCTGCTATAGGTGCTGTTCTGGCCACGTTCACCAGGGAGCCCCGCTCCGGTCTCTACGTTCTCCACACCGAGTGCTCCCCGGTTGCTTCCTCTGCTCAGGTCGCTGCGTCCCCTCCGGCCCCGGTGTCTAGTCCGGTTGCTGTGTCTGGTCAGGTAGTGGTGTCTAGTCAGGTTGCTGCGTCTTGCTCCTGTCGGTCCCTAGCCCACCCGACCGTCTTGTGGCACCACCGCCTTGGCCACCTGTCGCTCCCCCGCCTCCGCAGCATGGCCAGTCACAGTCTTGTCTCAGGTCTCCCGCGCGTCTTTCTGTCGCTCCCTCCCTCGCTTGCTCCACCTTGCACTCCTTGCGTCGCCGGCCGCCTGCGTGCCACTCCGCACTCCTCCTCCCTTCCTCCGACCACTTCTCCCTTCCAGACTCTCCACTTGGACGTCTGGGGCCCTGCCCCTACGCTGGGACCTAAGAGGGAGTGCTACTTTCTAGTGGTCGTTGACGACTACTCCAGGTACACCACGGTGTATCAGCTCGCGAAGAAGTCCGAGGTGACTTCTACGCTGATCCGGTGGCTTCTGACCACTGAGGGCACTCGTGGTAGTCGTGTCCGTTGTCTCCACTCCGACCGTGGGGGTGAGTTTCGCTCCGGCGTCATTGCCGGGTTCTGCGGCGAGCAGGGCATCAGACAGTCCTGGACTCTGCCAAAGTCCCCACAGCAGAATGGAGTTTCTGAGCGCCGCATTGGCTTGGTCATGTACATCGCCCGCACGTCCATGATCCATGCACGTGCGCCCCATTTTCTGTGGCCCTACGCGCTGCGCTACGCCGCGCACCAGCTGAACCTCCAGCCGCGTGTCTCGCGGCCAGAGGCTTCACCGACCCGTCTGTGGACCGGGTCCCCTGGTGTTGGGTCGGTCTTTCGTGTCTGGGGCTGCCTTGCGCTTGTCCGAGACACCTCTGCGGACAAGCTCTCGGCTCGCGCCATCCCCTGTGTCTTCCTTGGTTTCCCGGTGGGCTCTCCCGGCTACTCCTTTTACCACCCGCCCCTCCACCAGTTTCTAGACTCTCGTGACGTCCGGTTTGACGAGTCAGTGTCCAACTACACCCGGTATTCTGTCGAGGTCTCCCGGTTCCCCCTCCCCCCTTCTTCCTCGCACCCTCTCCTCCCCCTGCTCCCGCTCCTCCGGTACCCCCGCCCCCCCCTGTACCTGCCCTGTCAGGTGTGTCTCACGCTACCCCTCTACCCTCGGTCGCGCGTCAGGTAGCGTCTCCCTCCCCGCAGTCCTCCTCACAGTCCCCTCAGCAGCCTTCGGCACTTCCGCGATAGGTTACTGTGGACTCAGGAGGTGTTGGAGCTGGAGGTGCTGGCACTGGAGGTGCTAGTTCGGGGGGTGCTGGAGCTGGAGGTGCTGGCGCTGCTGGCACTAGTTCTGGGGGTGCTGGAGCTGGAGGTCCTGGCACTGGAGGTGCTAGTTCTGTGGGTGCTGGAGCTGGAGGTACTGGCGCGGGTGGTGTTAGTTCTGGGGGTGCTAGAGCAGGAGGTGCTGGCACTGTAGGAGCTAGTACTGAGGAGACAGGAGCTGGAGGCACGACTACTGCGGCGCCCACTGCGCCTCCCCACCGCCACGACACACGTCTCCAGGCTCTTCGCCGGCTTGAGCGCGAGGAGCAGGAGCGGTTGGAGAAGGAGCGGCGGGAGCTGCAACAATTGGACTGACAGCAGCAGCAGCAGCAGCAGCGACGGCAGCAGCAGCCCCAGCAGCCGCAGCCGCCACTTTTGCAGCAGCTGTTTCCTCCAATGAGTGGCCTTCGGGCCCTTGGTCTTCCTTCCTCTCCTCCTGTCCACTCACAGTCTCCTACCGCGTACGGCCCTACGTTTCCTCCTCCGGACTCGGCCCCGGCTGTTTTCTCTCCTCCTCAGTCACAGTCGTCTCCTCCTGTTGTCCCGCACGACTGGACCACTCGGTGTCCTCCACGTGCTCGTCCCTCGTCTCCTTTTGACGACCTCCGCACTTTCTTGATTAGTTCTAGTCCTCGTCGTGCTCCGCCTGTGTCTGTTCTCCCCTCACCTCCTGAGTCGTCTCTCATCGTCTCCTCTCACCCCATCACTGACTACTACCGTGCTGCTCGCCCTGTTGTCTCCCGTGTTCTCGCCACTCTTGTCACCGACCCTCGTGCCTCTCCGTCGTCTGTCTCGGCTCTTACTGCCGCTGTCGCTGACTTTGCTTCCACCCGCCGTCTTGACTACGCCACGCGTGTGGTGGCTGCTCCACCTCCCCGTCCTCTGTCCGTCGGGGGTGAGTCTGCCCTTGGCTGTGACGTCCTAGAGGACAGGCAGTTTGAGATGGAGTTCTTAGCAGCCGCTTCCCCCTCTCTCTGCGCCATGCTGCTTTCCCTTGAGAGAGACCCCGACGCCCTTGTTATACCGACACCTCTCAAGTACCGTGAGGCAGTGTCCGGGGAGTGGGCCTCTCAGTGGAAAGCGGCTATGGACTCAGAGTTAGCGTCTTGGAGATCCACATGCACTTACGTTGACGCAGTTCCCCCTCCCAGGGCGAACGTTGTCGACGGCATGTGGCTCTTCAAGGTGAAGCGGCCGCCTGGTTCACCGCCTGTGTTCAAGGCGCGCTACGTGGCTAGGGGTTCCAGTCACCGTTAGGGAGTTAACTTCTTCCAGACCTTCGCCCCGACCCCGAAGATGACTACTCTTCGGGTGTTACTGCACGTAGCAGCACATCGAGACTACGAGCTGCACTCCCTCGACTTCTCCACTGCGTTTCTCCAGGGCCGACTACACGAGGAGATCTGGCTGCGACGTCCTCCTGGCTTTACTGACACCTTCCCACATGGGACTTAGTAGAGCCTGAAGCGGCCAGTCTACGGTCTCCGCCAGTCGCCCCGTGAGTGGCACGACACTCTTCGCTCCACGCTTCGTGACCTTGGGTTTCGTCCTTCCTTTGCCGACCCGTCGTTGTTTATTCGCGCTGGTTCCACTCCTTTCTTTATACTAGTTTACGTCGACGACTTTGTCTTTGTTACAGCAGACAGGGCAGCTCTGGCTGATTTGAAGTCTGAACTGCAGAAGAGGCACACGTGCACTGACCTCGGTGAACTGCAGCGCTACATTGGCCTGCAGATCACCAGGGACAGAGCCGCTCGCACCATCACACTGACTCAGTCACACTTGGTGCAGCAGGTCCTTCGGCGGTTCGGGTTTCAATTCTCCACCACACAGCCCACTCCTCTTGCCGTTGACCACCGACTCACTGGCCCTTTTCCCGACGAGCCCTTTGGATCTAGTGGTCACTACGCAAAGCTCGTGGGCTGCCTCATGTACCTTATGACTTGTACTCGGCTGGACCTCGCCTTTCCCCTCAGCGTCCTCTCTCGCTTTGTTGCGACTGGGAGACACCGCCCTGTTCACTGGACAGCTGCTGTGAGGGTGGCGAAGTATCTGGCGACTACATCACGCATGGGGCTTGTGCTTGGAGGGACACAGCCAGTTGTGTTGACCGGTCACTACGACTCTTCCTATGCTGACGACGTGGAGACTTAGCGTTCGACTCGGGGTTACTGCTTCAGTCTGGGCGCTGGTGCTGTGTCGTGGAGGTCTACGCGGTCGTCATCTGTGGCTTCGTCAAGGGCAGAGGCATAGATCTACGCTGGTGCCATGGCGGCACATGAGCTTCGCTGGTTGACCTTCTTGCTCACCGACCTTGGTGAGCGGCCTCGCTCTGCGCCGACCTAGTACGCCGACAACAATGCCATGATCCTCCTGTGTCGAGAGCCTCGACTGGAGAGCAGAGTGAAGCATATTGACGTGAGGTACTTCCTCCTGCGAGAACTACAGCGACGCGGCCAGGCACGCTTGGACTTTGTGGCCTCAGAGGCCAACACTGCCGACGTCTTCGCCAACGCCTTGGTGCCTGGTGACCACCACAGGTTCTGTGTGCAGCTAGGGCTTGTTGAGGTAGGCCCACAGTTGCTGTAGTGTTGCTCTTTTTGCTTCTTCTGCTTGTCATGCCTTTATATATATTGTGCTCTCTTGAACTGGCCTTGTGGCCGCTTGTTTGTGCTCGGAATTTGTGTGGTGTCCTTGAGATCCACCCTGAGCTTGCTCTGCTTCTTGTATTGACTGGTCTTTTGACCGTTTGTTCACCCTGCTTGCTTTGATGCCCTCACTTAGCCTATGGGGGTGTGTCAAATGTTATTATTGGTTATAGGCTGTAGTGAGGTGCTCCTTAGTGAGTACAACTCAGTTAGGGTTTCCTATTTGTACTGCCTTGCTTTCCTAGTCACACTATTCCGATGCATTCACTTTCTGAGACGATTGACATTAAAAAAGCCCATCCAGTTGCCATCAGGCAATTTATGGCCATTTGATGTCGGAGAGCATGAAGTCCTCAGGGGTTCAGGCGAAGCCGGACAAGCCAAAAAAAAAAAAAAAAAAAAAAAAAAAAACACTGAAAATAGGAGCTACCATAACAGAAATTTCACATGTTATTTCGCGTTACATATTGATAGCACCAAGGCGAGGCGAGGTAGGGTTGAGTTGAGCGGTGAACCCTCTCGCCTCACTTCCTCGTCACGAAACCATTTCTTCATTCGTCACTTGAGCCTCGCCTTGCGTGCTCCTTCTCCCCATCTCATTTCACTCGTCGTCATCGTTCTGCTGTCCTGGGCTGTCCAGGTTTTGTTGCTCCGCATCTTCGCGATGCTCGATCGTCGATAGACCTATTCGTATATTTCCTCGGTCGTTGAATGCGATTTTGACGGAGCGTTTAGTTTCGATGATTTGGTGTTGGTAGCCTGGTTGGCGACAGGGGGAACGGGAAGCAAGAGCTGCGACAATGATTCCCATTTCCGACTTTGATCAACATGCGAGGCGGTTTCTTGATCCAGATCAGAGTACGTCACGTCGTATGCAGTAGATCGCGTGAAAACCGTTATATGTCGGCACGGCGTTGCGGCGCTGCACTGTTCGTTAGAGTTAGACCCTCTCGTTCGCCGTTTTATTCAATTTCAACGTTTTGGTCGTCGCTGTTTAGGAAAGTAGAATCCGTGCTTTCAGTGCTCGACCTCAACTTGTTCCAGTTTCCTCCGTTTTTCTCGTCAAGTCTCGGTTCCGACAGTGTGTCGTGCAAAGCCCTAGCGAGCTTGTCCCTAGCGCTCTCCGTCTCCCATTTTCACCCTAATACCCCTCTGCTCCCCCCGGTGCTCATCTTACACTAATTTTGCGCGCATCCGGCCGTTGGTGTTGAACTCATTGGCATAACAGCGCCGCTGCAGCGCCTGCAGCTGGCGACGGAGGTGCGCGACAGCATAGAGATTGCGCACACGGCGGAGTACGGCAACTTCCTGCGCGCGTACTTCCAGGTCTTCGTCGCCGTCCTCCGCCAGCTCACCGCGCCTCAGGTACCGCTCTGCGCTCCCCGCTCCCCGCTCCCCGCTCTGCGCTTCCCGCTCCCCGCTCTGCGCTCCCCGCTCCCCGCTCCCCGCTCCCCGCTCTGCGCTCTGTGCTCAGGGATTATTGTGTCAATGTCGTCTGTTTCTCCATCCAATCGTCATTCCAGCTCGTTTTTTCCTCCACTTCTCTGTTGCTCCCTCTCTCTTCCCCTCCCCCCTTCCCCTCTTTCCTTTCCGTCCGCCCACTCTTCCCCCTCCCTTTGCCCCCCCTCCCCGCTTCCCCGTCCCCCCGCGCCCCCGCTCCCTCACACGCGCAGTTCGTGGACAATCTCGAGCACAAGTTCCGCAACGTGGTGCTCGAGGTCCTCAACCGCTTGCCACACAGCGAGGCCCTACAGCCGTACGTGCCAGAGCTCCTGCGCGTGGCCCTAACAGTCCTAGCCACGGACAACGAGGACAACGCCATGGTGGCCCTGCGCATCATATTCGACCTGCACAAGAACTTCCGCCCCAAGCTCGAGCACGACGTGCAGCCGTTCCTCGACTTCGTCTGCAAGATCTACCAGTCCTTCCCCGCCACCGTCAGCTTCTTTTTCGACGAGGGCGGCGGCGGGGAGCAGATGCGCCGTGCAGCAGGGATGGGGGACGGCGCGGCAGGGGGAGCCGCCGGCTCTGGCGCTGGGGCAGGGGGGCTGGGGGGAGGGCCGGGAGGGGTTGGCGGTGGTGGTGCTGGGGTGGCGGTGCCGAGTCAGCTGAATCCGTCCACTCGGTCATTCCGAGTGGTGACGGAGTGTCCGCTGATTGTGATGTTTCTGTTCCAGGTGTACCCGCGGTACGCGGGGCACAGCATCTCCGTGCTGCTGCCGCTCATGATGCAGTGCATTGCCATTGTGGGGCCCTCGCCGCACCACCACGTGCCGCCGCGCCTCAAAGCTGCATACGCTGACCTCAAGGCAGCTCAGATCAAGGTGCGTGCTGGGGGTGGTGTGGCGTAGCGCGGCGTGTCATGGCCTGCCGTGTGCATTTGGCTGGGAGAGTTATCATGCTTTCCCTTAGTTGATTGCCTGCGTTACGGTTTGGCGCTGTTTTGTTGTTCTCCACACATGCCCTAACAAGAGCGGCGAATTCTGTTGTTGTTTCATCATGCACTCAACTCACGCATCTATTCCTGCTTGGCACAATCTCATGCTCTGCTCTGTCCCCCACCACGCACCTCATTTGTTCCTGTCGCCCCCTCTCTTCTCTCCCTCCCTCCCCCATCGCTCGCCCATGCTGCTCCCCTCCCCCTCCCTCCCTTCAGACGGTGTCGTTTCTGACGTATCTGCTGAGGGGCTATGCGGACATAATCCGCCCGCACGAGGCAAATATCGCCAAGAGCATCGTCAACCTCCTCCTCACATGCCCCGACGTCGTTGCCACTCGCAAGGTGCGCCCTCCCACCCTGCCTCTCTCCCGTCCGCGCTCCCTGCCTGCCTTCATGCCTGCCTGCCTGCCTGTCTGTCTGCCCGCCTGCCCGCCCGCCCGCCCGCCTGCCTGCCTGCCTGCCCACTGCCGCGCACTACCTGACCACCCCACCTCCTGATGGCCCTCCACATGCTTGTGTTGAGTCCGTGTGGCTCTTCCTCGCCTCTCCACTGCATGCTGATGCCCCTTCCTCCTTACCACAACCTCTCCTCTCTCCCATCCCTCATTCTGCCCCACTCTCCTCGTCCTTCCCTCTACTCTCCCCGCCTGCGCTCCTCGCTCCTTGCCGTGCGCGCGCACAGGAGTTGCTAGTGGCAACGCGCCATGTGCTGGCCACGGACTTCAAGAGAGGCTTCTTCCCGCAGCTTGACACTCTGCTCGACGAGAGGTGCTGCTCTCTCTGCTGCTCTGCTCTTTGCTGCTATGTGCTGCTCTGTGCCGCCCGCTGACCTGCTCTGTGCCGCCCGCTGACCTGCTCTGTGCCGCCCGCTGACCTGCTCTGTGCCGCCCGCTGTCCTGCTCTGTGCTGATTTTCTCCCCGTTTCCCCCCCATGCTCTCTCCCACCCACCTCGCCCGCACGGTCCACGTCGATGCGCTCCGTGCTTTCTTCTATGAGGTCCTGTAAACACTAGTTTCTGTGGCTTGTGTCCGCCACAATGTGGCCTGAACCACCACCACCAACTTTTATGCCAACAACCCCTACTAACAGCACGCATCTCCCTGCCACCTGCCTACCGTAGTGCCTCTGGCTGTTTACACCGCGTCTTGCATCGTCCCCCTTCTTCCCTGCCTGCCCCCGCTTAAAGAGTCCTTGTGGGCACCGGCAGGGCGTGCTATGACACGCTGCGTCCCCTCGCCTACTCTCTGCTTGCTGAGCTCATTCACCATCTCAGGGACGAGCTCTCCCTCATCCAGGCAAGACGCATGCCTTCTCTTTTCTCCTCCATCGCATCGCACCGCACTGCACCCCGTGGATTTGCAATGTCCTTCCTTGTGATGCTGGTTTCCGTAAAGACGTTGTTGAGTGCGGCTGATGTGTACCTCTGGATTCCCAATCGGGCGTTATTGTGATCTGCTTCTCGCTCCACCTCACTTACCGTTTTCCTCTGCTCTGCCCTCCTCTCCCCCCCCTCTCCCCTTCTCCCCCGCTCCCCCTTCTCCCCCTCCCCCTCCCCCCCCCCCCCTTCTTGCTCTATGTTGCAGTTGTCACGCATTGTGTACCTGTTTTCGCGCAACGTGCACGATGCATCGCTGCATCTGTCGGTGCAGACAACATGTGTTCGCCTCATGCTCAACTTGGTGCGTGTGCCCTGCCTGCACTTTACACTTACTTTGGTGCCATCCATTCATCGCCACCACACCACACCACACCACACCACACCCCACCGTGCCTTGGACTTTCTCGAACGTTCATTGCCTCGGCACTCTCCGGTTTCTCAAACTTGAGCAGACTTCCCATCAATGGCCTGCTTCGCATTCCACTGTGCTGCTTTGCTCCGCATGCCATTGCCCTGCTCTGCTCTTCATGCCGCGCTGCCCCTGTGTGTGTGTGACCCTGCTTGCGTTGACCAGGTGGAAACCATCTTCAAACGTCGCCTTGCCCACGAGGATGGCCGCGTGCTGCTGGTCAGTGCCCCCCTCCCGGTCCTCTCCCCCTTGCCTCTCCTCCTGCTCTCTTTCTCCTCGCCTCTCGTCATAGCGTTCCGCCGATTCCTCTTTCACCTATCTCTTTCTGCACTTTGACATGGGATGGGAGCGTCCGTCGTTACCGCAGCACTACATCTGTAACGTAACACGCATCATGCACCACGGGTCCACTCCCGCATGCAAATTGTCTCTCTCCACCCGCCCGTTGTCCTCTGTGCCACTGCCCCCCCGCCCCCCTCCCCTCTCATTATCATTGCTTGTGGCAGGATCGCATTCTGGATGCGTTTGTGGGCCGCTTCGGCACTCTCAAGGAGAGCGTTGAGTCGGTGAGCTTGCACCCGCGCTCACGCTCGCACTCTCACACACACTCGCACACGCACTCACTCGCAATCGCACGCGCTCCCATATTTGCATGTTTGCGCATACACACGCACGCCCACCACGCACACACACGCCTCTCTTCTTGCCTTTTTCACACTACTCTGCTGCGTTGCTGAGGCTCTCATGTCCCTGTGTGTGTGTGTGTGTGTGTGTGTGTGTGTGTGTGTGTGTGTGTGTGTGTGTGTGTGTTTGTTTGAGTGTGTGTGCATGTGCGTGTGCGTGTGTGTGTGTGGGTCCGAGTGTGTGATTTTGCATGGCAGCAGTTGATGGAAGAGGGGGGGCCACCGGATGCAGCACCAGAAGAGCGCCGTAGCCTCAGAGCCCGCCTTGAACTGCCAGTGCAGGTCTGTTTGTGTGTGTGCGTATGTGCATGGGTGCGTGCATGCGCGTGCAATGTTGATCTTCTAGACGTATCAAAGGCTGCTAGTGAAGGTCCGTGTGCCTTAGCGTGTGCGCACAGCGCTGCTTTGCACAACAGCATGTGTTTCTCCTTGTGTCTGCGATGCCCCATGCTCCATGCCCCATGCCCCATGCTCCATGCCCCATGCCCCATGCTCCATGCCCCATGCCCCATGCCCCATGCCCCATGCCCCATGGCCCATGACCCATGCCCCATGCCCCATGCCCCATGCCCCATGTCCCATGCCCCATGTCCCATGCCCCATGCCCCATGCTCCATGCCCCATGCCCCATGCCCCATGCCCCATGGCCCATGCCCCATGCCCCATGCCCCATGTCCCATGCCCCATGCCCCATGCTCCATGCCCCATGGCCCACGGCCATTGCTCGCTACGACTATGCATCAACCCATAGTTACCCACCCACCTGCCCTCTATCCTCAATCTGTTTCTGCTCGTCTTCTGCCCACCTTGTCCGGCTCTGGTGCTGCCTGCTCTTTTCAAACCACTGTGCGACGGTGGTGTGCGATGGTGTGCGGTGGTGTGCGGTGGTGTGTGGCAGAGCGCATTGGCGGGGCATGTGGCAATGGACCATGCCAAGGAAGTGGCAGACTTTAAGCAGCTTATTCGCACACTCATCATCTGTAAGGCCCACCCCAGCCCAGCCCAGCCACTTCACTGAACTTGCCTCACCTGATGCAGCATCTGTGACCTCGATCCTTTGAATTGTGCTCCTTGGGCTCTGTCTGTTCTTTGTGCCATGAAAAAACATCGTTCCCCTTGAAAACATCGTTTCTTTGTTTCATTCCCGCATCGCCGTGCTCAGCATAACCCCCGCCGTTTTTCATCCACGTGCCACGTTTCCTCACCAGCTATGAAGAGTCTGCTGTGGAGCATAACACATTTCTCGAATGCAGCACCGCAGCAGACACATCCAGCCATGCCTAACACGCCCCAGCCGTCAGGCAGCAAAGGCATGCGGCAGGAGGAGGTACGTGCTTTTGTGTGTGTGTGTGTGTGTGTGCGTGCGTGCGTGCGTGCGTGCGTGCGTGCGTGCGTGAAAAATCGCGTGTGCATGAAAAATCGCGTACAAGGACTTGCACCAGGAGGTGGTGTTGAAAAAACCACCAGATGCTGCTGGGCAACTAGGGTATGCCCTGCTGGGCTGGTTTCCATTTTGGCCTGAGTCACACTTTCCCTGCAACTCTCCCAAGCCACGAATGGAGGACCATGAAAACTCTCAAGCTTCGCTTTCTGTTGAGCGACTGCCTTTCTTTGTTGTACAACCTCCCACGCTGTTCTTAAACCATTTAGTTTTGAGACGTCTCAAAACTTTCTCTGTTGTACAACCTCCCACGCTGTTCTTAAACCATTTAGTTTTGAGACGTCTCAAAACTTTCTTTGTTGTACAACCTCCCACGCTGTTCTTAAACCATTTAGTTTTGAGACGTCTCAAAACTTCCTTTGTTGTACAACCTCCCACGCTGTTCTTAAACCATTTAGTTTTGAGACGTCTCAAAACTTTCTTTGTTGTACAACCTCCCACGCTGTTCTTAAACCATTTAGTTTTGAGACGTCTCAAAACTTTCTTTGTAATACAACCTCCCACGCTGTTCTTAAACCATTTAGTTTTGAGACGTCTCAAAACTTTCTTTGTTGTACAACCTCCCACGCTGTTCTTAAACCATTTAGTTTTGAGACGTCTCAAAACTTTCTTTGTTGTACAACCTCCCACGCTGCTCTTAAACCATTTAGTTTTGAGACGTCTCAAAACTTTCTCTGTTGTACAACCTCCCACGCTGTTCTTAAACCATTTAGTTTTGAGACGTCTCAAAACTTTCTTTGTTGTACAACCTCCCACGCTGTTCTTAAACCATTTAGTTTTGAGACGTCTCAAAACTTTCTTTGTTGTACAACCTCCCACGCTGCTCTTAAACCATTTAGTTTTGAGACGTCTCAAAACTTTCTCTGTTGTACAACCTCCCACGCTGTTCTTAAACCATTTAGTTTTGAGACGTCTCAAAACTTTCTTTGTTGTACAACCTCCCACGCTGCTCTTAAACCATTTAGTTTTGAGACGTCTCAAAACTTTCTTTGTTGTACAACCTCCCACGCTGTTCTTAAACCATTTAGTTTTGAGACGTCTCAAAACTTTCTTTGTTGTACAACCTCCCACGCTGTTCTTAAACCATTTAGTTTTGAGACGTCTCAAAACTTTCTTTGTTGTACAACCTCCCACGCTGTTCTTAAACCATTTAGTTTTGAGACGTCTCAAAACTTTCTTTGTTGTACAACCTCCCACGCTGCTCTTAAACCATTTAGTTTTGAGACGTCTCAAAACTTTCTCTGTTGTACAACCTCCCACGCTGTTCTTAAACCATTTAGTTTTGAGACGTCTCAAAACTTTCTTTGTTGTACAACCTCCCACGCTGCTCTTAAACCATTTAGTTTTGAGATGTCTCAAAACTTTCTCTGTTGTACAACCTCCCACGCTGTTCTTAAACCATTTAGTTTTGAGACGTCTCAAAACTTTCTGTGTTGTACAACCTCCCACGCTGTTCTTAAACCATTTAGTTTTGAGACGTCTCAAAACTTTCTTTGTTGTACAACCTCCCTCGCTGCTCTTAAACCATTTAGTTTTGAGACGTCTCAAACTTTCTCTGTTGTACAACCTCCCACGCTGTTCTTAAACCATTTAGTTTTGAGACGTCTCAAAACTTTCTCTGTTGTACAACCTCCCACGCTGTTCTTAAACCATTTAGTTTTGAGACGTCTCAAAACTTTCTGTGTTGTACAACCTCCCACGCTGTTCTTAAACCATTTAGTTTTGAGACGTCTCAAAACTTTCTTTGTTGTACAACCTCCCACGCTGCTCTTAAACCATTTAGTTTTGAGACGTCTCAAAACTTTCTCTGTTGTACAACCTCCCACGCTGTTCTTAAACCATTTATTTTTGAGACGTCTCAAAACTTTCTTTGTTGTACAACCTCCCACGCTGTTCTTAAACCATTTAGTTTTGAGACGTCTCAAAACTTTCTTTGTTGTACAACCTCCCTCGCTGCTCTTAAACCATTTAGTTTTGAGACGTCTCAAAACTTTCTCTGTTGTACAACCTCCCACGCTGTTCTTAAACCATTTAGTTTTGAGACGTCTCAAAACTTTCTTTGTTGTACAACCTCCCACGCTGCTCTTAAACCATTTAGTTTTGAGACGTCTCAAAACTTTCTTTGTTGTACAACCTCCCACGCTGTTCTTAAACCATTTAGTTTTGAGACGTCTCAAAACTTTCTTTGTTGTACAACCTCCCACGCTGCTCTTAAACCATTTAGTTTGAGACGTCTCAAAACTTTCTCTGTTGCACAACCTCCCACGCTGTTCTTAAACCATTTAGTTTTGAGACGTCTCAAAACTTTCTTTGTTGTACAACCTCCCACGCTTCTCTTAAACCATTTAGTTTTGAGACGTCTCAAAACTTTCTCTGTTGTACAACCTCCCACGCTGCTCTTACCACCATTTCATTCCATCCAACACAACACCCCACGTGCCGTGCGGTGCGGCCACCAGGTGCTGCTGGCGAGTGCGATGCTGCGCAGTGGAGTGCAGTGCCTGGCGGTATTCAAGGAGAAGGAGGACGACGACACGTTCCTGCACTTCGCGTCCGTGTTCACAGTCATGGAGCCAAGGGACCTCATGGATATCTTCTCCCTCACCATGCCCTCGCTCTTCCAAGCGCTCCTCAACAACTCGCAGCTGCTGCAGGTGGGTGGGGTGGGGTGGGGGGCCCACTGCCTGTGTCCCTGCACTGCATTGCTCTGCACTGCTCTGCTCTGCACTGCTCTGCTCTGCTCTGCTCTGCACCTCTCAAACTCCTCACTCGTCCCTGCTCCTTGCGTTTATGCGTAGTGGCCGTTTGCGACTGTTGTTATGGACACTTGGGTCTCTGACTCTCTGTGTTGTGTTGTTCTGTGCTCCTCTCCCTCCCACCCCTCCTCCCACGCAGGTCTTTGCAGCGCTCCTACAGAACCACAAGGCGTGCCGCCACTTTGCGGAGGTACTCGCCAGCTTCCTCGTCACCTCGCGCCTGGACGCTCTCCGCACGCCCGACACGCCAGTGGCAGGGCTCGTGCAGCAGCTCTTCCGCCTTCTCTTCGGCGCCGTGGCAAAGTACCCCAACGACTGCGAGCGCGTGCTGCAGCCCCACATATCCGCCATAATGGACGCCTCGTTAAAAGCCGCCACGGACCTCGACCGCCCGCACGCGTATCTCCAGCTGCTGCGCATGATGTTCCGAGCGCTCTCCGGGGGCCGCTTCGAGCTGCTGTATCGCGAGTTTGTGCCGTACCTGCTTCCCTGCACCAACACCATTGTCTCGCTCCTCAACGGGCCCTCAGGCCCTCAACTGAACGATCTGCTGCTGGAGCTCAGCCTCTCTCTCCCTGCTCGCCTCTCCTCGCTGCTCTCCCACCTCCCGCGCCTCATGAAACCCCTGCTAAGGGCCCTTCGCGGATCTGAAGAGCTGGTGGGGCTTGGGTTACGCACACTCGAGGTCTGGGTTGACTCGGTCAATCCAGACTTTTTAGAGCCAGCCATGGCTCCTGTGCTACCGGACCTGTTGCTCTGCCTCTGGTCGCATTTACGCCCGAAGCCGTACCCGTATGGCAGCAAGGCGCTGCAGCTGCTGGGGAAGCTGGGCGGGCGAAACCGCAGGTTGAAAGACCCGTTGGTGCTGGAGGCAAAGGAGAATCCGGAGCATGGGCTGCGGCTGATCCTCACGTTTGAGCCCAGCACATCGTTTCTCGTGCCCCTGGACCGTTGTGTTCAGCTGGCCTACGCTGCCGTCATGGCAGGCCCGCTTCCCCCCCCGCTCCCTTCTCCAGGAGTTACAACAGCAGCAGGTGCGGGCAGTGGAGAAGGAGGAGGTGCAGGAGCAGCAGGAGGAGCAGCAGCAGCAGCAGGTGGTGGTAGCGGTGCGGCTGGTCCGTCTGCTGTTGCTGCAGGGCCAGGCATGATGCAGCAGCAGGGGCAGCAGGAGCAGCGTGGCATCCAGACAAAGGCAGAGCCGCAGGAAGGGAAGGGTGGGGAGGTGAAGGCAGAACAAGGGCAGGCAGGGAGCACAGGCGGCCCCAGCAGTGGCCAGGGCGCTGCTGCTAGCGGCCCTGCTGGCCAATCCACCGCCTCAGCATCCTCTCGTTCCTCCTCCGGCCCGTCCTCTGGCGCCATCCCAACGCCTCTTGGGACCTTCTCCTCCTCCTCGCCCTCTTCCTTCTCCAACCCGACGCTCACGCTGCACCTGCGGCGGCAGTCGCTGCGGTTCCTGCGTGTGTGCCTGCTGTCTGTGCTGAATCTGCGGGGAAATGTGGATCGCGAGGCTGGAATTAGCTCGCAGCAGCTGGCCTCTCTGCTGCTGTCTCCTGCTGATCGCAGCAGGCACCGGGTGGAGTTTGCTGCCCCCAAGGTTAGTCAGTAGCAGTCAGTAGCCTCCACAAGTAGGAGCTTGCGGGATGATACAGCTGCTGGAACAGTGCATAAAGCACCACGTGCTCACACAATGGAGTACGCAGCACTTGGGTGGTTCCTTGGCATTCCAACCAGTGCCATCTGGCTGTGCTGCTGTGCCCTGCCACTGTTGAAACTGGTGTGTCGGTTTTTCTTCTTGTGACCCCAACAGGTTGACATTGGGGCGAAGACGAAGACTCAGCTGCAGGCGGAGCGAGCACTGTTCAAGCAGCTGCTGTGTGCTGTCATTGCTTCCTCCTCTCAACCAGAGCTTCAGGTGTGAGCCTGAGCAGTGTCAGAGTCACAGCACAGTCACAGTCAGTCACAGTCAGTCACAGTCAGTCAACCATCGTCACACTCGCAGTCAGTTATGGTCACAGCCAAAGTTGCAGGCCAGTGCAGGTTAGATGCAGGCTCAGGGTTGTCTGTTAGGGTTTCTGGGTACTACATCACTAATCGTTACCAACCAAGTTGTCCGTCACTCTCGACGCCTCTCTTCTGGCTCATGCTCTCTTTCCTCAATCTCTGCTCACGTCCCTCCGTTCATTCATACTCGTTATGACCCCAGGATTCCGACGAGGAGCTGGTTGTCAATATCTGCCGCCACTTTGCCATTCTCTCCCACCTCGACAACAACCAAGCCACCCCCCCCCCTGCAGCCCCCAGTGCCACCACCGGCACCACGCCTCCTCCTGCTGCCTCCCCCGCCGCCACCGGGCCAAGTTCTGGTGGTGCTGCTATGGCAGCAGGCAGGGTAGCAGGTGGAGCAGGGAGCGTTGGGCAGAGAGGAGATGCAGGCAGTAAGGATGAGGTGATGGGGGATGTTACAACGAACCAGCAGCAGGAAGGCATGGCGAGGAAGAGAGGCAGGGAGGAGGAGGCAGGCAAGGTGAAGCCGGAAGCAATGGAGGTGGATGGGAGGGGTCTGGCCTCGGGAAGACCAGTGGCAGTAGGGAAGTCCGCTGATGGAGAGGGCGGGGAGCAGGATGGTCCTGATAGGAAGCGGCGGCTGGTGGGGCAGCAAGGGGGTGCCGAGGGTGCACAGCAGCAGGTGGCTGTTCGACCAGTCTCTTCTGCTGTTGCAGTGCCAGCAGCAGCGCCAGGAACAGCCACAGTAGTGGTGGCAGTACCAGCAGCAGCAGCAGCTCCAGCAGCAACAGCACCAGCAGCGGCGGCGGCGGCAGCGGCAGCGGCAGCAGGGAAGGCGTCACCGTCAGGCATTGCTGTGCCAGCAGCAGCGCAGAGCAAAGGCGTGGTGGCTGCCTCACCCCAGAAAGGCCAGGTGACGGTACAAGCGAGAACAGGCCTAGCCCCCCCTGGCCAGCAGCAGCAACCATTGCAGCAGCAGCAACCACTGCAGCAGCAGCAGCAGCAGCAGCAGCAGCAGCAGCAGCAGCAGCAAAGGCAGGCACCGGCAGCGGCAGTGGCACAGGGACAGGGGGTTCGTCCACAAGGAGTGGTGGTGGCGAGACCACAGGGAGTGTTGCCTCAAGCACAGCCGGCAGCGGCGCCAGTTCAGCCTGCGCAGCCCGGAGCAGTGCAACAGATGGTTCAGGGGCAGGCTCAAATGCCTGGCGTTGCACAGCCAGCTGTATCGCAGCAAGCTGTAGCAGCTGCGGCAGGTAAAGCAGCACCAGTAACTGCGGCAGCACCAGCGGCTGTAGCAGCACCAGTGGCGCCAGCAGCTAAAGTAGCAGCACCAACAGCTTCAACTACTGGTGCAACACCAACAGCTGTAGCAGTATCGGCAACTGTAGCAGCCCCTTCACCTGCAGCTGTAGCAGCACCTGCAGCTGTGGCAGCCCCTGCAGCTGTAGTGGCACCTGCAGCTGTAGCAGCCCCTGCAGCTGTAGTAGCTCCTGCAGCTGTAGCAGCTCCTGCAGCTGTAGCAGCCCCTGCAGCTGTAGCAGCACCTGCAGCTGTAGCAGCCACTGCAGCTGTAGCGGCACATGCAGCTGTAGCAGCTCCCGCAGCTGTAGCAGCCCCTGCAGCTGTAGCAGCCCCTGCAGCTGTAGCGGCACCTGCAGCTGTAGCGGCACCTGCAGCTGTAGCAGCTCCCGCAGCTACAGCATCGCCAGCCACAGCAAGTAGGGCAGCGGTGGCAGGTGTACCAGCTCTGGCCGTCCTTCAGCTGGGGCAGGCGGCAGTAGCAGCTGCAAGCGCACAAGTGGCAAGGCCCTCGCAAGTGAAAGCAGCAACTGCCCCAGGGAAAGGTGTTGGTGTGGTGGCAGCTCCTGTGGCCGCTCCAGTGCAAGCAGCAGCACAGGCGCAGACACAGGCACAGGCGCAGACACCGGCACAGTCGCAGACACCGGCACAGGCACCGCAGGCACAATTACCAATCACAAAGGGACAAGAGGAGGGACAGTCCCGACAGAGCACACAAAGCAGAGGAGCAGATGCCAAGGGAAGTGGGTCCGGTGAGCAAGTGGCTGCACAGGGGACCCAGGTGCAAGTGAGCAAGGCCAGTCAGGCGACGGATGAGGAGAAATCTAAGGAGAGTGTGGTGGCGGAAGAAAAGGGTAAATCTGTAGGGGAAGCAGATGTAGCAGGGCAGAGCAAAGAGGGAGGTGGAGTGGTTGAGAAGGAAAAGAAGACGAGTGGAGTGAGTCAGGTTGGGCAAGGGAAAGGTAGTGTTGAGGGTGGGGAGAAGGAGGCAGAGGAGAGAGGTAAGGACAAGGAAGAGAAGATGGAGGAGGACAAGCGAGAAGGAAAAAAAGAGGAAGGAGGTGGAGAGAAAAATGAGACGGTGGGTGGTGGCACGTCAGGTAAAGAAGATGGGGATGATGCTGTGATGGGGGATGTGATGCAGAGTGGAGAGAAGGCAGAGGAGGGTGCTGCGACAGTGGCGGTGGCTGCTGAAGTGAAAGTGAAAGATGTCCAGGGCACGAAGGAAGAGGAGGAGAAGGAGAAGGAGGAGGAGAAGGAGAAGGAGAAGGAGAAGGAGAAGGAGAAGGAGAAGGAGAAAGAAACGGAGAAGGTGAAGGAGGAGGAGGGGGATAAGGAGACGGAAAAGGAGGAGGACAAGGAGGGCGCACCGAAAGGTACTGGTGGGGCAGTGGAAGTTACAGGAGTGAAGGTGGACGGGGAGGGTGCTGGAAAGGGCGCTTCTGCTGCTGCCACTGCTGCAGCTGCCACGGCTGACTCGGATGTTGAAGGAAAGGAGACAGGGGCAGGAGATGCGAAGGATGGAGGGGTTGGTAAGGACAGTGCGAAAGTTGAAGGGACGGATGAGAGTAAGGATCGTGCAGGACAAGAGGCTGTGGCAGGAAAGGTGGAGGTAGGTGAAGCTGCAACTGCAGGAGGAAAGAAGCAGGAAGGGGAGGTGGAGGAGGGATGTGAGGGCACAGAGGGCATGGCAGTCGATGCGAAGGACGCTATGGGTGAGACTGAGGGTAGGGAGGAGGTGGAAGGGGAGGCGAGGGGAACTGGTGATGAAAAGGAGGGTGGGGGAGGCGTGGTAGAGGAGAAAGGAGAGGCGGGCAAGGAGGGTGGAGGAGGGGAGGGAGGGACTGAGAGGGGAGGGGAGCAGTCAGGGAAGGGGGATGAGGAGGTGAAATTTAGTACAGCAGAGGCTGCTGTTGAAGGAGTGAGTGGCACGAGTGGTGAAGCAAGGGAAGCTGGTGCAGGAGAGAAGGGAGATGTGACGATGGAGGAAGAGATGGTTGAAGTAGCAGAAGGTGAGGGGGGAAAGGGCGAGGGGGATAAGGTGGAAGAGGGTACTGGGGAGGAGGGAGACAAGGGGGTTACGGTGGAGGAGGCTGTTGCTATGGATGTAGAGAAAGAGGGGAATGCGGTGAGTGGAGCGGAGGATGCTGGGATGGCTCAGGTGGAAGCGAATGAGATGGGGAAAGAGGAAAAGGAGGGGAAGGGGGAGGGTTTGGGGGAAGAGGAGAAGGCGGAGGTAACACAGGAGAATGAAGCGGAAGCTATGGAAGTGGAAGGTGAGAATGGGGGGGCGCGTGAAGAGAGGAAGAAGAAGGTGGAGGAAGGGAAGGAGGAGGGGGGAGAGGAGAAGGTTGGGGATGAGGAGAAGGTTGGGGACGAGGAGAAGGTTGGGGACGAGGAGAAGGAGGGGGACGAGGAGAAGGAGGGGGACGAGGAGAAGGTTGGGGACGAGGGGAAGGAGGAGGGTGGGGAGAAGGTGGGGGAAGGAGAGAAGGAGGCGGATGTAGAAAAAGAGAGCGAAGCAGGGAATGGGGAAGCTGGTGGGGAGGCTGTGAAGGTTGAGATGAAGCAGGGTGGGGATGCCAAAGTGGTGAAAGCAGAGGAGGAGGAGAAAGAGGAGAAAGAGGAGAAAGAGGAGAAAGAGGAGAAAGAGGGGAAAGAGGAGCAAACAGAGCAAGAGAAAGAGGGGAAAGAGGAAAGTGAGGGAAAAGAGGAGAAAGAGGAGAAAGCAGAGAGAGAGGAACAGGGGAGAGGGATTCAAGGAGAGGAGGCAGACGATGGAGAGAGAGTGAAGCTCTCAGAGGAGGGGAAACATAGAGAGGGAGAGGCGGGAGGTGGTATTGCAGGGCAAGACGAGGCAGCTGCAGGTATGGAGGTGGAAGGGGAGGGTGAGGGGGATGGGCCGGGGAAAGCGGCCAAGGAGAATGCAGAGGGAGAGGCAGGTGAAGCGGGAGAGGAGAGGGCAGGGGGAGAGGAGAAAGTTGAAACGACGGTGGTAGCTGAAGAGGAGAAGAGAGAGGCGGGTGAAGGGGAGGAGGAGAAGGCAGGTGGGCAGAGGGCTGAGGAGGTTGCTGAGGGAGAAAGAGAGGAGAAGGGCGATTTGAAAGAGAGTGAGAGAGAGGCACAGGGAGGGGACGCGCAGAAAGACGTGGAGAAAGAAGGAGAGGCAGCAGTGGAGGGTGGTGCAGGGGAGGAGCAGGCACAGGGTGCAGAGGGGGCAGAGCAAAAACCAGAGGAGGGTGGTGGAGAGGCGAGCGCAGGGAAGTTGGAGGAAGACGGGAAGGAAGAAAGGAAAGAGGAGGGGAAGGATGATACAGGCGTGGGAGAGGGGGGTGATGCAGAAGCGGGGAAGGATGAGGAAGGCGACGGAGAAGTCGCAGCAGTGGAGGCAGGGGGAGATAAGGCGGAGGGAGGGAAGGAGGTGGGGCGGAGTGGGCCTGAGGGAGGGGAGCAGGCAGAGCAAGGTCGGGAGGAGGAAGGTGCGGAAGTGGGAGAGGGGCAAGGCGATCCTGTGGGTGTGGCGGATGAGAAGGAAGAGAAAGTGTTGGAGGAACAAGGGATGGACAAGGCAGGGGAGGTTGCGGAGGGAGAAATGAAGGACAGTGCAGATGGTGGTGTGGGCGGAGTAGAAACGGAGCAGGGGGGGCAGAAGGAGGAGCGCGAGCAGGGCGAGCAGGGGGAGCAGGGGAAGCAGGCAGCGGAGCAGGGTGGAGTTGATGGGAAGGAGGGGTTGGAGGAGGGACATGAGGGTGGGGCCGAAGGGCGCGGCAAGGAGAAGAAGGAAGGGGAAGAAAGTGCAGGTGCTGAGGGGATGGATGAGGAGAGCAAGGCGGAGAAGGGCGAGGGAGGTGGTGCAGAGGAGGTGGGTGATGCGGAGCAGGATGGTGCTGAGGGGGGAGAGGATGGGGCGAGAGATGACAAGGAGAAAGGCGAGCATGAGGAGCAGAAGGGAGGTGAGGTTGTGGCTTTGGAGGGGGATGGGGCTGGAGGGGAGAAGGAGGAGGGTGGGGCGGAGAGGACAAAGGACGCTGCTGCTGCTGCTGCTGCTGCTAAGGAGGAGCAAGGTAAGGTGGAGGAGGAGGAGGGGAGAGACGATGGAGGAAAGCAGGACGATGGTATGACACAGAAGGAGGAGCCAGAGGTCAAGGAGGGAGGAGCATCTGATGAGACGACTGGCGCCGCTGCTCCTGATAAGACCAACGAGGGTGAAGAGAAGGCGGAAGGGACAGGGACTGGGACAGAGGCAGGCGCGGGAGCAGGGACAGGGACAGAGACAGGCACAGGGACAGAAACAAGGACAGTTACAGAAACATCAGGGACAAAGGAAGTGAAGGAAGAAGAGAAGGCTGAGGGGAAGGAGCCATCGCAGGGTGCAGGAGGTTCAGAGAAGGCAGAGGAAGAAGTGGAGGAAAAAGTGGAGAAAGGAGTGGAAGCAGAGGCGACGGGGAGTGGAGAGGCGGAGGCTCATGGGGAGGAGAAGGGTGTGGTGAAGGTCACGGGTGATAAGGAGCAGGGTGCAGCAGGAGAGGGGGCAGCAGGTGGTGTTAAGGCTGCGGAAGGCCCTGGTGCACAAGGGTCTGCGGAAGGAGAGAGTACGAAGGAAGGAACAGCCGAGGATGGGAAGGGGGAGGGGAAGAAAGACGATGGGAGTGCAGCGGGTGGCAGGAAGGAAGGAGAGGGAGTGGAGGGTGAGAAGGGGGAGAGTGGCTCAGCAGGGGCGGAGGAGGAGAGCAAGGACGTGAAGGGAGGGAAGGTGGAAGAGGTGGAGGGTACGCCGCTCCAGGAGGAGGGTGAGAAGAAGGTAGGAGAGGAGGCTGAGAAGCAGCATGGGGTTGGGCCAGATGGTAAGGCGGATTCAGAGAAGCAGGTAGTTGATAAAGGGACTGGTGGTGGTGGGGTTGAGTCAGGTGGTGGTGGGGGAGAGGCAGATGGTGGGAAGCAGAAGGAGGCTGCAGGAGAAGAAAAGAGCGCGGTGGGTAAGGGTGGAGAGAAAGAGGGGATGGTGGAGGGGAAGGAGGTGAAGGAGGGGAAGGAGGGGAAGGAGGAGGTGAAGGAGGAGGCAGGTATAAAGGGAGAAGAGAAATCAAGTTCTGCAGGTGCATCAGGAGATGGCGGTGGTAAGGAGAAGGCTGCAGTAGAGGAGAACAAGAAAGGTACGGAGGAGGGGAAGGTAGTGGTTGGGGTGAAGGAGGAAGAGAAGGGCCAGCAGTTACAGGCAGCAGCGGTTCAATGCAAGCCAGAAGAGACAGGCACTGTTGCAGGCGCGGTGGCAGAGGAAAAGGCGGGAGTAGTGAAGGGAGGAAAGGAACAAGAGGAGGGGGCAGGTGGGGTTGCAGGAGAGAAGGAAACTGGTGACAAGATGGAGGTGGATTCAACAGGTGTCGGGGCAAAGCTAGAGCCAGCAGAAGGCAAGGCGGGTGGAGAGGGAGAAGGGCAAGATGTGAAGATGGAAGATGTAGGGGAGGGAAGTAAGGAGGTGAAAGCTGAGCAGGTGGTTGGGCCACAGCAATCACCTGTCAAACCTGTGCAAGGCCAGCAGCAGCAGGCACAAGCACAGCAGCCTGTGCAGCCGCCACCGGCAACACCTGTGGCACCAACACCATTGCTGCCATTGGTACCAACCCCATTGCTGCCATTGGTACCAACCCCAGCAGCATCCGCAGTGCAGCCAGCGCAAACAGTGCAGAAAGCACAGCCAGCATCAGAGGGGCCTAAACAGCCGCCGCCGCCGCCGCCGCAGCAGCAGCAGCAGCAGCACCAGCAGGTGGTGACACAGCAAGGTACGGTAGTGCAGCAAGGTGGAGGCGCAGCAGGGGCACAGGGTGCAGTCCAGCAAGCGGCAGGGACATCAGCTGCTCCTTCGCAACAGCCCACACCAGCTGTGACAGCACAGCCACGGCCACCACCAGCACTGCAGCAGCAGCAGCAGCAGCAGCAGCAGCAGCAGCAGCAGCAGATGGCCCAGGCACAGCAGCAGGCGCAAGCAGGGGCGTCACAAGGTGCAGCAGGGGAGAAGAAGGTGTTGAGCACACAGCCGGCAGGACCGCATGCTGGAGGTGCAGTGAAAGCGGAGGCAGTGCAGACCAGCCCTGGGACAGTGGGCCCGCAAAACACTGCAGCAGGTCAAGCACAGGCGCAGGGACGGGCACAGGCACAGGCGCAGGGACAGGGACAGGCACAGGCGCAGGGACAGGCACAGGTGCAGGCGCAGGGACAGGGACAGGCGCAGGTGCAGGCACAGATACAGACCTCTCCACAGGGCGATAAAGTGAAGCAAGGCGTGAGTGGGCAGATACAGCAGGGCCAAGCAGTTCTGGCTCCTGCTTCTGGCCAAAGCCCTGCTCGCCCTACTCAAGGCACTGCACAGGGTGATTCGCGGGCGACAGTGTCTGGGGTGCAAGGGGTGCAAGGGGCACAGCAACGGGCAGCTGTGCAGGTGCAGCCAGCACAGCAGCAGCAAGCTGGCCGGCCTCCCCAAGGCCAATCTATGCCGGCTCAGCAGCAGCAGAGGCAGCAGCCACAGGCACAGCCGCAGCAGGCTCAGCAGCAGCAGCAGCCGCAGCAAACGCAGCAGCAGCAGCAGCAGCAAGCGCAGCAGACTCAGCAGACGCAGCAGCAGCAGCAGCAGTCCTCCCTACGAGTCCTAGACCCCATCATCTTCATAGACGCCCTGGTCTCCGTGCTCATATCAGAGAACAGAGCGCATGCTCGCGCTGCCGTCTCCGCCCTCACCTCCTTCACAGACTCAGTCATTCTCATGGCGCGCTGCCGTCAGGCTGGCACCGCCATCCCTGCCGTGCTCCCCACGCCGGGCACCCCGGGAATGGTTTCGTCCCCGTCGATGAGTGTGGTGGCGCCTGCGCCGCCGGGTTTGAGTGTGCCGGTGTTAGAGGAGCTGCTCTCGCGCCTGCTGCACTGCTGCTATGGGCTCACATGGCATGAGCAGATTGGCGGGGTGATGGGGCTGGGTGCGCTCGTGGGCAAGGTCCCTGTTGACATGCTGAGTCTCTTTCAGGTGAGCTGTGAATGGTAAATGCGTGCGTGCGTGCGTGCATGCGTGCTTGCCGGCCCGCCTGCCCGTCTGCCTGCCTGCCTGCCTGAGCGTTGCACTCCTTGCGCCACTCTTGGTCCGGCGTGGTGCGCCTTGCGTTATTGACGAGAATGCAACTCAGCACATTGATGCCTTGTGTGTGTAATGTCCCCGCTTGGCCCAGTTACCCCACCCACTTGTGTGCCCCTCATCCTCACCCCTCCACCTCCCTCTTCCCGCTCCCCTCCCTCCTCCCCTCCCTCCCCTCCCACCTCCCCCATCCAGTCTCGCATAGTGCGTGCACTTCTCTTCGTGCTTCGGAGGTTGCCGCAGCACTCAGTGAGGGAGCGAGAGGAGACAACCCACGTTCTCACCCAAGTACTACGAGTGGCCAACAGCATGGACGACACGGCATCAGAGGAGCGCACAGCGAGCTTCCGCTCCGTGCTGGAAGTCCTAGCAGTGGAGCTCTTCAACCCCAACTCGCCCCGCGTAGTGCGCAAGAACGTGCAGGCCAGCCTGGCGCTGCTGGCATCGCGCAGGGGCTCTGAGGTGTCGGAGCTGCTGGAACCCACGTACCAGCCACTGCTGGCCCCGCTGCTCAGCCGCCCACTGCGGTCCCGTCACGTGGAGCAGCAGGTATGTGCGAGCGTGTTTTGAGTTGACTCAGAAGTCTGGCGCTGCTGGCGTCGTGCAGGGGCTCCGAGGTATTGGAGCTGCTCGAGCCCACGTACTAGCCGCTGCTCGCTCCGCTTCTCAGCCGTCTGCTGCGGTCGCGCCACGTGGAGCAGCAGGTATGTGCGTGCGTGCGTTATTTTGTGCATGCGAGCGTGCGTGCAGTGTGTTTGTTTGTGCGTGCAGTCTGCTGCAACGCAAGCAGAGTGTCATGCTAGCCTGCATGAATCTCTCTCCTCGTTCCACTCTTCTCCCCGTCGCCCCATCATCCGAGTTGGGCACTATCAAGTGTGGCAACTTCTACCTAGTGCCGCGCCCCCATCTCCTTATTTCTGTCGACGCAAATTCCTCTCCCCCCTCTTTTCCCCACCTCCCCCCCTCATCCCAGGTGGGCACGGTCATGTGTGCCAACTTCTGCCTGGCCCTCCGCCCGCCTCTCCTGCGCCTCACCCCGGAGCTGCTCACACTTCTCCAGGACGCTCTCAGCGTGGCAGAGGCAGACGAGGCGGTTCTCCACGCCAAGTTCCTCACAGGGCGGCAGGCCGCCGTGCTGACGGGCCTGCGCTCCGCATGCATTGAGCTGCTCTGCACCGCCATGGCGTGGGACGAGTGCAAGGCGCCCGGGCACGCGGACATGCGGTCGCGCATCATTGCCATGTTCTTCAAGTCGCTCACGCTGCGCACGCCCGAGATTGTCAGTGCGGCTAAAGAGGGTTTGAGGCAGGTGATCATGCAGCAGCGCCTGCCCAAGGAGCTGCTGCAGTCCAGCCTGCGCCCCATCCTCGTGCACTTCGCCCACTACAAGTCCCTCAACCTGCCGCTGCTCCAGGTGTGATATGAGCTCTTCCTTCAACCCCCCTTCCTTCCCCTCAACCTCAACTTCTCCGGCTTCTCGTTGCTTCTCGCTTCATTCATCCTGCGCCTCTAGGTCTCCCCTTCTGCCAGATTGACCTGTTCGCACGCTCCCTCCTTCCTTCCACCCGTGACTCGCACGCACAGGGCCTTGCGCGGCTGCTGGAGCTGCTGTCCAACTGGTTCAACGTGACCCTGGGCGACAAGCTCAAGGACTACCTGGCCAAGATGCTGGAGCCTGACAGAGGGCCCGCACAGGGGCAGAGAGCGTGGCGGCCAGGAGAAGAGCCCAAGATAGCTGCTGGTGAGCGTGCACTGCAGTGCCACGCACTTTGCATTGTGCAGTCTAGGCCTTGATGCTTTCCCTTTCCCGGCTCTTCCTTAACCCAATCCCTCGTGTCTCCTGTTTCCTGTCCTTGCTATTCCCCTATACTCCCCTCGCCGCGTACCTGTAACCCCCCTCTCCCACCACCCCCCCCCTCCCGTTTCCCCACTCCATCCATCACCCCGTTCCTCCAACCGCAGCAATACTCGAGTTATTCCACCTGCTGTCATCCCAAGCCGTGAAGTTCCTAGACGACTTAGTCCACCTGTGCATGCAGCTCGAGACCGCGCTTTTTGAGTGAACTAAAAAACTCACCCGTTCCCCCCTTTTCCCCATCCGCAGCAATCCTGGAGCTATTCCACCTGCTGCCATCGCAAGCCGTTAAGTTCCTAGACGACTTAGTCCACCTCTGCATGCAGCTGGAGGCCGCACTCCCGCCCACCTCCCTGCTCTCCGACCTCAACTCGCCCTACCTGCAACCCCTCACCAAGTTCCTCAACCGCTACTCGCACGAGTCGGTGGACTACTTTCTAGCGCGGCTCAGCCAGCCGGCTCTCTTCCGCCGCTTCCTCGCCATTATTCGCTCGGATACCGGCGTGCCGCTGAGGGAGGAGCTAGCGCGCTCGCCCAATAAGATCATCGCTGCTGCGTTCCGGTCTGTGGCGCCGTCGCTGGGGCTCACAGACCTGCCTCAGCCCGCCCACCCGCTCACTCCCGCTCAAGGTGCGTAGCGAGCAGCGTGTGGCCCCCAGTTATGTCATTAGTCGTGCCACTGCATGCGCTTCTTCCCTCCCTCCCCCTTCCCCTACCAACCCTCCCGCTCCCCCTACCTCCCTTCCCCCTTTTTCCGCCTTCCCCCCCTTCCCTCCTTACCCCTGTGTACCGCTTCTCTTGCCTCCTGCATGCACTTCCTTTCCTGCCACTGCTGTTAATTTGAAATATCAACACTTCCTCCTCCCGACTCCCTCCCCTCCTTCTTCCTACCCTCCTCATCTCTCTACCCTCCCCCTCCCCACCCGCATCCCTGCTGTCTTCTCTCCATTTTCCCACTTCCTCCCACGTGGCTGGTGCGTGTAGAGGTGGAGGGGCAGATGAACGGGATAGCGCTGGTGCGAGCGCTGGTGAAGCCTTTTGAGGCGCCTCAAAAGTCCCCTCCCCACCTGCATCCCTCTGCTGCTTTCTTCTCTCCGTTTTCCCTCTCCCGCCCACGTGGTGGCCGGTGCGTGCAGAGGTGGAGGGGCAGATGAACGGGATAGCGCTGGTGCGAGCGCTGGTGAAGCTGCTGCCGGACTGGCTGGGAGGGCAGAGGCACATCTTCGAGGCGCTGCTGCATCTCTGGCACTCGCCGGCACGCAAGCAGCGGCTCATGCGCGAACAGGACCTGCCTCTGCACATGGTGGGTGGGCTTGCCCGCGTGCTTGCTGCTTGCTGCATAGTTAGTGGTGCATGGTGCGTGGGTTGTCATAGCGTGGTGGTAAAAGATACTTCTCATTGCTTGCTTGGTACACAATGGTAGTATCATGGCTTTTTATCTCCGCAAATGCATGCATTCATCAGCTGGTGCATCATGTCTTGAAAACTTGAAGCTAAAGTCTGTTGGGTGTGTGTGTCTACGTGGCCTGGCCTTCTTTTTGCCGTCGAGTGTGCGTGCACGGGCGTGTGTGTGAGGGTTGGAAGGGGGTGGGGGAAGGGGGTGCTCTGGATTGCGGGTCTGAGGGGTTGCGGGGCCGGGGAAATGGGTGCGAGTGAATGATCGTGTATGTGGGGGTGGGTATGCATGGGGGATCACGCATGTAATGTGGGGGCGTGTTTGGTGGGTTGCAGGTGAAGGAGAGCAAGTGGTTGGTCAAGTGTTTTCTCAACTACGTGAAGCACAACCGGGAGGAGGTGGATCTGCTGTTTGCGCTGCTCGCCATCTTCCGCCAGCGCACACGCATCGACTACACCTTCCTCAAGCGCTTCTTCATGCTCCAGGTGTGCTGTGCTCTTATGAGGTGACTTTGAGTCAAATTCCGCCAGCGCACACGCATCGAGTACGCCTTCCTCAAGCGCTTCTTCATGCTCCAGGTCTGCAATGCTCCTATGAGGTGACTTTTGAGTCAATGTGCCATTGTAACGAGGTGACTGTTGAGTCAACTCAAAAGTTCACTTCCGCCAGCGCACACACATTGACTACGCCTTCCTCAAGCGCTTCTTCATGCTCCAGGTTTCACTCCTGCGCTGCCTGCTCTTGTGATGTTCCAAGCCGTTTCAGAAACCTCCTGTGGTTGCTACTCTCATGTCTGCTCCAAGGATCGTCGCCGTGGTGGCGTGTATCCCACACCTGATGCTCACTCCACTCCACTCCTCTATTTTTCAAACCTGGGAACCCCACCCCCCCATTTCTCCCCCTTCACTCCCTCCCCCATCTGCCACCCTTCTGCCCCCCCGGTCAACCACTCTCAGCTCCCAGAGACGTACACGCCACAGCAACGCAAGCTGGTTCTCCTGCGCTTCCTCGTGCTGTACCAGGGCGGAATCCTCACCAACCCCACACAGCCGCCAGCAGCAGGGCAGGCAGGCGGGCAGGCAGCAGCGGCAGCAGGAGCAGCAGCAGGGGCAGCGGGAGGGGCGGTGAACCAGGTGATGCCGGCGGCACACCAGGAGGCGATGGTGACGGCGCTGCAGCTGCTCATCATGCCCATGCTCTCGCACTTGCTCAGTCATGGGCATGGCCCTGAGCTGCTGGATGCCACTGTCATTCGCACCATTGTTGATCGCCTGCTCGACCCGCCGGAAGAGGTGAGGGTCGTGGTGGGATCATACGGGGTTGAATGCAGGGGAGGGAGGGAGGAGGGGTGGGGGAGGTAGGATGAGAATGAGGAGCTGTTCGATGCTACTGTTACACCACTACCCCCATAACATCAGTCACTTGAGTCCCCTGCCTCCCTGCTTCCCTCTTTCCTCCACTGCGCCCGCTCTCTCCCTCCCTGCTCCCCTTTCCAGCTGAGCGCCCAGTACGACGAGCCATTGCGAATCGAGCTGCTGCAGCTGGCAACACTACTCATCCGCCACACGCCCAACGAGTTGAAGCTGCACCGCCGCGAGCTCATCAAGTTCGGGTGGAACCACCTCAAGCGCGAGGACAGCAGCAGCAAGCAGTGGGCCTTTGTCAACGTCTGCCACTTCCTCGACGCGTACCAGGCTCCGGAAAAAATCATCCTGCAGGTGTTTGTCGCGCTGCTGCGCGCCTGCCAGCCGGAAACCCGGCTGCTGGTGAAGCAATCTCTGGACGTGCTCATGCCGGCTCTTCCCAACCGGCTGCCTCAGGGCGACCAGAAGATGCCGCTGTGGATTCGTTACACAAAGAAAATCCTGGTGGAGGAGGGGTATTCAATCGCGCACCTGGTGCATATCTTCCAGCTCATTGTGCGGCATGCTGATCTCTTCTACCCCTCGCGCGCCCAGTTCCTGCCCCAGATGGTGCACTCGCTGCAGCGCCTGGCGCTGCCGCTGAACAGCTCGCTGGAAAATCGGCGTCTGGCTGTGGACCTTGCAGGGCTCGTGGTGAACTGGGAGAAGAAGCGCCGCGACAACGAAGTTGCTGCCACCGCCGCCGCCACTGCCGCTGCTGCTGGTGGGGCAGCGGGTGCTGGTGGCGAGGGTGGCGAGGGCGGCCAAGGGGGAGCAGGAGCCAAGAGGGTGCTAGGGGGAGGCGAAGAGAAGGAGGAGAGAGGTGGTGGTGCTAAGCGGATGAAGGTGGAGGAGGGGCATGTGGTGGGTCCCGGTGCTGCTGCTGGCAGTGCAGCCGGACCAGGTGCAAATGCAGCAGCAGGAGCAGCAGGAGCGGGAGCGGCGGGGAGTGCAGCAGCAGCAGGGGACGACGATTTCCGGCCGCACACAGGCATGGAGGACATGGTGCTCAACTTCCTCATCCGCTTTGCATTCGTGTCGGAGCCCAAGGACAAGGACACCACGGCGCTGCACCAGCAGGCGCTGCAGCTGCTAGAGGAGGCACTGGAGCTGTGGCCCTGGGCGACCATCCGTGTGAACTACATCGAGCGGCTGTTAGCGCTGCACCAGCAGCAGACAGCAGCCCAGCAGAAGGCTCAGCAGTCTGCCGCAGGAGAGGTGCGCGCCGCGCCGTGCCTCCCCGTTGTTGCAACAGGCACTTTTTGAAAATATCTCGAAGAAACGCCTCCTCCTCATGCCTCTTCCCTGCTCTTTTCTTTGCATGCCTTGTCAGAGCTTTTCTCGTTCCATGCCTTATACAAGATCGTTTCTTCCCAGGCCTTTTCGCTGCTGCATCCTGCGGTGTCACCGACTCGCCGGTATCATTTCCCCATGCCTTTGTTCCCGGTCTCTTTGTCTCAG
Source organism: Closterium sp. Naga37s-1 (assembly GCA_947471745.1). Taxonomy (NCBI): domain Eukaryota; kingdom Viridiplantae; phylum Streptophyta; class Zygnematophyceae; order Desmidiales; family Closteriaceae; genus Closterium; species Closterium sp. Naga37s-1. Next base: position 762,889 of record CANJKZ010000093.1, on the reverse strand, counting down.
GGAGGGGACACCAGTCAGCAGGGGCAGGCAAGCGCAAGCAAGGCAGCGCAGGGTGCGGAGGCAGCGGCAGCAACCAAGGACCTATCCGTGGCGCTGCTGACAGGCATGGGGGTCATTGAGACGTGCGTGCGCAAGAGCCCCCTCTCCTTCCTCCGCCACAACTCCGTGCATGTGCTTCAGGTGGGATTTACTTCACCCTGTCTGCATGCTCTGCTCTCTGCGAATTTCGCTATTATTTCTACCGGCTCTCTGCCAATTTTCTCTCGCTCACTGCCAACCTTTCACCCAGCCAGTGTCCGTACTGGTGCCATCTATTACCTCCCTCCCACACACACCCCTCTGTGCACGGACTGACAGATACTCTCTGGTTTTTCCATCGTCTCCCCACCCTCTGTTCTCGTCTTTTCTCCTGTCTTTCCCGCCCATCCCTGCCCATTCCGTGCATGCTCGCCTTTGCTCCCCCCCCCGTGCAGATCATAGAGCCGTGCATGAGAAGCCGCTCCAAGGAGGTCATTGCCTGCCTCTGCCGCATTCTCCGCACACTCTTCTCCACCGCCACCTCCCTCTCCCCTCCATCCGCCACACGCGCTGCTGCCGCCGCCACCGCCGCCGCCGCTGCCGCAGGCCCTGGCACTTCCGCTTCTCCTGCTGCGCCCTCTCCTGCTGCTCCTGCTACAGCTGCCACTGCTGGAGCAGCAGCAGCAGCAGGGGGGGGGGAGGGGGCTAAGGGGCGAGAGGACGACCCAGCAGCAAAGGAAGTCTATCTGGAGCAGGTAGCAGCAGTGGCACAGAGGGTGGAGGAAGTGACGCAGAAGCTTCTCGTGTCCATTGTCTCGCCTCAGCCCTCTGGCTCAGGCTCTGCTGCTGCAGCACCTGGGCAAACTCCTGGTGCTGCTGGCCCAGGTGGTTCTGCTGCTGGGTCAGCAGGATCAGGTGCCATGCCACCGCCTCAGCAGCAGCAGCAGCAGCAGGGAAGAGCAGGAACACCAGGTCTCCCTCCCTTGGCCTCCCGCCCTGGTGCTGCTGGCGCTGCTGGCATAGCACATGCGGCAGGGGCAGCTACTCCCCAGGGAGGTGCACCTGGTGCAGGTACACCTGCTGGAGCGGCAGGAGCAGCCGCAGGCATGGCCCGAAGTGCTACCCCCACTCTGCCTTCGGCTCCTTCTTCCCCGGCCGTTCTGTCTGCCGCTAACAATGCTGCAATCTGGGCGTCGCTGGCAGTGCTGCACACATTGGCAGCAACTGAGCAGCAGCAGATTGTGGACCGGCTTCTGCCTGTGCTCGTGCCCACGGCCCTCCACCTCTCTCGCAGCATTGCTGCTGCAGGCCCGGCTGCTGGCTTGGTGCGTGCCAGCCAAATGCTTTGCTTCTCGTCACACGGCTGGCTTGCTCGCTTGCTTGCTTGGGCATCCGCTTTTCTTTCTGCTTTCTCGATGGCCCATGCTGATATTTTTCCCTTTGTTTTTCGTTCTATATCTAAACCCTTCTGTCCATACTTTTTTTTTTGTCACTCTGTGCCCTGTAATCCTCTCCGCGTTCCATTCCACCCATCCCAACTCATCACACGCCACCGATCCCCACTCACTATGTGCCAAAATCCCCACCATTCCATGCTTACAGACGGGAGATGCACAGGCGGATGAAGCAGCAGGGGGCGGGCGGGGCAAGCCGCCATCCCCAGGCCTGGCAGCACTGGCAGGCGCAGGATCCGGCAGCTTCAGTGCAGCCGCAGCAGCCGCAACAGCAGGGAGCGCTGCTGCAGGTGCAACTGCTGCAGGCAGTGCAGGCAGTGCTGGGGGAGGGGCAGGTGGGGCAGGCGGGGCGGGTGGGGAGGAGGAGGGGCCGGGGTTGATAGCGGCAGGGGTGGATAATCTGTGCGATGCTCTGGAGCTGCTGGGGAGGCGTGTGCTGTATGTGACGGACTGCCGGCGCCAGTTTGGGCTGCTGCTGCAGAGCCTGCTCACGGACAGAGCCACGGACCCGGCTGTGCTGCTGTCGATTCTGGAGATTGTGTGCCGATGGGTGGACACAGAGTTCAGGTGCGCACTGCTGCTGCTCTGTTCTGCTCTTTGCCGCGTGAAGTGGTTTGAGACGTCTCAGAATTTGAGATGTCTCAGAGCTTGATTGTGTGCCGATGGGTGGACACAGAATTCAGGTGCGCACTGCTGCTGGCTGCTCGCGTGAAAGTGAGATGTTTTGTTTTTTTTTTGTGCCGTAAAATTCGTCTCTCCTTTGTCCATCCTGGAGTCTGTCTGTGTGGTGAAGGGTGGATACGGAGTTCAGGTGTGCACTGCTGCTCCCCCGTGTGCCCTCTTGTTTTCGTGAAATTAGGTACTTACGTCCCTCGGCGCATTCACTCTCACGCTCCCAATCCCACGCCCACTCGCTCCTCCCCCCTTCCCCTCTTCCTTCCCCCCCCCTTTCCCCCTTCTTCCCCCCCCTTCCTTCCCCTTTCTTCCCCTTCCTTTCCACCTCCCTCCCCCTCTCTCCCCCGGCCCCTCCCCTCCCTCTCCCCCCTCAGGGTGGCGGTGGTGAGGGGGGCGCAGCAGCAGGCGGAGCTGGTATACACGGGCATGCTGAACGCGCGGGACGTGGTCAACTTCCTCTACAAGCTCGCGCTCGTCACCAAGGAGCGCCGTCTCCCCGTCCCCTCCGTGCCACACTCACACTCACTCACCAACCCCCACACCCCCTTGCACAACCCCTCTCCCCCTCTCCTTCTCCCCTTCCCACTTCCCCCTTTCCTTCTCCCGGTTTCCTCCCTCCCTTCCCCTCCCTTCCCCTCCCTCCCCCCCCCAATCCCCCAATCCCTTCCCCCACCAGGGTGGCGGTGGTGAGGGGGGCGCAGCAGCAGGCGGAGCTGGTATACACGGGCATGCTGAACGCGCGGGACGTGGTCAACTTCCTCTACAAGCTCGCACTCGTCACCAAGGAGCGCCACCTCTGCCACCTCCACTTCGCCCCCTCGCGCTCCTCCCGTGCCTCCTCCGCTGCTGCACTTGCTGCCTCCACCGACTCCCCTGCGCTGCCGGCCGGGGTGAGTGCGGAGTTGGGGGGATGGGGTTGCGGAGGAGGGTGCGGAAGGGGGGAGAAGTAGGGTTTGGTGGGAGGGGAGTGGGGCGTGGGGGGGATTGGGGGGGTAACAGAGAGTGAGGAAGCGGGGAGTGAGGACTGACAGGGGCGAAGTACCGGACGCGATGATGCATGGGTGGCAACGTGTCATCACCTCTCAGCACCGCTCATCACCTCTCAGCTCTTCTTGTTGACTCTCATATCTGCACTCACCACCCGCCATACCTCCTCGCCCGATGTGTCTTCCTCTCTTCCCCAGGCCCAACCCAGTGCAGACTCCTCATCATCAGGGTCAGCGTGTGAGCCAGCGTGGGACTGGGAGGGCAAGTTCCTGGGCCTGCTCTACTCCCTCTGCTCCGACTCCTCCAGGTAACACCTCCCTCCCTCCCACCCCCTCCCTTGCATCTCCGCTCGCGTCTTTCCTCTCAACCCCCATCCCCTGCCAATCTTGTTCTCTGAGCGCCTCAAAATCGCACACTCCTGCCTTTGTCCCGCCGTTTCTGACAGCATTTCTTCAGCTGCCCTCCTGTCAGCTGGAAACGAAACATCTCACCCCGCTTAGCCATTTCTCCCCATCCTTCCCCACCCTCATGCAACCCCTCCCCCCCCCTTCCTCTTCCCTCCTAATCACCAGGTACCCCACGCCCATCCGCCAGGAGGTCTTCCAAAAGGTAGAGCGCGTGTTCATGCTGGGCCTGCGCTCGCGCTCTCCCACCCTGCGCGCCAAGTTCTTCTCTCTCTACAACGACGCCATAGGGCGGCAGCTGTGCACGCGCCTGCAGTTCATCATCCACGGCCAGAGCTGGGAGGCGCTGGCAGACAGCTTCTGGATCAAGCACGCGCTCGACCTGCTGCTCGCGATCCTCATTGATAGGGATAGCGTCACGCTTGCTCCTAACTCCGCGCAGCTGCCCCCGCTCATGCCTGCTGGCGGCGTGCCTCTCCATGCTTCCGTTGCTGCTGGGAGCTCGGGTGGAGTGTCGGGCGGAGGAGGAGGAGGCGGCGGGGGAGGCGGAGGGGGAGGAGGAGGAGGAGGGAGTGGAAGCGGAAGTGGGGCCGTGGAGGGAGGGGCTTCCGAGGAAGCGGACGGCGGGCGGTTGTCGTTTAACTCGCTCGTAGCAAAGCACACCAAGTTCATAAACGACTCTCTCCGCCTGCAAGTCTCCGACCTGCTGCGCCCCCTCCAGGAGATGTCAGTGGAGGAACCCATGGTGGCATACCACCTGTGGGTGCTGGTATTTCCGATAGTGTGGGCGTCGCTGCACAAGGACGAGCAGGTGCAGCTGGCCAAGCCCATGATTGCGCTGCTGTCCCGGGAGTACCACTTCCACCAGCTGCACCGCCGCCCCAACGTCGTGCAGGCGCTGCTCGAAGGCATCAGGTGGGCCGCCGGCAGAGCGATAGAGAGCTAACGGCTCTAGTATAGACTTGTCCAGTCTGGTCCGGTTATCTGTCCACCGTGTTCCCACCTGTCTACTGGTGGTGGTCTCATATCCCCATTATTTCCCTTGTGCCCCTTGCCCCGTGCCCCATTGCGCAGTTTGAGTCAGCCACAGCCCAAGATCCCATCAGAGGTGATAAAGTACCTGGGGCGGACGTTCAACGCGTGGCACGTGGCCATTCCGCTTCTCGAGAGCCACGTCTCCATGTTCCCCCAGGACGCGCGCTGCTTCGATGCCCTCGCCGAGCTCTACAGGTGCGCTGTCTTTTCTCATCATGTACGTACATCTTCTGAACATGATGTTTTTGAGTCGACTCAAAAGCAGGTGCGTTGTCTTATCTCATCATCATGTACGTACATCTTATGAACATCAGGGGCATGTTGGGAAGTACACTTGGGGGGGATGCACGGGTTTATTTGCTGCGGAAGGTTCCAGGAAAACTCATTGGGGGTTTTCAGGGGCAAGTGCTATGTGTCATGTGCCGCTGTGCCCCTTCAATGTGAAGCTGTGTGATTGAGTTGAATGGCATGTTCATCAGTGGTAAGTGTGTCGCCAGGGTCAGTGTCAGGGCATGCTCGTCACCTAGCATAGCACCACCTGTACTCGTGCTCACCTGATCCCTACAGGCTGCTGAACGACGCGGACATGGTGCACACAGGCTGTGGCGCAGCAAAGCCCAGGGGCTTTGGAGCCACCGCAGAACTCACATTTCCTGCTCCACCCTCCATTCCATTTCCCCCACACCCCACACCTGCCCACAGGCTGCTGAACGACGCGGACATGGTGCACGGGCTGTGGCGCAGCCGCAAGGCAGCGCAAGAAACCCACGTGGCGCTGGCCCTCCAGCAGCACGGCTTCTGGCGCGAGGCGCAGGAGGTGCTCTCCCGCGCCATGGCCCGCTGGCAGCACAGCGGCTTCACCAACCACAAGGTCGGCAAGGCCGAGGAGTCCCTCTGGGAGGAGCAGTGGCTTGCCTCAGCCCGGCAGCTGTGCCAGTGGGATGTTCTGTCAGAGTTTGGGCGCGAGGTGGACAACTACCAGGTGTTGCTGGATGTGGAGTGGAGGAGAGGCAACTGGGGGCTGCTGAGGGAGTCGGTGCTGCCCAAGGCACAGGTGGAGGAGAGCCCAAGGGTGGCGATTGTGAGGGCGTACTGCAAGCTGCAGGAGGGCACGCTGGAGAGCATCCAGGAGGCGGACCAGCTCATCTCGCTGGTACGCTGTGCACACGGCAGAGGGGATCAGGAGGGCTTGGGTGTTTTGGGGTTTGGGGGTTTGGGCGGGCAGGGCTGATTGCAAGGTGGGAGGGATTCATGCAAGGGGTGTGCTGTTCTTGAAGACACATCCACGATGACATTCTCTCTCTTTTGATTTTTTTTTGTTTTTCCTTGCCTGGGTCGACCGTTGTTCAAGAACAAACCACCCTTGCCCACTTCCCGTCCCTCCCTCTTTCTCCTCTCCCTGATTCCCTTTCCTCAAATCAACAAACGGCTCTTGCCCAATGCAGGGGGTGTCACTGGCGCTGAGCAGGTGGTGGCAGCTGCCAGTGGTGGGCGTGCAGCCGCACCTGCCACTACTGCAACAGTTCCAGCGCCTGGTGGAGCTGCAGGAGTCAGCACGCGTGCGCCTGGACATAGCAGCGGGCGCCAAGCACCACAAGCTCATGGCCATGCACGGCGGCTCACGCGACGCCGCCGCTGCAGCAGGCGCTGCAGGAGCAGCAGGAGGAGGAGCAGGGGGAGCAGGCGGGAGCGGCCCTGGGGGTGGGGCAGGAGGGGCGGGAGCGTCGGCGCCGTATGCGTTCACGCAGCTCAAAGATGTGCTGGATACGTGGAGGATTAGAGTGCCCAACGAGTGGGAGGAGGTGGCCGTGTGGAGCGACGTGCTGCAGTGGCGCAACCACGTCTACTCCTTCATTATCTCCTCTCTTGATGTATTGCTACTGACCACCAACCGCTGCTTCCGTTTCCTCTCCTGATTTCCTCCTCCGTTTCCTTCTGTGCGTCTTGTTGCACCTCTCATATCCTCCTTTCTTTTCTCCTCTCCTCATATCTTGCCTCACATCATGCCCCTCCCGACCAGCACCTTCAAACTGCCTCATGCCTCATCACCTCACACCAAACCCTCCCTCCGTCCCGCCTCTCCTCTCTCCCCCCACCGCACTCCCACCCACTCCCACCAACAGTCCCTGCCGGAAACCAGTCCCGACCTGCGCTCCCTCGGCTTCCGCGACAAGGCGTGGAGCGTGAACCGTCTCGCCTCCGTCGCGCGGCACCACGGGCTAGGAAGCACATGTGTGCGCCTACTCAACTCCCTCTACGGCTACATGACCATGGAGGTCCAAGAAGCCTTCACCAAGATCCGCGAGCAAGTTAAAGCCTACATGGAGATGCGGGAAGGAGGCGGGAAGCTCCTCACCGGGCTGAACCTGATCAACGTGACGCGGCTGGATTACTTCCCGCATCCGCTGCAGGCCGAGATATTCCGGCTGAAGGGCGAGTTTCTGCGGCGCATGGGCGATGGAGACGGTGCACACGTGGCCTTCTCCACGTCGGTATCCCTGTGCAAGAGCTCGCCGAGAGGGTGGCTCAGCTGGGCGTGCTACTGCGACCAGGTGTGGCAGAGCACGGGCGTGGCAGTGTGGCTTGAGTACGCAGTCACCTGCTACTTCCAGAGCATCACGTACGGCTCGCCGCGCGGCCGCACGTTCCTGTCGCGCGTGCTGTACCTGCTGTCGTTTGAGGATGGGGAGGGCACGGTGGCACGTGCCTTTGATAAGCATGCAGACAACGTGCCCAACTGGGTGTGGCTCGCCTGGCTGCCGCAGCTGCTGCTGTCGCTGCAGCGCCCCGAGATGCCCCACGCCAAGGCCATCCTCCTGCGCCTCGCCGCGTCCTACCCCCAGGTATGCTCTGTCCACCACTGTGTGTCCTTCCACTGTAACCCGTCCACTGCCCATCTACTCGTCTTCTCTTCTTCCCTTCTCCCCCACAGGAGTGAATCAAAGCTTGCTTGCACCCCTCCATGCTTGTCTCACTGCCCATGATCGCCTGGGCACTCGACTCAACCAGCTGGCCCGTTCAATATCGCTTGTGTCCATGTGTTCTCACTCACGCCCTCTCCCGTGCACGCCAGGCGCTCTACTACTGGCTGCGCACGCACGTCCTTGAGCGCAGAGACGTGGCACAGAGAGCAGCAGCTCGCCCCCACGCTGCAGCAGCAGCAGCTGCGGCAGCGGCTGCAGCGGCAGCAGCAGCAGGGGCAGGAGGGCAGGGTGCAGGAGCTGGTACAGGCGGTGGTGCTGCTGGCACTGGGGCGAGCAACGTGGGATCAGCAGGGGGGGCGGCTGCAGCAGCAGGCAGCACCGGCGGTGGGGCTGTGCTGGGAGCAACAGGCCCTGCAGGGCCGCACACGGGTGCAGGCGCTGCTGGAGGGGTAGTTGGGGGAGGTACGACTGGGGGAGGGCAGGGAGGAGGAGGGCAGGGGGGAGGGCCAGCGGGTGCAGCAGCAAGGGCTGTGCCGGCCATGTCAGAGTCGCGAACAGCCGTGTCTGCTGCGTCGAATGATGCCGGCCCGCCCTACAACCCTGGGGGCGGGACCAGGCTGGCAGCAGCAGCTGCCCCTGGCCAAGCAGCAGCAGCAGCGGCAGCAGGAGCAGCAGCAGCGGCGGCGGCGGCGGCGCCAACGGCACTGGCAGCAGGCGGGCCGGTGGTGGGCGTTGCCCGGCGCTCAGCCGCTGCAGGTGCACCTGGGGGAGGCGCATCCGGCGCTGCTGCTGGCACCGCCGCCGCTGCTGCCGCTGCCGCCGCCGCCGCCGCTGGTACTGGAAGTAACAGTGCCGGCACAAGCAGCTGGCAGGCAGCAGCGGTGATGGCATTCGAAGCAGCAATGGAGGTGATGGAGGCGCTGCGCACCAAGTATGGCAGCCTGGCGTCAGAGCTGGAGGTCATGCTCACAGAGATCGGCGTACGTTTCGTGCCTCTCCCAGAGGAGCGGTTACTCGCTGTCGTGCACGCGCTGCTACATCGCTGCTACCGCTACCCCACCGCCACCACTGCCGAGGTGCCTCTGTCACTCAAAAAGGAGCTGTCTGGTGTCTGCCGCGCGTGCTTCTCCTCTGATACTGTCACCAAGCATACCGAGTTTGTGAACGAGTACAAACGCGAGTTCGAACGGTCTCTCGACCCGGAATCCACCGATACCTTCCCCAAGTCCCTCGCCGACCTCACAGCGTCGCTCAAGCACTGGGAGGGGGTGTTGCAGCGTAACATCGAGGAGCGGTTACCAGCGGTGCTGAAGCTAGAGGAGGAGAGCCGGCAGCTGCGGGAGTGGAACGTGATGGATATAGAGGTCCCAGGGCAGTACTTTAACGACCAGGATGTGCCGCCAGAGCATGCAGTCAAGCTCGATCGTATCGCCCCAGACGTGCCAATCATCCGCCGCCACGGCAGCAGCCACCGGCGGCTGTCTCTCGTGGGCAGCGACGGGTCTCAGAAGCACTTTTTGGTCCAGACGTCCCTCACGCCGTCGGCACGCAGCGACGAGCGCACGGTGCAGCTGCTGCGGTCCATCAACCGGGCAGCGCTGCTGAAGCACCGGGACACGCGGCGGCGCAACCTGGCGTTCCACACGCCGATCATCGTGCCCGTGTGGCCGCAGGTGCGCCTGGTGGAGGACGACGTAACCTACTGCACCTTCGCGGAGGTTTACGCGATGAACTGCGCGCGCTACAACCGCGAAGCAGACCTCCCGATCGCGAAATTCAAGCACGATCTCAACGCCGCGATCATCAACCAACTCTCCGGGGAGCGGCTGGTGGCTCTACGGCTGAGATCGTACCGCGAGATCACGGCCCATCTGGTGTCGGAGAATATCATGTCGCAGTTTGTGTACAAGTCGCTGCCGTCGTCGTCGCACCTGTGGACGTTCAAGCGGCAGCTGGCGTCGCAGCTGGCGCTGTCGGGGTGCGTGTCGTTCCTGCTGCACATAGGCGGGCGCTCGCCCAGCAAGACCCTCTTTGCGAGGAACACCGGCAAGATCTTCCAGAACGACTTCCACCCAGGTCAGTCCGTGAATGAACCTCCGCTGAATGGCTCGACGTGTACCTCCGCTGTATTAGCCGCAAGCTTTTGAGTCCCGGTCAGGGCTCTGGTCCCCCTGCTTTTTTTAAAAGGCACCCCTGCTTTTTTAGCTGCATGCTGGACACGGTCAGGGCTCTGTTGGAGGTCCGTGTATTGTTGTGCCTTTGCTTCTGTGCTTGGTTGGTTGCTCTGCCGGATCTGTCCTCTTGCTCCTTGACTCACCACCGTGACTCATGCTTCCGCTGCTTTCTTCCTCTGCCTCTTCCGCTGCCCCGGTTTCTTCCCCTGCGACCAGCATACGACCACAACGGCATGGTGGAGTGTCAGGAGCCGGTGCCCTTCCGTCTCACACGTAACCTGCACACCTTCTTCACACCCTTTGGCACGCTCGGCATATTCATGTCCGCCCTCTGTGCTGCCGCCCATGCCATCCTCGCTCCCAAGGTACTGCCTGCGCCACGGTTTGTGTAATGCCTCATCATGGGGCCCTTTAGCTGCTCCTCAATGCACCACTCACACAGCTGCTTAACCCAACAGCATTGCCAGCTAACGTACTTACCTTTTGAGACGTTTTGGAAATTCCTATTATATGTCAGTCCTTCAATCACCTCCTCCTTTCCCAGTGTTATCTTCACCTGTTTCCCTCTCTCCTCCTCTCATCCCTCCCTTCTCCCTCACGCCTCCCCGCTACTCCCTTCGCCCCCACCTCCCTCACCCCCCTCTCCCCTTCTTCCCACTCCCCCTCCCCCCCACCCCACAGCGGCATGACATGAGGCATCACTTTGCCATGTTCTTCCGGGACGAGCTTATCTCCTGGTCATGGCGCAGACCCCCGTCCCTGGGCCCACCCGGTGCGGCCAGCAGCAGTGGCAGCATAGCAACGGCGGATCTCAAGGCCAAGGTGGCGGCTAACGTGGAGAGCGTGTGGCGCCGGCTGCAGCGTGTGGCCCCGCAGAGCTACGTGGGAGCCATTGCTGCTGCTGCCGCTGCTGCCAGCGAGATTCTGCAGGTGCGTGGGGCAAATGGAGGCTGCTTGCTGCATTTTCTTAGAATTTTTAGAGTGGGGCACATGTTGTGTACTATTTTCTGTGGGTGTCCACTCGCCATTTCAAAAGACTTGTGGTGAGGCTGTTTTGTTGTTTTCTCTGGTTCTTGCCTCCTACCCCATTTTGCCATTGCCAATTGTTCTCACCCCATCCTCTACCCTATTCCTTCTTTCCTCCCCACCGTCACCCCCCCCCACCCTCCCCTCCCTCTCGTTTGCAACACAACCAATCTCTGTTGTCCTGGCTGATAACGCCATGGTGCAGAGCGACGTGCCAGAGCTACGGTCAGTGCAGCAGGGGGCCATGGAGCTGGTGGAAGCAGCACTCAAGCCAGAGAATCTGTGCATGATGGATCCCACGTGGCATCCCTGGTTCTGATTTTCTCACCGCAGTGGTATATTTGGCGTTCTTAGTAAAATAACTAACCTAGGATCTAATCTAACGCACTAGCATTTTGGTACAGGTAGGTACACAACAACAGCAACTTGACTAGCCTGGTATGTGTCACCTTCCAAGGTGCCACTAATTACACATTCTCGACGCATGTTTGTGTGTGAGGGACACTAGTCCATAACTAATGGTTTGCTGATAATGCCAAAGAAGCACTTATAGCACAGATATTTCTCATTGATAGTGCTTCTCGAGTTTCTGCAGTGATTTGTGCTCGTATGCATTTTAGACATTCTGGTTCGTAACCTTCGCCGATGCCAGTAACCCTTTCGCGGTAGCCTTCCTTGCCAAGGTTCTGACATGTTTCTTTGTCATCTGAACTTGTCTTCTCCCTACCCAACCTGTACTCCCCAACCAACACAATCACCTATTTCTTGTTCGCCTGGCATACCATTCACGAATCACGAGTCTAGTTTAATCTCGGCTGACGCGTCCGAGCTGACCAGCAGCGAGCGAGGCAAGATCATCATCCGCAAGAAGCAACGCCGGTTCTCGACAAAGGGACTCGCTCTCGCCTCATATCACGATCGTCATCGGCCAGTGTTACAGGTTTAACCTACTTGCGAGTCGCAGCAACACTCTGGCTGACAGCCAACCCGACGATAATCTGGCGAATGACACAAACCGCTTTCGCAAAGGCACACCTTTCTTCGCTGTCGGAAAGTACGATGATGGGTCGCTTTACAGACAGTTGAATTCGCGTTCAGGTGCCGTATCTGTCTCAACGCCTCATTCACCGTAGGCTCGTCTTGTCTCTCTTCCAGTCGCCTCCCGCGGACCCCCTTACACTTCAGACGCGCTAAAGCAACGGCAACCCGTTCCCTCATCCTCGTTCCATCGCTTTCAGCAGCAGCAGCAGGAGGAGGAGCAGCAGTAGCAGCAGCTGAGCGAGCTTAGGAGCGTGCATTACCCGGCACCATGATTGAGGGATTAACTACAGAGGAGACCCGCACGCTGACGCTTATTAATGTCGTCGCCTCCGCGTTCTCCTTCTTGGGCTCTGGATTCATAGTCCTCTGCTACCTGGGCTTTAAGGACCTCCGGAAATTCTCCTTCAAGCTCATCTTCTATCTCTCATTGTCGGTGAGAATAACCACGATTTGAGAAGCGGGAGGAGGAGTGAGAGCTGAAAGCGAGCAGAAGAGGGTAAAGCTGGGAAGTGACTGGTTACAATCACAATTATCACAACACATCACACACCGTCATCGCTATCAGTGTCATTCTGCATCATCATCATAATCACCATTTCTCTCCAATCGTAATCGGCGTAATCAACCACCAACCTCAACCACGCCTGTGTGCCATCCCACACCCCTTCCCTCCCTCCCCCAGGACATGCTCTGCAGCCTCTTCAACCTACTCGGGTAAGGCATTCCAAACAAAATCGACAAACTCCCCTTAGGTTCCTCAATATTTTCTCCGCGGCACTATCACCGCTCAAATCTCCCGAATTTTACTCCAAATCCTCTAAAATTATGCCCCGAAACTCCCCCACCCATCACACCGCGGCCCACTCCCTCCCACCACGCCCCGCTCCCTCCCACCGCGCAGCAACCCGGGCGAGGGCGCGCTGTGCTACATGCAGGGCTACGCAACGCAGTTCTTCTGGGTGGCGTCATTCCTGTGGACCACCACCATAGCATACACCCTCCACCGCACCGTCGTGAGGCACAAGGCGGACGTGGAGGGCCTGGGGCCCTACTTCCACGTGTATGTGTGGGGCACTGCCGCGCTCATGACGCTCATTCCGTCCCTGGGCAGCGACTATGGCCCTGCAGGGGCCTGGTGCTGGGTTCAGAATGAGACAGTCATGGGGAAGGTGAGCCAGGGGGAGGATGGGGTTGGAGTGAGTGCTGATGGGGGTGGATAAGAGGAACGGAGTGAGGGTTGGAGGAGGGGAGGAGAGTACGGGGCAACCTGCTTGCTGAATTGGAGGATTAGTGCGTTTTCTTCCATTTTTGTTACACCCCTCCCTTGTCTGTGTGCCTTTTGACCTCCTCCTCTTTGCACCACCATTCTTTCCACTTCCCATGCTACCTTCACATGTCTTACGCCCACCATCGCCCATCCCTTATCCATGACCCACACCTCTCCACCACCCATTGAAAAACGTCCCGGGACCCATATTCCACCCATACTCAACCCATCCCCCATCCGCCATCCCTACATATTCATTCTACATTGCTGGCCGGGCCCTGGCGTGCATGCAGGTGCTGCGCTTCCTGACCTTCTACGTGCCTTTATGGTCGGCCATTCTTTTCAACGGTGTCATTTACTTCCAAGTCATCCGCATGCTATCAAATGCCACACGGGTAACACAACACAAGCACACTTCCCGTCCTGTAGCCTTTTCCCGCCCCCAACATCATGCTGCCGGCACTCCTTTCCTCTTTTTTATCGCACCAAGCACAGCAGTTGATTGTTTGCGTGTGCAATGGCTTAGAAGGTGCGGTCGTGGGGGGAAAACAAACATGTCTTCTATATCACTACTGTGCGTGCTTATATCCTGACGGCAGATGGCAGCTAACATGGCAGATAGGCAGAAGCAAATGGAAGGTCCAGCCAGCTCCAAAGTCTCAAGTGTAAGCTGTTGCACTTTCTCCCTTCATCACCCTTCATCGTTTCCTTGGTTCGCTGCCTCTTACAACTGTTTTCTTGAACACTCCATCGCAGCTGCAGCAAATTCTTATTTATCATGTCACACCACCAGCACCAGTGAGTGCTCATGCGTCCTCTTTTGGTGTGCATGTACAATGTATTACAGGCCATGAATCGGTGGGGCTATTACCCTCTGATCCTCATCGCATCGTGGACATGTGGCACGATCAACAAGATTCACAACCTCTTGGAGCCCCAACACCCTCTCTTCATCCTCTACTGCCTGCACATTGGCACTGCCGCTCTCATGGTGAGCTGCACATTTTGCCCATGATGTGCTTTCATTGTGCTCCTGTGACATCTGTGTGCGTGTGTATGTGTAGGTATCTGCTGCGTTTTGATTATAATGCCGGTATGCTTGTCTTCCATGCTCACGCACTGGTATCCCCCCATCAGGGCCTCTTCAACTCCATAGCGTATGGCTTCAATGCAGCTGTGCGGCGCACGCTGCGGGAGAAACTCATGCAGTAAGTTGCTCACATCAACACATTGATCTCATGCACTATGTCGTTATTTTCCTGGACGAATTTTGGATGTTGTGTTTTCACTGCTTTCGTGAAGCAAGTAATCATCTCCCCACTTTCTCCGTCACTGCTGCTGTGCTGCTCCCATCTGTATGTTTGTGTTCGTCTGTTTTCTAGAAACTGGCCTGAGCGGTTGCGGATTTGGGGGCCAGCCTCACCCACCTTCTTGAGGCTGGAAAGTGATTCAGCAGAGGAAAGTGAGCTGGCGTGCTTGGGAGGCACAGACACGGAGAATGAAACAGAGCCCGAAACTGAACCTTCTTGACATGCAGTTGTCAGCAGCCAAATGTAAGGACACTGTAAGGACTTAGAGATCGCATGATTTCATCATGTGCATCCGTTTCTTCATGATGAAGTTTTAGTGGTGGTATTTTTCCATGTTTGGTTTACATACGTACAAAGTTAGGCTGTTTTACCGCGTAAATATATTCCTGATCGTGTTGACGCCACACTTCGTACAGTGCTTTTATATTGGTCACCGAGCCTTTCCAGAGCTCTTACCGAGCCTCCAGCTACCCTCCAATATTTTCAAACTCCCTCTCTGACAGAAATCGCCACCGCCTCCGTCTGCCAATCCCCGCTTCCCTTACACCCTCAGCCGAACCGAACCTCACCCCTTCTCCATGGGTTCCTTTCCCTCACTCACGTCAACTGAAAGTTGCTTTGCTCGCACTAGTCAGCCATTCTGCCGCCGCTCAGTTCGAGAAGAGACGAGACAGGGTAGTTCCGCCGTCTCTCGACGACAGCGACTGAATGTTCTCCAGAGCTTCATTCTTCGCTTTCTTAGTTCCAGTTGCAGTATCTTTCCGGTCTGCCGTTTTCTTATCTCCGCTCTGAGCTCCATGTCCCACTATGTGGGCTGCAGGTCGCACTAACCAGGGTCGCACTAGTTCTCTTACATACCTGCACCCTCCGGTTTTATTACAGTATATTAGACGTCAATGTTCCGGCAATAGATCACGGAGATGTATGAAGCCAACCCAAGACGAATGTAGTTACGTCGGTGTCAAGTAGTAGCTTATTGAGATGTCAAGTGGAGAAGGAATTGTATGTCACCTATGAAGGCTTTCTTGCCAAGGTCAGATGGTTTTCAGTTGAGACGAGTGACAAGCCGTCAAGCGTCGTCACATCGGCAAGAGAACGTGGTCGCTGTTTCCACCATCAGAGCAACGTTTCTGCTGTTTCCGCCATAGTACCAACGTCGTCGTTTCTTTAGCCGTGGAAGCCTCCCTCCGCTTTGACAAAGCGACGTCGCTGGTGTTCCTAACGTCGAAGAGGTCGGCTGCTTTAGAAACGTCTCACAACTCAACTTCGCTACCGTTTCCGGGGTCCAAGAGACTTGCTGCTGTTTTCGACGTCAAAGCGACGGAGCTTCTGTTTCCGCCGTCAAAGCGACGAAGCTTTGTTTCCGCCGTCAAAGCGACGGAGCTTCTGTTTCCGCCGTCAAAGCGACGGAGCTTCTGTTTCCGCCGTCAAAGCGATGGAGCTTCTGTTTCCGCCGTCAAAGCGACGGCGCTTCTGTTCCCGCCGTCAAAGCGACGGAGCTTCTGTTTCCGTCGTCAAAGCGACGCAGCAAAGCGACGGAGCTTCTGTTTCCGCCGTCCAACCGACGGAGCTTCTTTTTCCGCCGTCAAAGCGACGGAGCTTCTGTTTTCGCCGTCACAGCGACGGAGCCGCTGTTTCCGCCATCACGGGAGAGTTACAGACCGGGCTTGACCTTGTAAGTGCGATGAGGAGAGCTTCTGGGGGGGCGAGTAGGTCGTAGGGCGCCGCCAGCGCAGAGTCTCAGCCTCATTTCCCTTGCCTTGGTTCCCCTCCCCGTTCCTACCGCAACTAACAACCTACTACTTTTTGTCTCGGTTTCTGTTATGGCATGCATGCTTGTGTCGCATCATGGCCACCAAGCCTGTGCGTGAGTGGTTGTGTGATGCATGCAGCTGTGCATTGGTTCATGTGGTGTGGCATGGTGTCCACCGTGACTGTGTTTCAGGAGTGTCACAGGTAGCGATGCAGACGGGGTAGCGAGGAGAGCAACGACTGCAGCAACCAAGCAACTTGGAGCACCGTCAGTGTGTTTCAGCAACCTGGAGCACTGTCAGCCGCAACAGCACTGGTACGTGTCAGGAGGTGCTTGCAGGGGGGCAGTGAAGTGAGTCGTAGGGCGTCGCCGCGCAGAGGCAACAGTCGTGTCTCTTGCCCTTGCCTCCACCACTCGCCTCCTGCTGCTTCTAACCCTCCCGTCTTGCGTTGCTTCTGTGCTTGTGTCTCTCTTCCCATGCGCATATATGTGTGCCTCATGGCCTGCGACACGGAGGGGAATGGCCACGTGGCATTTTGGCATCAGCAGAGTCTCGTGGCGTGGTGCGGTGGTGGCTGCTGCGCTTCGAGGCATGCTATCGCGCCCACGAGGAGAGCGGACCGAGCGTGGCCTGGTGAGTGCCATGGGAGGAACTGCTGGGGGGAAGAGCAGGTCGTAGGGCGCCGCCAGCGCAGAGTCGTCAGTCAGTTGCTTGCTGCCTTGCTCTCTTGCTCCTCTCCTGCTGCAGCTAACCTAGTTCTAGTACTCTTCGTGTCTGTGGTTCTGCTATGGCATGCACGCGTGTGTCTGCAAGTGTCTGAATCATGGCTTCCAAGCCCGTTCGTGATGCAGTTGGGCATTGGTGCATGCGTTGTGGCATAGTGTGGACCGTCAGTGTGTTTCAGGAGCGTCAGAGGCAGTGACACAGAAGGGGACCGCGAGGAGGGCAACGACTGCGGCAACCGAGCAGCCTGGAGCAGCAGGATGGTGGTGCTTGGGTTGGAAGGCGTAGTGCCAGAGCGGCAGTGCAACGAGCAGAGGTACGTGGCAGGGGGTGCGTGCAGGGGGGCAGGGAAGTGAGTCGTAGGGCGTCGCCTCGCCGCGCAGAGGCAACAGTCGTGTCTCTTGCCCTTGCCTCCACCCCTCGCCTCCTGCGGCTTCTAACCCTCTCGTATTGTGCCGCTTCTGTCTGTGTGCGTGCGTCTCTCCCATTGCGTGTGTGTGCCCTGAGAGACGGAGGGGAGTGGAAGTAATTGTGGGGGGGAAATGTCCGTGCGGGCTTGGTTACTGGCCAAAACACGGAAGCAGCGGTGGTCACTTGTAGCACAGCAGCAGCAACTGCGCCTCGAATTTCCAGCTAAGTATTTTTCCGTCCGAACTCTCAGCCTTTTGTGATGCCAAGCGCTCATCACTTGTATTGCATGTGCTTCACTGCTAGCTCCTCTGAAATCTCGCCACTGGTCGGTTTTGGCTCAACTCACAAGCCACGGACCCCTCCTATTGCTGGTAACCCCTCAGGTTCAGGTTCAGTCCCCCTAAGGCCTCACAACCCCCTCAGGTTCTCCTCTCAGGTTCGCTTGGGGGTCTGTGGCTTGTGGCTGTGCCTACACCAGTGGCCCCTCCCTTCTCTCACCGTGCTGTTTCTTGCATTAACCAGTTCGCCTCTAGTCCCCTCACCGCTCACTCACTGCTGCTCTGTGGGTGGATGTGCGTGTGTGTGCGTAGGATGGGGGGGGGGGGGGGGGGGGGGAGGCCTGCTTGTGTGTGGGTTTCTGTGTGTATATTTGTGTGCGTGTGTGCATGTAATGTGAGTGTGCTTTTCAGCCTCCGAGCCCTGGAGAGTGGCGGGATTGTTCTTGGGGACAAGACCCTGTCGTTTCCAGTGTAAGAGGTAACCAGGAGGGAAGATTCAGCAGCAAAGCGTTGCTTTTTGTCCCAGTCCCTTCTCCAGCTGCCATCTGCCATCTCTTCTGCCATGACGGTGCTCTTTCACGTCCCCAGCCTCGCATTCTCTCGCTTCTCCCCTCCTTGCTCCTTTCTTCCCTTCCCTTGACATCCTTCCTCCCCTCCCCTCCAGCACTCAAGGAGACAATGGCAACAACAGCAACTCAGAGCAACTGCAGGATTTAGGCAAGCACACAAGGAGTTGTGAGTATATCAATATACCACTTCTGCATCTCCCTTTCTCATGCTTTCTGGCGTGCCGTTCTTTCTTGCCTACTGTCTTCTTACAGAAGCCGTGTATCTTCGCTGCTGTGTGCCAGATAATTGGGCCACTCTCCCAGCTCTCATACCCCTCCTCTCCTGCCCTCTCGTCTTCTCTGCTTCCCTCCCTTTCATCATCAGAAATGCAGCACCTTTTATTCAGAGCCAGTACCATGGGCTCCTGCGTTGGCAGCAGCAGCAGAGGTGCCAGCAGCAGTGGAGGGGTGAGCAGCAGTGAAGGGCCACACCTTTTATTCGACCCAGCAGCATGGGCAGCAGCTGTAGCAGTGGTGGCAGCGTCAATTGGAGCTGCAGTGGTTGCAGCAGCAGCAATGCAATAAGTGAGTGAGTACAGCTTACTCTAGTGCTTTCGAGTTTCCTCTCTGCGTTGGTTGTTCAATATTGCCTGCGTTCTTGTCCAGGCTTCCATGTTGTACCCATCTCCCTTCATCCTTCTCCTTGTGTTGCTCGTTCTCCTCTTTATGTATCCCTGGCTGTCTTTCCTTGTAGAATTATGTTCCCTCGCCCCTTCTCTCGCAATGTCTCTTTACTTTGCTGTCTCTGGCAACAACTGCAGCGACGCAGAGGGCGTCGCAACGAGAGCACGACTGCAACAACCAAGCACCCTGGAGCACCGTCAGTATGCTTCGTGGTGGTCAGGGGGTTGAAGGTCTCAGCTGCAGCAGCAGCAGCAGCAGCAGCAGCAGCAACAGCAATGGACGAGCACCCTGGTGCTGCTTCAGGCGAAGGCATGGCGCAGGAGCGGCAGTGCGGCAGGCAGAGCGAGGTACGTGGCAGGGGGTGCGTGCAGGGGGGCAGAGAAGTGAGTCGTAGGGCGTCGCCGCGCAGAGGCAACAGTCGTGTCTCTTGCCCTTGCCTCCACCACTCGCCTCCTGCTGCTTCTAACCGTCTCTTCTTGCCCCGCTTCTGTGTGCGTGCGTCTCTCTCCCCATGCGTGTGTGTGCCTCATTGCATGCGAGACGAACCTACTGTTCCAGCCTTTAAAGCGACGGAGCTGCTGTTTCCGCCATCACACAAGAGTTACAGACGGGGCTTGACCTTGTAAGTGCGATGGGGGGAGCTTCTGGGGGGGCGAGTAGGTCGTAGGGCGCCGCCAGCGTCTCAGTCTGATTTCCCTTGCCTTGGTCCCCCTTCCCGTTCCTACCGCACCTAACAAGCTGCTACTTCTTGTCTCTGTTTCTGTGATGGCATGCGTGTGTGTGTCTGCGCGTGTCTCTGCCTCAAGGTCTCCAAGCCAGTGCGTGAGTGGCCGTGTGAAGCAGGTGTGCATTGGTGCGTGTGGTGTTGCATTGTGTGCACCGTCAGTGTGTTTCAGGAGCGCCACAGGCAGCGACAAGGAGGGGGTAGCGAGGAGGGCAACGACTGCAGCAACTGAGCCACCTGGAGCACCGTCAGTGTTTTTCAGGGTCGTCAGTAGCAGCAGCAGCAGCAGCAGCAGCAACCGAGCTACATGGATCACGGGCAGCAGCAGGGTGCTGCTTGGGTGGAAGGCGTGGAGCAGGAGCGGCAGTGTGGCAGAGGGAGCGAGGTACGTGCCAGGGGGTGCTTGCAGGGGGGCAGTGAATTGAGTCGTAGGGCGTCGCCGCGCAGAGGCAACAGTCGTGTCACTTACCCTTGACTCCACCGCTCGCCTCCTGCTGCTTATAACCCTCGGTTCGTCCACCGCTTCTGTGTGTGTGTGCATCTCTCCCTGTGCATGTGTGTGCCTCGCGGCTTGGGAGACGGAGGGGGACGGCAGGGAGTGGAGGGGGGGTGGCACGCTTGCGGTCTTCGTTGCTGGCCGACACACGGCAGCAGAATTGGCGCTCTGTAGCTGCAGTAGCAACGTCGCCCTGACTTTCCAGTTAAGTATTTTCTCCTTCTAACTCTTTGCCTTTCGCGTTGCAAAGGGCCCATCACTCTGCTACACTTGCATTGCATGAGCTTTACTGCTTTCTCTTCTGAAATCTCGCCACTGGTTGTTTTTGGCTCAACTCACAAGCCACAGACCCCTCCTGTTGCAGGTAACCCCTTAGGTTCAGGTTCAGGCCCCCTACAGCCTTACAGTCCTGTCAGGTTACCTCCTGTGGCTTGTGGTCATGCCTCCACACGGGGTCCCTCTCTTCTGTCGCCTTGAACTTTCTTGCATTAGCCCATTCCTTCTTAGTCCCCTGACTGCACACTCACTGCTGCTCTGTGGTTGCATTTGCATGTGAATGTGGGGAGGAGGGAAGGGAGGTGAGAGGTGCGTGTGTGTGTGTATGTGTGTGTGTGTGCGTGCATTGTGAGTGTGCCTCTCAGCCTCCCAAGTCCTGGAGTGTGCATCGGATTGTTCATTCAAAGGCTGACCATCAATAAGGACAACAAGCTGCCCTCTTTTCCAGTGCAAGAGGTAACCGGGAGTGAAGATGCAGCAGCAGGGCGAATGCACCGTGCGTTGCTTGTTGTCTCAGTCCCTTCTCCAGCTGCCATCTGCCATCTCTTCTGCCATGCCGGTGCTCTTTCACGTCCTCACCCTCGCATCCTCTCGCTTCTCCCCTCCTTGCTCGCGCCTCTCATCCTCGTCCTTGCCATCCTTCCTCCCCTCCCCTCCAGCTCTCAAGGTGGCAGTGGCCGCAGCAACTCAGGGCAACTGCAGAATCATGGCAAGCACACAAGGAGTTGTGGGTGGATCAGATTAGGTAGTATACCACTTCTGCGTCCCCCGTTTTCAGGCTTTCTGTTGTGCCGTTCTGTCTTTCCTACTGTCTTTCCGCAGTGGCCGTGTGTCTTTGCTGCTGTTTTGCTGCAATTTGAAGCCCTTTCTCTCCTGCCCTTTCGTCCTCTCTGCCCCCTCCCTTTCATCGCCAGAAAAGCAGTACATTTTATTCGAGCCAGTACCATCGGCTGCTGCGGGAGCAGCAGCAGCGGTGGAGGGGTGAGCAGCAGTGAAGGGCCGCGCCTTCAATCCGCAACCAGCAGCATGGGCAGCAGGTGTGGCAGTGGAGAAAGGTCGATTGGAGCTGCAGTGGTTGCTGCAGCAATGCAATGTGTGAGTACAGCTTACTCAAACGGTCCTTGCATCAGTTCCGAAAAGGTTAAAAAGCATGCAGGTGATAACTTCTAGAGCACGAACGATATTGCTACCGAAGGCATCTACGCTCCTTCTTACTCTAGGGGAGCTCCAAAGCGGGTTCCTGTATGGCCAGGCAGTCTCCAAGGGGACATGTCTTCGCCCGGGGCGCCCACAGGTGGGTTCTCCACCTGGGCCCACCTGGGCCGCCAGATTGCACTTGGTCATGTACCCCACTAGGTGACTTTTGAGTCGACTCAAAAGATTGCACTTGGTCATGTACCCCACTAGGTGACTTTTGAGTCGACTCAAAAGATTGCACTTGGTCATGTACCCCACTAGGTGACTTTTGAGTCGACTCAAAAGATTGCACTTGGTCATGTACCCCACTAGGTGACTTTTGAGTCGACTCAAAAGATTGCACTTGGTCATGTACCCCACTAGGTGACTTTTGAGTCGACTCAAAAGATTGCACTTGGTCATGTACCCCACTAGGTGACTTTTGAGTCGACTCAAAAGATTGCACTTGGTCATGTACCCCACTGCTTGCCCTCGTTGCAACGCCACCGACCAGTGCTGGCGAAATTGGTGCAGTAGCTTCGCTGCTTGGTAGGTGGTTGCTTCCGAGTTTCCTCTGTGTGTTGGTTGTTCAATATCACCTGCGTTCTTGTCCAGGCTCCCATGTCTTACCCATCTCTCTTCATCCTCGTCCGTGACTGCCTGTCTTTCTAATGTTTTGTTCCCTTGCCCCTTTCTATCTCGATATCTCGTTGCTCTCTCTGGCAACATCTGCAGCGACGAGAGGGGATAGCGACTAGAGCACCCACTGCTGCAACCAAGCGCCCTGGAGCACCGTCAGTGTTTTTGGTGGACGTCAGTTGCAGTAGCAGCAGCAACCACAGCAGCAGCAGCATCAATTGACAAGAAGCCTGGAGCACGGGCAGCAGCAGGGTGGTGCTGCTTCGGGCGAAGACGTGGAGCCAGAGCGACAGTGCAACGGACGGAGCGCGGTATGTGCCAAGGGGTGCGTGCAGGGGGGCAGTGAAGTGAGTTGTAGGGCGTCGCCGCGCAGAGGCAACAGTCAGTCGTGTCTCTTGCCCTTGCCTCCACCACTCGCCTCCTGCTCCTTCTAACCCTCCCTTGTTGTGTCGCTTCTGTCTGTGTGCGTGCACCTCTCACCACATGCGTGTGTGTGCCTCACTGCCTGCTAGACGGAGGGCAATGGCAGGGAGTGGACCGGGCGTGACATGCATGCGGGCTTGGTTTTTGGCCGACACACAGCAGCAGCGTTGCCCACTTGTAGCTGCAGTAGCACCGGCGCCCTGACTTTCCAGCAAGTACTTTCTCCTCTGGAATCTCGCCACTTGTTGGTTTTGGCTCAACTCACAAGCCACGGACCCCTCCTATTGCAGGTAACCCCTCAGGTGCAGGTTCAGGTTCAGTCCCCCTAAGGCCTCACAGCCCCCTCAGGTTCTCCCTCTCAGGTTCTCTTGGGGGTCTGCGGCTCGTGGTCGTGCTTCCACACGTGGTCCCTCCTTTCTCTCGCCTTTACCTTTCTTGCATTAGCCCATTCCCTCTTAGTAACCTCACTGTACACTTCCTCCTACTTTGTGGGTGGATGTGGGTGTGTGTGAGGGGGGGGGGTGCTGGGGGGTTTGGAGGAGGTGGGGTGTGTGTGCGTGCGTGCGTGCGTGCGTGCGTGCGTGCGCCCGTGCGTGCGCCCGTGCGTGCGTGCGTGCGTGCGTGCGCCCGTGCGCCCGTGCGCCCGTGCGCCCGTGCGCCCGTGCGCGCGTGCGCGCGTGCGTCCGTGCGCGCGTGCGTCCGTGCGTCCGTGCGTCCGTGCGTCCGTGCGTCCGTGCGTCCGTGCGTGCGTGCGTGCGTGCAATGTGGCTGTGCCTCCTCAGCTTCCAAGCCCTGGAGCGTGCGGGAGACTGTTCTTTCAAAGGCTGCCCATCAATTGGAACAACAAGCTCCTTCCTTTTTCAAAACAAAAGGTAACCGGGAGTGAAGATGCCGCAGCAGGGCGAATGCGCCATGCATTTGCCAGCATCCATTTGCATTTGCTTTCTTCGTCTCGGTCCTTCTCGAGCTGCCATCTGCCATCTCTTCTAGCATTTGTTTCACTCCTCCAGCCTCTCATCCACTCGTGTCTCCTCGCCTTGCCTCTCCTTCTTCCTCTCACCTCCAGAACTCAAGGAGGTAGTGGCTGCAGCAACTGAGGGATCACCAGTGGCTACAGCAATTGCAGGATCATGGTGAGTGCAGCTCGTAGTCTTGCTGTGCTGCTACGTGCAGTAACACCTGAAGAGTAGTGATCGTCGGGGTCGGGGCGAAGGTCTGGAAGAAGTCAACTCCCTCACGCTGACTGAAACCCCTAGCCACGTAGCGCGCCTTGAACACAGGCGGTGAACCAGGCGGCCGCTTCACCTTGAAGAGCCACATGCCATCGACTACGTTCGCCCTGGCAGGGGGAACTGCGTCGACGTAGGTGCCTGTGGATCTCCAAGACGCTAGCTCTGCATCCATAGCCGCTTTCCACTGAGAGGCCCACTCCCCTGACACTGCCTCACGGTACGTGCAAGGTGTCGGTATGTCAAGATCGTCGGGGTCTCCCTCAAGGGAAAGCAGCATGGCGCAGAGAGAGGGGGGAGCGGCTGCTAAGAACTCCAGCTCAAACTGCCTGTCCTCTAGGACGTCACAGCCAAGGGCAGACTCACCCCCGGCGGACAGAGGACGGGTAGGTGGAGCAGCCACCACACGCGTGGCGTAGTCAAGGCGGCGGGTGGAAGCAAAGTCAGCGACAGCGGCAGTAAGAGCCGAGACAGGCGACTGAGAGGCACGAGGGTCGGTGACAAGAGAGGCGAGAATACGAGAGGCAACAGGGCGAGCAGCACGGTAGTAGTCAGTGATATTGTGAGAGGAAACGGTGAGAGACGACGCAGGAGGTGAGGGGAGAACAGACACAGGCGGAGAACGACGAGGAGGAGAACGAAGGCTGCTGAAGGGACTGTAAGGAGGACTGCGGGGAGGGAGACGCTACCTGACGCGCGACCGAGGGTAGAGGGGTAGCGTGAGACACTCCTGACAGGGCAGGACCAGGGGGGGGCGGGGGTACCGAAGGAGCGGGAGCAGGGGGAGGAGAGGGTGCGAAGAAGAGGGGAGGAGGGAGAACCAGGAGACCTCGACAGAGGTACCGGGTGTAGTAGGACACTGACTCGTCAAACCGGACGTCACGAGAGTCTAGAAACTGGTGGAGGGGCGGGTGGTAAAAGGAGTAGTCGGGGGAGTCCACCGGGAAACCAAGGAAGACACAGGGGATGGCGCGAGCCGAGAGCTTGTCCGCAGAGGTGTCGCGGACAAGCGCAAGGCAGCCCCAGGCGTGAAAGGTCGACCCAACACCGGGGGACCCAGTCCAAAGACTGGTCGGTGAAACCTCTGGCCGCGAGACACGCGGCTGGAGGTTGAGCTGGTGCGCGGCGTAGCGCAGCGCGTAGTGCGACAGAAAATGGGGCGCACAGGCATGGATCATGGACGTGCGGGCGATGTCCATGACCAAGCCAATGCGGCGCTCGCATTGCAGCAGCAGCGCGTGCATTGCAGCAGCAGCGCGTGCATTGCAGCAGCAGCGCGTGCATTGCAGCAGCAACGCGTGCATTGCAGCAGCAGCGCGTGCATTGCTGCAGCAGCACGGCTAGGCAGCAGCGCGTGCTACTGCAGCAGCACGGCTAGGCAGCAGCTAGCCGCCAGCAGCTCGCCGCCAGATAAAACTACCTGCTATGATACCATCTTAAAATAGGCTAGGAGACAAGTGTCGAGAGGATTGTGAGTAAGGAGATACAACTGTCGACTTAAAATGTTGTACTCTTTAGAGGGCAACTCACTGTAGCCTATCTAACAATATATAGAAGATATAAACATTTGACACCTAATGCTTTTAGAGGAATATGAGTTAGGTCAAGTGAGGGGTACAAGATGGGTATCGAGAGAAATGTTGTACCCCTAAGGGGCAACCCACTACAGGCTACAACCATATGAAATACAGCTTTGACACCTTGTTACGATATGAAATTACATGAGAAGGCATTCTTGTATGCTGCAGGAGCGGACTCTACTGAGTACGAAGTCGAGGAGTCAGAAGAGTCGAAGCGACGCAGCAACCGTCTGACCAAGACCGATGCAGGCAGAAACATTTGAAATGAAAAGAGCGGGAACAGGTTTGAAACGGGTTCCAGCGCCGCACGGTTTGAATTCGCTGCAATGAGGGAATGTACCCCTTAGAGTACATGGCTAGTCTAGGTCTTTTCGTATTCCCTTGTACTCTTATATAAACCCAATGTATGCATGCTTTTATCAACTCAGTCATTTACATTCACTCTGACCTGAGATTCAAACTTCCGCTGCAATACTACTCTGCGATCAACCCTGGGCGATCCTTCGCTAAGTCCCACTTGGGATTGTAACATGGTATGAGAGCCACTCAGGGATTCTTCGCAACTTCACTTCCGTGAAATTCGCCGAACCAAGATCTGGCGAGCGGTACACGCTCCAAGACCAAGATGGCCGGAGAATCCGGAGACCAAGCAAATCTAACGGCTGAATGACAAACCAACCCGGCTGCGACAAATGAGGCGACAACTACAATCGGCACTGTCGCACTCGAGCAACTATTCGCTCGACTCTCTACTATGGAGAAAGAACTCCAAGAACTGCGCAAAGGCGATGCGGGAACTTCTTCCCAACCAGCTCAACCTGGACAACCGGCTACGAAAAGCCGCGATACCGCCGCACACACATTCTCCCTCGACACTGACAAATCAACAACAACTGCCTCCCGTCCAAGTGATGAAGTTATCAATTCTGCGCAAGCACGCTTTCTCAGCGTTTCAAAGATCAAAACTACTGCCGCTTTTGACGGCAAAGATTTCTATACATGGAGTTTCGAGATTGAGCTCCTCCTACAGACAGCGCAGATCTACCATTACTTCGACGGCTCCTACTCTAAACCGGTGGAAAACACCGACGACGCCAGGGCTCAGTACTACAGCGAGTCCCTCATGGCATTCAGTGTGCTGCTTCGGATTATGACGCCTGCGGAACAACTTAGCATTCGTTCCTACAAAGAGAGCGCCGCTCCAGCCTTGGAAGCCTGGAAGCACCTCGTTGAGGTATATCAGCCGAAGGATTCGGTCACCGCTAACAGGCTCCTGCAGCAACTCATGGAGACAAAGAAGGGGCACGGGGAGAAGGCAAATTGTTACATTAACCGCTGTCGGAACATCCGTGACCAGATCACGAAGCATGGGAGCGCAATCTCAGAAGAGATTTTCGTCAATATAGTCCTTCAAGGACTCGGGTCAGAGTGGAAGCCCTGCAAAGCGCTACTCCGACAACGCGGAATCATCTCTGAAGCCGCGCTATGCACCGCTCTCCTGACTGAACAGCAGGACATGGACTCGAGCAGAACAAGCTCCGCGCCGCGCCGAGAGCGCCTCGCCTTCTACGCAGACAACCGTGAAGAGCGACGACAACCAAGGCGCCACTATTGCAAAATATGCAGGTTTTCAGACACTCAACGGATCGATGCAAATCCCGATCCAGCTATCGCCACCCAAATTCCACTCACCACAACAACTGGGTCGGCCGACAAGACGCTCGTCATTCTCAGCCCCAGCATCAAAACTTTCGTCCCCCTGCACAGCACCAACAACAGCAAGGACAAGGACCTCAAGCGGGAGCTTCTAGAAACGTGATTGCGAACATGGCGACAAGGCGTCGCCCTCGCGCAGCAGAGCCAGACGAAGAGGACGAACTTCGCGGTGAGCTCATGCAACCTGAAGAAGGGTGGAACAACCCTCTCACAGAAGATCACGACTACTGCTATGACGAAGACGAGCAAGATTGGCATCAGCCAATGACACTGCGGGAAAGCCCGCCTCACGACAACCAGCACTACGTACCTGTGGGATGGAAAGAAGACAAAGACCCATCCTTTCACAGAAACTACAAGGCGACACTGGTGACTCCGCGGCTCGCCCTACTCCTGCGCAACAACAACACTGACAACTACAACACCTGGTACTTGGACAGCTGTTGCGGACAGCACATGGTGGGGTCTGTGCGATACGTCTCTAACCTCAGCCGCGCCCCCGCCACCTACGTCACCGTCGCCAACAACGAACAGCTGCGCGCCAACGCGCAAGGGATCGTGGTCCTGCAAGCACGGGACAGTAACACACACATTTCGTTCAACGATGTGCTCTACGTCCCGGATCTCCGATTCAACCTACTATCAGCAGGGCAACTCCGAGACTGCGGGGTCATGCTCGCCACGGATCCCGATACACGCGATCTCATCCTCACCTTTGCTCCTCCGGACACCCCCCCCCCCCGAATCGCACAAATACCTGGGACGAGCTCGCTCGATCAACGGCATCTACGTTCTGGACTTCGACATACCGAGCTGTCAGGCCTCATCCGACGAGCTCGTGGATCTCGTCCCCCTCGACTTCCCCTACATGACAAAGAGTCATGGCAGCACCCAGACGGAAGGCCGTGGATTCGCCGCAGCCCTCATCCACGTGAGATCAACCTCCACGAGCTCGACATCAACGGTCTCTGCACCACCTGCCACACACCTACGGCAAGCCGCACAGCACAAGTGGAGAGAGATTATGCGGCAATACAGGAAGCAGAAAGCGCCGAGGCATAACCTACGGGCATGACCGAGATGGAACTCGCCGTGACTACTCACCGCATCTTCGGCGAAGAAAACGAACGGCTTGGTCAACGGCGACAACAACGCCCAACGCCCCGCGCAGAAACTTTCCGATGGGTCCTAGAGGCAAACACTGGAACCTTCGACGAGGAAGGACGCCCACGCCCATACACCCGCGACATCTACCGCAAGGAGATCGATAAAGGGTGGAAGGACCCTGGCGCAAAAGAAGAGCTGAGCGTCAAGGAGGAGGAAGATCAAGAAAATGCAGAAAAGAAACAAAAGCTGTATGAAGAGCGCGTCGCGGCCGGATGGGACGAGGAATCGGCACGACGAGGTGCATGGGGAGATGATGACTACATACCGGAAGAAGGTGCAACATGGGGATCCGCAACCGGCGCATCCGGCACCTGACAGTTTACGTTGACGACCTGCTGTACACGGGCACCTGCAACAAACTCCTTAACCAGTTTGAGGAGAACCTGGCGCAGCGCGTTGACATCACCAACAACCACAGCGTGAAGCAAATTCTGGGGCTGAACCGCGCCAGAAGCAATTCACCTGTCAGCCTCCAAGTACGCAGAGCAGCTGGGGGAACGCTTCAACATCTCGCCCGCACCACTCTCAACTCCCTACTGTAACCCCAGCGCCAACTACAAACCGGACAACAAACCTCTGTCACCCGCAGGACTCCAAATGTACCAGCAGAAATTGGGGTGCCTGTTATTCGCCTCTGTCACCTGCCGACCCGACCTTTCGTACATCGTTAGCCAACTGGCACAGTACTCCCGCAAGCCAGTAGCTGAGAACCAGCTGGACCTGGAGCGCGCCCTGCAGTACTTCATTTCCACACCTGACATCGGGCTCTCCTACTCCACGCTGACAACGACCTCCTTCAATCTCAACGGCTACGTGGACGCAGATCATGCCGCTGACCCTGCAAATCGACGGTCCCGAACCGGCTTCGTTTTCCGCCTGGAACCAACAGGACCAATCTCCTGGAACTCACAGAAGCAGGAGCTGGTTGCCCTGTCATCAGCTGAAGCAGAATACATCGCCGCAACAGCAGCAGTTCGCGAAGGCCTGTACCTGCAGGAGCTGTTACAGGAGGCGAAAATTCCAACTTCGCCCACCTTTCGTCTTCACTGTGACAACCAGAGCGCCATCAGGATCGCGAACAAGCCAGGTTTCGTGAACCGCACGAAGCACATCGCGCTTCGTTATTTCTTCGACAAGGACGAAATTGACCAGGGGAAAGTTGACATCGCGTACTGCCCGACTACTGAGATGGCAGCAGATTTCCTCACCAAGCGTCTGCCACGTCAGCAGTACAAGCACTGCTCTGACCTCACCGGAGTAATCAAGCGAGTCAGCTCCTCCTGCGCCCAGGAATGAAGGGGAGTGTTACGATATGAAATTACATGAGAATGCATTCCTGTATGCTGCAGGAGCGGACTCTACCGAGTACGAAGTCGAGGAGTCAGAAGAGTCGAAGCGACGCAGCAATCGTCTGACCAAGACCGATGCAGGCAGAAACATTTGAAATGAAAAGAGCGGGAACAGGTTTGAAACGGGTTCCCGCGCCGCACGGTTTGAATTCGCTGCAATAAGGGAATGTAACAGGCCATCAGATTCGTTTTTGGCCTGTCTGATTCGTCAGACTAGTACACAGTTTTAGTCTGAAACTCTCAGAGTTGGTATAAAAAAAAGGCTGAAATTTCAGAGTGTCTAAGAAAAAAAGTCTGAACATTCGAAATCAGTGTATTCAATGTTCATCAGAAATGTATTCAATGTTTCATTCATCTGATACCGAAACATGCTAGACTAAGGGGATTTCCGCAAGATCATGCTCTGACAGGGCGATTTTTTGTGTCAGGGCGAATCTTGTGGTGTGAAAGGGCGAATCTGTAATGTCAGGTGGAATTGCTTTGGTGATTGGGCGAAATTGTTGTACTCTGACGGCGCAAATATGTGGTGTCAGGGCGATTTTGCTGTGATTGGGCGAAAAAATTGTGCCGTAAGGCGCGAATTTGTTGTGTCAAGGCGATTTTGCGTTGACAATGCGAATCTGCTGTGACCCGTGAAGTCCGAATCACCAGTCAATAACGCTTTTGTACTCTGAATGATCAGAGTACACTCCCGGAAAACTCTGAAATTTCAGAGTTAGCCTTAACATTTCTCTGAAAATTACAGAGTTGGGGCAAAAAAATCTCTGATTTTAACAGAGCTCACATAAAAAAAAAAAAAAAAAAAAAAAATGAATTCTCAGAGTTTTTCATGCAAATCAGAGAAAAAAGTCTGACTTCTGAGGGCCTGGAATGTACCCCTTAATGTACTCTTATATAAACCCAATGTATGCATGCTTTTATCAACTCACTCATTTACATTCACTCTGATCTGAGATTCAAACTACCGCTGCAATACTACTCTGCGATCAACCCTGAGCGATCCTTCGCTAAGTCCCACTTAGGATTGTAACACACCTAATACTGTTTGTCAGTTTGTGCCGCCGCGAACTAACAGGAATACGGTAAGCAAGCACACCTTCGTTTACTAAGTGCCGCATTTGGAAACAGCTGACTGCTTTTGCTAGTGAAGAATACTGTAAGAGGTTGGGGGGTAAGTGAGGTTTTGGGCGCAGGTTGTACGTGATGATGTTTCAAGAACAAAGTATCTACCGGTATCCAAGTAGAGAGAGAGAAAGAGAGAGGGAGAGAGGGAGAGAGGGAGAGAGGGAGAGAGGGAGAGAGGGAGAGAGGGAGAGAGGGAGAGAGGGAGAGAGGGAGAGAGAGAGAGAGAGAGAGAGAGGGAGAGAGAGAGAGAGAGAGAGAGAGAGAACGTGAGAGAGGGAGGGGGAGAGAGAGGGAGGGGGGAGAGATGAGGGGAAGCTAAGAGGAACAGTTCAGTTGCTGCAGATAAGCGAGAAGATTCTGCAGCAGGGGAGGTTTTGAACAGCAAGACTAAGAAACGAAAGGGAGCTTAGAGAATACTAAGGAAGTTGGAGAGCAGAGAGAACAATGGATGATGGGGAGCGGAGGGGGGGAGAGGAGGGGGGGGCGGAGGGCCGAGTGGACCCGATGGAGTAGAGAGGGGGATTTGGAAAGAAAACGGGATGTTCGGGATGTTGGAAAGTCGAGGCAGAGTTGGGGAAAAGGAAGCGAGTTAAGAGAGAAGAGGGGGAAGTGGCACGAAGATGAAGAGCTGAAAATAAGAGGGGATATCATAGAATAGACGGAGCGAAGAGGGAGAGATAAGAGAATGAAAGGAGATGAAAAAACGAGAGGGAGTTGGAGAGAAAAGATGTGATCAGAGAGGGGCCTGGAGACAGAGAAATGAGGAGTTGGGGGAGAGTTGATGGAGCTGAGGAGAGGAGTGCGAAAAAAGAGGAGTTGGAGTAAGCGGAAGGTGTGGGAAAGGAAGGGGGGGATGTATGAAAAAGGGAGAGACAAATAAGGAAAGTAAGCTGGGCATAAGGGGGAGGTGGATTGAAGAGGGGATGGAGTCAGTGGCGGGATGGAGAGGGGGCAGAGAGAAAGGCGTCGCACAGAGATTAAAGGACCCGAGCCAGGATGCAGAGATATGGGGATAAAGGAAGGGGAGGTACAATAAAGGGATGGAGAGAGTGAGGGGTGTCAACAAAGGTCGGAGGTAACGAGAACTGCTGGCACTTAGGGTTACCTCCCTACACGTAACGTTTCGGTGCGGAAGCAGAGTGAAGCTTCAATGCATCTACATCAAAGGGCTCAAGTACTAAGAGATTCTGAAATCTACTGACCAAACGCAGGCCAGTATGCTGAACAATACAGAACAAAATCCTCTACAAACCGTTCCAAAGCTTCCCTTGGTCACGACTGCTAGCCTAGGTTACATCGTCATCAGCAGAAGCAGACTCATCTGAACTGAGCGACGTAGTTCTGTCGTTATGTCTACTGATAGATTCGCGTCTAGTCGTCGTCTTCGTCATCTGTAACGAAAGTAAATGCGCTCATCAGCTATGGCTAAAAGGAGCCAGATGCAATGTGTAACCCAAAGAGGTAATTTTGTGTACTCACCAGATCTGCCATCGTCCACTTCTCCTGATCCAAACTGCCTGATAATAACTTTGGCAATAAGTATCCACCAGTACACGTGAAGTACTAGCAGGAGAACGAGAATGAAGTTAAAGAAGTAGTAAGTCTTCGGGCCTAATTCCAAGTGGTCATTCTTGTCCAGTAGCTGAACCACCTGGTAGCTGTCAGACAGGAGAGAAATGCTTAGCCCGAGGATGCACGCACGGGGGTGAGATATGGTGGTAGATAGTTCCTTACCTTGAACTGTAGATGATGTACCGAGGATACCACCAGAGCCTCAACCATGCCCAAGATACCGCAAATATAAGAAAGTTGATGGTCGCGCTTGTTTCGAATTCGATGTACTTGCTCAGCTTGGCAAGCTCGAGGAAGATGTCGCTGGCATCATGGATCGCAACCATCAAGGAACAGACACGGCCGAACCTGACAATCACAGTACATGAAGGACAGTGAGCTAAACTGCAAGGTGTCCTTGACACTCTCGGAAAAGTCGATTTGTGGCCCAGTTGTAAAATAAAATATCACAGGATCAACGGTTCCAAGTGTTGATACCTGAATATGTAGGCGGTAATGACAAGGACTACGCAAGTCACGTGATGAGTCATGCTCACGCCAAAGTCCTTCCGTCTTGTTTCCCAGAATATGAGCGCAAAAACGCTGTACGTGTAGAACCCTCCGACGTAATGGAACAACGTTTTTAACTTCAGCCTGCACAGTCAGGCAAAGATTAGCAACGGAAGAGGAAATCTGGAAGTCACAAAACTGATATGCACATCCAGACTTACTTCATCATTTGGTCGGGCCACTTCTGATCCCCAGGGCCCACCCAGTAGTACTTGATATCTTCCATCCAAGGCTCGCCCAGGGTTATAAGCACAGAAAATATCTCGGCGGATATGTAGTACATGCACTTCCAGCATGATTCTTTGAACTTAATGTGGGTCTTTAGCAATGCCTGTTTCTCCGACTTTTCAAGGGCTGTGGCTGTTCCATTGCCCTTACTCCAGTCCCCTCGGCTAAGAATGTACCGTCGGCCCACTTTCTGCATCGGCGAAAGATAAGTTAGTAACGCAAATGCTTAGTGATAAGTTAGAAACGAATGCCTTATGCTGACAGTACCTCAAAGACGAATCTGTCCAGAATGAAACGGAGTGTCGGGAAGATGCAAGCGAAAACTACAATCGACAGAAGCTCGTACGCTCTGGGTTCACTTTCCACATCCCAGTTATCCCTCACGTAGGCGAGCACGCCTGACATCGTTAAGCGATCTAATCGGGCACTACTAGAGAGAAAAGCAGCCGATCGACCCGCACAATCCGCCCGAGAAACTCCGTAGTAAAATCAAGAGGTCACCGACTATGTGATCGGAAGTGATTGTGTGATGGAGACAAGCAGCAGCCTGGCAAAAAAAATACACCAGATCTGGAAGCACACACTTAAAGCCCGCGTCCCAAATTGCGGGCCGCGAGGGTCAAGTTTTTAAAACTTGACGAAGTTGAGTGTCCAAGCTTTTGAAAGTCACGCACTTGCAATTTGGGACTTTCGAAGACAGATTCACTCACCAGGGGGAAAACCGAGGGTTGGCTGGGTCTCGCGAAAAAAACGAACCTAGACGAAATCGGAAACTCTCGCCAAAGCCCACACCAGAAAAACTCCCTCTGGTCAACTTTTAAAAGCATGAACAATTTGGGCCGCCGGTTTTAAACCAATCATGCGGAGGCATTCCCCTATGTCAAGCGTGGGAAACGGGTCATGCGATTTGTGTTAGGAGTGAACGAGGAAAGCGACAGCGTCACTAGACTTCGCGATATCCCGGCGAGAATCAGTCAGCACCACATCAGCAGTGTAGCTTGTAAAATCAGGCGATTGTTCTGTAGAAATGTTTCATTCTGATTTTCACCTACTGGTTCCAAAATTTCTGAAATCAAGTTCCTTCCTGGAGCACATCACCATGTTATTGAACCCTACTTTTTAAGATTGATGGTACCATCTACAAGCAGGAAAAACACGACACCGTAACTGCATTCTAGTGTAGTATGCGCTGGGACCACCAACATATGGCTGAGTAAAAAAGCCACTTAGTACCGCATTCGAAGATGACTCCAAGCCACCTCTTCCAGTCTAACCAGACGTCCAATACTTTTTGGTACACACCAGCACCACCTCCTCGTCGCCGTCCTTGTCCACGGAATCTTCCTTCCCCGGGCGCTCAATGCGTGCATCCCAGCGCAGTGCCGGCGCAATGCGCTTGATGCGGCGCAGCGTGGCAAGGTCATCACGGATGAGCACCACTCCCTCAGGGCGCAGGATGCGGTCTACCTCCAGCAGCACCTGCTCCACTGGGCACGGCCTGGGTCGTCATGGTACGAGGAAAGGAGGAAGAGAGATTGTCTTAGGGTTTTCGAGGTGGCTGAAAAGGTCTTTGCAGGTTTCTTGCGGGTGAGCAGACTTCCTTTGAAGGGAAGGTTGCGGACCACTTAGAGCAGCACCTGCTCCAGGTGGCACAGCCTGGGTTTGTGAACTCGTGCCTTCGCCCAACGGTCATCAAGCTGAAAATGCGAAGGAGATGCAGGAAGCTAAACAGCAGGATGACTGAATGAGAGCGTTAAGTAGCCGGTAGCAGACTGAGGAAGCAGGGCGAGACGGGGCACACCTGCTAGTCCACTGGGAGAAGAGCTCGTTGGCATGGACGAGGTCATAGGTGCGGGGGTATGTGGAGAACGCCTCACACCTGCAGAGCCACCACCACCACACATAAATGGAACAACAACACATTAAGCAACCGCCACATAGATGAACAAGGCAAGGGCATCAGCACAGCATGTAGACTCAAAATACAAAAATCGGCACGGGGTGAATGAAAGCCGAGGGTGCTTCAAAAACTCAAGCACATACCAGTCCTGGTACGTTCCCAGCAGCCCGCGGTCATAGATAACCCCGAGCGTGTTAGCCGCGCCAAACGACACATGCGCTGGTGCCTCCGAGCCTTCAGCATCCCCGCCGACAGCGTCCCCTCTGTCCACAGGCACCGCATTCATCACCCACACAGGATCTTGCCCCAGTGCAGCCGCAAACCCCCCCATGCCCGCGCTCATGTCCATAATGTTTCTGTACTGCCCGCCCTCCTGCCCTAGGTCCGGCAGCAGGGTGCGCTTGTACCAGCGCACGCGCTGCCTCCACTTGTCAGAGTCCGCTGCAAAGTCCTCCACTGTCAGATCCTCCACCACAACCCCGCCCTCACTCTCCCCCTTCAGCCGCCGCCTCTGTACGTCCTCACTGCTTTCCTCCCCGCCTGCCTCGTCGCCGCCATCAGCACTACCCTCGCTGCTCTCCTCGCTTGTCTCCTCACTGCCTTCCTCAGCCTTGCCCTCACTGCCTTCCTCTTCCTCGCTGCTCTCCTCTTTGATCACAGCACCACCACCGCTCTCCTCCTGTGCCCGCTCTGCCCTCTCCTCATCTGCCTCCTCCTCGCTTGTCTCTTTGCTCTCCCCCTCGCCTCCCTCTTTGCTCTCCTCCTCGCTTCCGCCCTTGCTCTCCTCCTCAACCTCCGTGCTATTCTCCTCACTTCCCCCCTCTTTCTCCTCTTCACCCCCTGCCTTCTCCTCCTCACCCGCCTCCTTGCTCTCCTTATCATCTCCGCTGGCCCCCTCCTCCTCAGCAGCCCCCTCTGCAACCTCCTCCGCACTCTCCTGCGCCTCCTCCTCTGCACGTTCCTCCACATCATCCGCGGTAGAGGCAGCCGCGCTGGTAGCAAGAGCGACGCCGGGCTTGCCTGAGAGCAGCCCCAGGGCAATGCGGGGCGGCGTGGCGGTGAGACGGGCGGGCCACTTGTCCACGCTGCCACCCGCCACGCCGTTGCTGTCTGCTGCGGGCACAGGAGTCAGACACGTCGCCATGGGCGTGTACCTGGTGCGGGGACAGGGGACGAGCCACACGAGAGAGGGACGAGCGGAGAGGTGAAGTGAGATGATGAGACGAGCAACAGGTGGGAGAGGTGGGGAAAGGAAGAGCGGGGGTGGTGGAGGGGAAGGAAGAGCGTGGTATGCACCAAGCACAGGGCATGACAGAAGGACGCAGCAAGAGGAGAAGCCGCCGACAGTCAGAAGTGAGCTGCACCAACTGTTAAAGAGCCAGCCGCAAGTACCGCCCATCGCGCTCATACCCCATCACCTCCACCCCACTATCTCTCCATTCACTTCCCATCCTCCTCCTCTTCCTCCTCATCATCACCATCCCGTCACCCGGTAACCACCCCACCCACCACCCACCCCAACCCCGCCATCCGCGCCAGGCGTCCTACCACGACAGGTCCGCATCCTGGTCCGCGGGGCACATGGGCGGGCTCGCGTCCCCGCGGCTCTTCTGGCACGCGCCGTCCAGGGGCTTCTGCCATATCGCGAACATGCCCGCCTGCTTGTACTTGCGCCAGCACATCTTCGCCGCCGCGGCCTCCAGCCGGTCCTGCTCCCCCGACAGGTCCTCCTTGGTGCGGTTCCACCCGCGCGCGTAGTGCTGCCAGTCGATGGGCGGGCCCGTCAGCACCCAGAACCCGCCGGGGCGCAGCACGCGGTCGATCTCCGCCAGGAGGCGCCCGTCTGGAGGGGAAGAGCGGGAGTGGGGGTGAATCAGAGGATCGGTGCAAGCGGGTGCTGTACTCTAGCCTGCCGGGTGCGTGGCCGGACGACTCAATACGCTGAACCCTCTGCGGCTTGTTGCTCATGTACACGTCACCCCTACTCATGTACACGTTACATGTGCCAACACCCCCCATCGCGCGCACCTTCGTTCGACCACGGGATGAGGCAGCGCGAGCAGTGCGCGAGGTCGAAGGAGCGCGCGGGGTACGGCAGGCGCTTGCTGGCCAGCACGCCGATCATGGCGGGCAGGCCTCGCTCCAGCGCGAACTGCACCTGCGCCTCGTGCCCGTCGCGCGGCGCCAGCGACATGGTCAGCACGCCGCGGCTCAGCAGATACGCGCCGAAGCTCCCCACCTGCGAGGGACACGGCGCAGGGTGCGGAAAAAACGCGCATCGGGGGTCAGCAAGCAAAACGATCAGAAGTGGGTAACGCGGTTCTCGTTGACGGTTCTGCTTGCAGTCAGCCCGATCGTTCTCTTACGAACGATACGAATCGCGCGAAACCGGCGATTAGCGGTCTCTTACCCCGCAGCCGGTGTCGAGCGCCGTGCGAATGGATCCATCCGTGAGCGGAATGAGCTTGCCCAGCTCTTCCAGGTAGTGATCCGCTCCTTTGTGGAACATCGTGCCGCCGCCAGGGAACGAAAACTTCTCCGTCTGCTCGTTGTATCGAATCCAGTTCTGATCCGCCTTCGCCGTCGTCAACTGCTTGTGCGGCACGTTCACGTACCACGCCTCGTCGCGGCTCTGCGGCCAGGAGACCGGGCGCTTGTACCCGACGGGCGGCGGGATGAGGCAGTTCAGCTGCTCGGAGCTCTTCGGGCAGTGTCGCTCGCGATGCGCCAGGCTTGTTTTTATGAATTTCTTCGCGCGGTTGGGATCCTCGCATGGAGAGTAGTCCATGTAGCGCATGGCGCAGGGCTCGTATGGAGTTACGTCCTCTGCCAGTCGCCGTTGCATCTCGCGAAGTAGCCTCCGAAGAGGAGCCTTTCGATGGGGTCGATCGGCTGCATTTCCAGGTGCTGCATCTGATGTCTGAATCTGGAGCAGAAACAAGACGAGCAAGACTGATACAATAGTCCGCCTGCCCACCATTACGTGGCACGCCATTGCACCTGGCTTCATAGCTTCTGTCTCTACGATAGAAGGAACTGTGCT
This sequence comes from Closterium sp. Naga37s-1, assembly GCA_947471745.1. NCBI lineage: Eukaryota > Viridiplantae > Streptophyta > Zygnematophyceae > Desmidiales > Closteriaceae > Closterium > Closterium sp. Naga37s-1. The sequence goes on along the minus strand of CANJKZ010000093.1, from coordinate 724,984 downwards.
GGTGTCAAGTATTTGAGGATCTTCGATCACAGCGGGCTGTGTTTCAAGGTTTCAAACAAGGCCAGAAATTCTCGAGGCTAGCGACTCTCGAGGCCAAGAAAAAATGAATTTGAGAGGCAGAGCGAGCAATGCCGCGTGCGACCGCAAGGCAGAGGACAGGACACGAGAGGCGGGCCTGTGCGAAGCGAACGATTGCTTCCGTCCGTCACGGGGGACATTCCCGAATCTCGTCAAAGGCTACACCAGACAGCCCGTCGTGCGACGCGCGGGTGAGGCGATGTCTGCTCTGGTTCTGGTGGGAGGGAAACATCCTAGAAGGGCATCGCACACCAGACATGACTTGACTTTCTGATTGGCCTGCACCCTTGGCCCGATGCGGTGATTGGTGGATCCGATTGGCTTCATGGTATTGTCGTCAGATGATGTCGCGCGAAAAGTCACATCTGACACCTCAATCTGTACTCGATATGGATGATGAAGCTAGTCTTGCATATTTTTTTCCGTAACTCGAATGATAAAATGCAGGTTCCAAACTTCTATTGATATGAGTTCTGAGACCTTCAAGTAACGCCCAGAGCTATGCGAAGCCATTTTGAACGAATTGCGTTACACCGAACGAATACCCACGAAACCACAGTACACGAGCGCGTGGTCCCGCAGATCGCCGCTTACGGCCTTGATTTGTACGTGACACGGCGCCTCTTGATTTGATCAGCAAAGGTGCTCTGGCAGCGCAACAGCAAGAAACGACCCGAATCGCGATGGTAGCCGTCGTGGCAAATCGTGAGCTCCCTCCGCTGCCATCCCCTCCCTCCACCACCACAATGCCCTGCCGCTACTCCCTCCCAGACCAACAACATCGCACAGAAACACCTTGTGCTTGCGCCTCGTTACCTCATGCGTAAGACTCAGTCAAGGCCCAGCATTCCCCGACACGCCAGGGCCTTGCTTACACTCGTCCATTCCCCTTGGCACATGCAGAGTGGTCCTTCACAAGAATCAACCTTGGTAACATCCACACTGCAGTCTCCACGGCGTTATGGGCAACCCGCAAATGCGATGAGTGCATGCTTAGGAACTTCCAACACTAGGAGCAGTCTCGAGAAGCGCGCCAAGTCGGCGACGAGGTAGTGAGAATAGAAGCAGCGTTGGATCCGCCTTGTGCAGTGAGGGGTTGAGCGGCAGCCATGGTAGCAAACCTCACGGAGCCCTTGCGGCCGCTCATGCTGCAAGGCTCCATGTTCAAAGGGCTGCGAGGACGCGTCAAGGAGAAGTTCGAGTTCCGCTTTAGGTTCCACGCCACTCGTGTGAGTTCATGCCGACATGGTTCTCGTCAGCTCTCTCACTTTCGCGACGCAGCCTTCACTGGATTAGGTTAAAAACCGTATGTCAAAGTCTTCACGTACTTGCGCTGCAACTGGCAACGATGCCTTTCACTAATGCAGCAGGCATTCCTAGCCTCCGCTCCCCCCTGCCTGTGCTGACCGCCCGTTCTTCCCTCTGTACTCCCTATGTCGTGCATTCCGCCGCGCATCCCGCCTTGCATCCCGCCGTGCATCCACCAGATCCCCCTGTCAGGCTACGACCAGCTGTGCGTGTCGGTGATCTCGTGCGACTCGGGGCGCACGGAGGCGCAGACGACCAAGTCGGCGGTGCGCAACGGCATATGCCAGTGGCCCGAGACGGTCACGCACGTCGTCAAGATCGCGCGCAACCCCAAGACCAAGGCGTACGAGCCCAAGGCGTACCGCTTCGTCGTCTCCACCGTGAGTGATCCCTACTCTACCCTTGCCATATCCTCAGGCCGTACCCGCCGTTCCCGCCGTACCCGCCGCCCCTTCCGCATGTGCCTGTTATTCTGCGCCCTACCTGGTTCTTTACGGTTCAGCATCGTTATTATTTTCTGCCACGACAAACTGGTTGAGATCTCTCCTAGCTTTCAACGACCATGGGCTTATCGCGTTGTATGGTCTCCCCGTGTTCCTTGCTGCGTGTTCGCACCTCATCTGCTGTATGCGTGTGTGTGTGTGTGTGTTTGCGCGTGTGCGTTGGAGCGCGGCAGGGCGGCACGTGGGGCACGGTGTTGGGCGAGGCGACGTTGAATCTCGTGGACTTCATCAAGTACCGCCAGCTCGACCAGCGCGCGCTGCCACTCGCCGCCGGCTCCGTCCTCCACGTACGTGCTCGCACACCACCTACCCACTCGCTGCTCCGTAACCTATCTTCCCCCTCACCCCCCCAACGCCTCTCCCCAACTGGTTCCCCTCTCCCACATCCACTTCGCTCCATTCCCCTTCGTCGCTCCCGTTCGCCTGCGTCGGCGAGCGTAGATCCCCCATATTCAATATCCGCCTGCGTTCCGCCGATCAACGTCACTTGGCACTAAGCTCCGCCGTCGTACCCCCGCCCATTCCCATGTGCAGGCTACGTTGCAAAGCTTCCCGCTAGACCCGCGGGAGGAGGAAGAGACGGCAGACGAGCAAACCCCGGCCGGCAGCACGCAGGCGGAAGGGGACGAGGGCGACTATTGCTATGACGATGAGTACTATGGCGAGGACACGGATCCCGCAGGTGATAACGCGCGCAAGGCGGAGCCTGCAGCGCCCGCGCCCCAAGGTGAAGGTGCGGAGAAAGAAGCGGGTGCGGAGCAGCCCAGCGCCGCGCAGCCGAGCGCTGCGCAGCCCACTGCCGCGCAACCGAGTGCCGCGCCACCGGCGGAACAGCTTGCGGAGGCGGCGGCTGGCAGAAGCAGCAGCAGCAGCGCCGATGCAGGCGCTGTTGACCCCGCGCCAGCTGCGGCAGAAGCGGAACCTTCCGACAACGCGGTTGAGGCGCAGCAGCAGGCGGCGGTGGCGGACAAGGAGGCGGTGTCGTCTTGCGGCGCGACTGAGGGGAGCTGCGCGGAGAGTGCGGAGGGCGCCAGCGTTGTCAGCGCCAGCAGCAGCAGCGCGCCCAGCGAGGGAGGCGCCAGCAGCAGTAGCGGCAGCAGCAGCGCCAGTAGCGGCGCTGGCGGGAGCACTGGCCTGAGTGCCGGCAGCAGCAACAGCAGCAACAGCGGCAGTGGCAGCGGCAGCGGGAGCACGGCGGGCAAGGCAGCGAGCTTCATCTACCGCCTTGCGGTAATTTCCCCCCTCCCTCGCCCTTGTCCTCGCCCATCTTCCTTGTCCCTTCTCCTCGTTGCTCACTGCCAGCAATATCTCGCCGCGTTCCGTTGAATGCTCCCTTCGCTGGTTCTAGGCTTTTCTTGCCTCTCCTGCTTTACTTCCTCCTCGCCTCACTACCTCACTCCCTCACCCTCTCTTCATCTCTCCCCCTCTCCCTCTCTCCCTCTCTTCCTCTCGTCGCCGCGCTCCCTCGCAACGCAGCTCCCCGATCATCGCCCCAAGGCGCGTGGCAAGCCCACCGACACCACCGATACTTCCGCCACGGCGCCTGCTCCAAGCGCTCCCGCCCCTGCCAGCAGCAGCAGCAGCGGCGGTGGCAGCGGCGGCGGCGTCGTCGCCACGGCCTCTGCTGCCGGCGCAGCCGCCGCGAAGCTCTTCCGCCGCTCCGCGTCCCTCATGGAGGGGGTTGGCGCGGGGAAGGGCGCGTCCTCTCCCGCCGCCACGGGCGCCGCAGGCGCTACCGCGGGAGGTGAGAGCAGCGCAAAGGCGCCCGAAATCGCCGGCGACCCCGCTAAGGGAGACGCGGGGGACGCCCCAATTCCTGCTGCCGTTGCCGGCGCTGCTGGCGCGGCGGGGATCGCTAGCCCTGCCATGAGCGCGTCCCCCGCTCTTGCGCCCATGAAATCCCCCCCTTCCGCCCGCACCCGCTCCGGCTTCTTCTCCTTCGACCGATCCCCCGCCACCTCCGCAGCCGCCAGGGGCTCCCCTGCCGCGGGCTCTCTCCCTCCGCCCATCGCGCTCCCCGCTGCCGCTTCCCCCGCGCCCGCGAGCACCAAGGGCGCGGAGCCTTCCGCGGGGAAGGCGGAGAGCACACTGGGGGAGGACGAGGAGCTTCCGCCGCTAGTGTCGTTCTCGGGTGAGCTCCGCCGGCCGCCGAACCCCGCGTTGGTGGGGGACCCATATCACCGCAGCGTGGCGAGCGGTCCCATGGAGGTGGGCGGAGGCGGAAGGTTCATTCCGGGCGCGGGGTACCCCGCGCACCCTGCCGCAGGCGGACTTCACGACAGCATCAGCGCGGGGAACCTCGGGGGGGCGCACAAGGACCGATCGCCCGGGCTCAAACCCGCGGGAATGCGCGGAGTCGGGCTGAAGCTCTTTCCCCCGTCCTCCCCGAACCTGCCTCCGCTTCCCGCTAGCGCCATGTCCCCCACTTCCTGCCTGCTCTCCGCCTCCGCCGCGCCAGAGCCTTCCGCAGGGCTCCCAACAACCCTGAGCGTCGCAGGAGTAGGTGGTACGGGGGGGCGCTTCGGCGCGTTCCGGACCCCGCTCCGCAGTCTCAGCGGCGGAGTGGGGAACGACGGCGCGAACCCGCTGCGCCACTCCATGTCGGACGTTCTCATCGAGGCCACCCGCGCGGGCGTGGGCGGACCTGGCGGAAAAGGCGCAACCGCGGCGGGGGTGGGCGGGCAGCACGATGGCGGAATCAGCGTCAGCGCATCCACCTCCGCTCTCTTCCTCCCCGGAACCGGCATTCGACCCGGCTTTGCCGCTGCGCTCGGCGGCGGGCCTTCCGCGGCCTTGGCTGCGCCGGCTGCGCTGGCGGCGCGGGAGCGCGGAAGGAGCAGCAGCGGCGGCGGGGCCGGAGAGCTGCAGGCGGACCTGGTGGCGGCGGAGGCGGCGATTGAGGGGCTTCAGCGCGACTGCACGGCGCAGCAGCAAACTTCGCGCGCGCTGCTGCGCGAGGTGGAGGCGCTGCGCGGGCAGCTGGCGGAGTCGCTGGTGGCGGACCGCGCTGCGGAGGCGCAGCTGGCGGCGGTGATGAGCGAGCGCGACTCCCTGGCGAAGCAGGTGGCGATTCTGAAGGTGGCGCAGAGCGAGGCGGAGGCGGCGGGAGGCGCGGGGGGCGGCGGCGGCGGAGGCACGTCGGTGCTGATGGTGATGCGCGAGCTGGAGTACCACACGGAGCTGACCGCGCAACTCCGATCGGAAGTGGAAATGCTCTCGGTACAGATGGTCGATTTGATCAGTTCACTCTCCCCTCCCCCACCTCTCCTAGTTTACACATAAAAACAGCGACTTGATGCTTACCTGCTCCAATACCATACTAGTTCGCTCTTCCCCCACACTATCCCCACCTTGTGCTTCCTTCCCCTCCCCCCTCACCCTTCCCCCTCCCCCTCCCCTTTCCCCTCGTTCTTCCACCGCAGTCCGCCAACGCGGAGCTGGCCAAGGCGCTGCAGCGCGCGGAAGCGGATGCGGACAAGTACCGGCGGGACGCGCAGGACTTGTACGAGCGCGAGCAGGCGCGCGAGCAGGCGAGCAAGCGCGCGCAGAGGCAGACGGACGAGCGCGAGGCGGAGTGGCGCGAGCGCATGCGCAAGCTGGAGGCGGACTGGCGCGAGCGCATGCGCAAGGCGGTCGACGCGCACAACCAGCTCGAGGCGCGCCTCGCGCAGCTGGAGGGCGACTGGCGGGCGGATTCGTTGAGGGGCGGCGGGCGGAGCACCGCGGAGGGGCCAGCGGGAACGGGAGGAGGGGCGGGTGGCAGGGAGGAGGGTGGAGAAGCAGGGACGGGCGTGGAAGGGGCTGCGGCGGCTGCACCTGGCGGATGCGCCGGTGCGGATGGTGGTGATGATGCTGCTGCCACCGCCACACGCTCCCCAGGCCTCTCCACCCCTGCTGCGTCTGCTGCGTCCGGCGGCAGTACTGTTCCCACTCCTCCCATCACTACTAGCGCATTCTGCGGCCCGCCGTTGCCGCTCCCCCCGGCCGCGGCGGCGGCGGAGTGCGAGTCGAGCCGCGTGGAGCAGCTGCAGCGGAAGCTGGCGGAGGCGGAGAAGGAGGCGCAGGAGCTGACGGCGGAGAGCCTGGAACTCGCGGCTAGCCTGACGGCGGCGAAGCGCGACGCGGAGAGCAAGGAGGCGCGGATCAAGGAGCTGGAGGGCGCGATGGAGGAGATTATCCGCGCCACGGGGGTGGAACCCGCGGAACCGGCGGAAACGGCGGAACCGGCGGAGTCAGCGGACGCCGCGGAGGGAGGGGGCGTGGGGAGCAATGGCGCTGGTTCTGGTGCTGGTGGTGGTGCGGATGGGGGGAGGAAGCTGGGCGGGGGCGGGCTGGTGGGCAAGTGGAAGGAGCTGCGCGCGAAGAAGCAGCAGCGGGAGCAGGAGAGCATCGCGCGGCTCAATGCGCACGTGGCGGAGCTCAGCGATGAGCTGGACAAGCGCAAGGCCGACGTCATCAACGCGTCTGCTGAGGTGGAGCGGCTGCGCGGATGCCTGGCGGCTGCGGAGGCGTCCGCCGCGAAGGTGGCGGCGGAGGCGGAGGAGGAGGCGGCGGCGCTGCGGGCGGAAGCCGCTAGGATGCAGCGGGAGGCGGAGAGCGCGGCGGAGCAGCGCGCGGAGCTGGAGCGCGAGGTGGCGGCGCGGGGGAGCCAGCTCGCGGCGCTGCAGCGGCGGTGCGAGGCGGCGGACGAGGAGCGGCAGCAGCTGGCGGTGCGCATGGCGGAGGAGGTGAGCATGCGGGAGCGCGCGGAGGAGTCGGCGGCGTCGCTGGCGGCGCAGCTGCACCTGCTTGCGGAAGAAGCGGAGGAGGCGGACGAGACGGCGGAAGCAGTAGCCGTGGCGGCGACAGCGGCCGTCGCGACATCGAACGCGGCGGATTCAGGCTCGGGAGCAGCAGGAGCTGTAGGAGGAGGAACAGCAGGCGCAGCGGGTAAGGCGGCGCTGCCCAAGGGACTGGTGGGCGCGGCGAAGAAATTCAAAGGGCAGGTCGATGCGGCGGTGCGCGTGGAGGAGCTGGAGCTGCAGCTCGCGTCGCTGCGCGAGCTGCTGCAGGAGGCGACGGCGGCGCAAGTCAAGGCGACGCGCGAGTCGGCCGTGGAAGTTGGCCGTTACAAGGAGGTGGAGCAGCTGCAGGAGGAGGTGGCGGTGTGGCGCGTGCGCGCGGAGGGGCTCGAGCGGGATCTCCGCGTGCTCGAGACGGAGAAGCGCGCGCGCGAGGGGCGGATCTCGGAGCTGGGGCGCGAGGCCGGGGAGGCGCGCATGCGCGCCAAGGCGGCGGAGGAGGAGATGGGGCGGCTGGCGGCGCGCGTGAGCATCGCGACGGCGCGCGCAGCGGCGCAGGAGGTGGAGGTGCGGGAGAGCCGCGAGTTCAAGGCGGCGGCGGCGGGGATGGTGCAGCAGCTGGAGGAGGCGCTGCGCCGCGCGGGCAGCGAGCGGGCGCGCGCGGACGCGGAGCTGGCGGAAGCGGTCGCCGCCAGGGCTGCGCTGGAGCAGCAGATCTCGGCGCTGGAGGCGCGCGTGGCGGAGCTGAACGGGGCCGCGGAGGGCCGCGGGCGCAGCGCGGCGGACGCGGCGGCGGTGGTGGCGGAGGCGCAGCGCGACGCGGAGCTGGAGCGCGAGGGCAGGCGCGCGGCGGAGGAGAAGGCGGCGGCCATGGAAGCCCTCCGCGGACGCCTGCAGGAAACAGTGCGGCGCGAGGAGGAGCTGCGGCAGGCTGCAGCGGACCGCGCGGAAATGCTAGAAGGCGAGCTAAGGAGCGTGCGCGAGCGCGCAGCGCGCGAAGCAGGGGAGATGCGCGACATGGAAAGGAAGCTGTTCCAGCGACTGGAGCAGGTGCTGGCGGAGAAGGAAGAAGGCGTGGTGAGAGTAACGCGACTGGAAGAGGCGGTGAAGAGAGAGCGTGCGGAGAAGGAGGTCGCCACGGAGCAGCTTCAGACGGAGGTGCTGGTGCTGAAGGAGCAGCTGCAGGCGCTGCTGAGCGGGCGCAGCGGGATCGAGCGCACGTCGGCGGCGCTGGCGGAGGAGCAGGCGGCGCGCTTGGCGCTGGAGGGGCGGCTGCGCGCCGCGGAGGCGGGCGCGGGGGCGGCGGAGGCGCGGTGGGAGGCGGAGATGCGGGAGCTGGAGGGCAAGGTGCAGAGCCTGCAGGCGGAACGCACGCAGTGGCGCGCGCGCGAGGTGGGGTTAGCAGCAGAGCTGGAAGTGGCGCGAGGGGAAGCGGTTCTCTTACAGGAGCTCTCCTTTGAGGTGCAGCGGCTGAAAGAGGAGAAGGCGGCGATTGAGAATCTGCTGGGGGAGGCACGGGGCGTGAATGAGGCGCTGGAGAGGGCGATGCTGGCGGCAGAGAGGGAGAAGCGCGGGCTGGCGAGCCATGCTGCTGTGCTGAGCGAGAAGGCGAGGGAGTGCGACCGCATGCGCCTGCAGCAGCAGGCCGACCTGCTCGTGCAAGGCGTGGCTGCCGCTGCTGCTGCTGCTGCTGCTGGCGCTGCTGCTGATGGGGACTCAGGTGAAGGACAGGCAGGTGGTGAGGAGGGAACGGGTGCTGCACCTGGGGCGGGAGGAGGTGCGGCGAGTGGTGGGCTGGTGGACAGGAAGCAGGCAGAGCAGTTCTTAGAGTCCCTGCACCTCAAAGTCGAGGAGCTGGAGAGGCAGGTGGAGGAGGGTGCACTGCTGGCCGCACAGCTGCAGGACGCCAGAGCAGAGATCGCCGCCAAGCAGGCGGAAATAGCAGCAAAGCAGGCCCAGGTGGTGGCGAAGCAGGCGGAGGTGGAGGAGAGGGAGAGGCGGATCAAGGACCTAGAGGCACGCATAGCAGAGGTGCAGGTCGAAGCAGAGAGGCAGAAGGCGGAGTGGCGGCTGAAGCAGGAGGCAGCAGAGGACGTGGTAGCAGCAAAGATGGAGGGGCAGGCAGCAGCAGAGCGGCGCATAGGGGAGATGCGAGTGCAGGTGGTGGAGCTAGAGGCAGAGATGGAGAGGCTGCAGGTCGAGGCTGCTGCTGCCACGGCCGCTGCAGAGGCGGCGGCGGCGGCGGCAGAAGCGGCGGCTGCGGCGCTGCAGCAGCAGCAGAATGGGAATCTTGCGGCGCTGCTGGGTGCTGCTTCCAGTGCAGCGGCTGCTGCTGCTGCGTCTGGGAAGGGCGGCTCTAGTGCTGCTGTTGGTAGCAGTGGTGGTGGTGGTGGTGGAGGGGGCAGTCCGAGCTACAGCAGTGGCAGCGGCAGTGGCAGTGGCAGCGGCAGCACTGTGCGACGAAAGGTACGAGCCACTATAAAGCACCTGTTTCTCCTGAGCCCAGCACTGGATGTGCATGCACTGTGTGCTATAATGAGAGTTGAGATGTCTCAAAACTGGGTGCTTGCTGCCTGATGAACTTGTGTGCTGTGCTGTGTGTGTGTGTGTGTGTGTGCATGTGTGTGTGCATGTGAGTGTTGGCAGGCGAGCAAGGAGCCAGCGTCCCCGTCACTGCCTGCGCCTGATCGCACCACTGTCACTCGCAAGGTGGTTGTGGTGCGCCGTGTGCAGTCCAACCGAGACCCCGCTGGCACCACCACCACCACCTCCTCTACCACCACTACAGCACCCAGGCTGTCCTCCCCCAGTGTATCATCCACCCCTGCGTCCTCCCTCCCCTCTACCCCCCGCATTGCCAAGTCTTCCTCGGCTTCCTCGGCTCGTCCTGCCAGTCCCCGCGCCGCTAGCCCCAGTAACATCCCCACCCCCGCTGCTGTGTCTGCTGCTTCTGGAACGGCAGCAGGCGACAAGGGTGACAAGGGTGACAAGGGTGCAGAGGGGCCTCCAGCAGCAAGGGGTGGCAGCCCTCGCAGTGGCATTCGCCCTCCCAGTGTTGTGGTCTCAGGCAAGACCAGAGCTGCAAGCACCACCAGCACCAACATGTGAGTGAATGGTGCTTCCCTGCAGCTGTTCAAGCTGCGGGGTGAATCAGCTGCAGCAATCGTTTCGTTTGTTCTGTGCCAGTGCTGTATCGTGCTGTATCTTTCGCACCCTGTGTGAAGATTCCTTGGTTCTAACATTGCACCGTATTGATTCCCTCTTGACTCTCTAAATTTCCTGGTTTTTCCTGCTGCAGTCCATCGGTGTCAGCTACAGCCAGTGAGGCAGCAGTGGGAAGTGGAATCACACGCGTCAGTCGAGCCACAGCCAAGGCTCGTTCCCCTGGCAGTCAAAGTCCCTCTGCATCTCTCAACTTGGCACTCAACAAGTAGACATGCCTATGGTAGTTCGTGGCTATTTGAGTGATATGGTGATGTCCCTTGGGGTCATCATGGTGACGAGGCATTGACTCCCTAAATCCATGACTCTGTGTCATTGGGTGTAATAAGTGCTTGCAGAGTGTCTTTGGGAAATACTTGTATGGGCGCTCATACTTCGTATTGTAGTTTGTTTGCTATAAAGAATTTTATTTTCATGTAGCGAGATTTCTGTGTGCACTGTTGAACTAATACGGTACTAGTGCTCCTACTTGATGTAGCCACCAGTTGTGCACCTGCTTGCTACACACACCCTTGACGGGAAATGGGTGCGAGAGTGGGTGGTGCTGCATGATTTCTTTTTCCTTTCTTAATTAAGATCACTCATTAATCAGCATTTATACGATATATTAAGGTGCCATTGTACATCTTTTTCAACTGTGAATTGATTTTTTTAATGAGTTTTGATATCCAAAAGTGATTCCAGAATAAGCTACCGAACAAAATGCCTTGTGCTATAAGTGGATACTGCGATGCCGAAGCTGTAACTGCTTATCCTCCACATCCTTGTCGCAGCCACGATTTTGCGTGTAACGGAACGCGGGCACACGCGCAACCATCTAAATCGCTGCATTGCCCATTTTGGTAAGATTTCGTCCCCAGTAGCGATGACCAGCAGTAGTGACGCACTCATGATTTCTTGGGCCTCTCCATCCTCCTGTCAGAATTGTGGTTTTTGTAGTCCATTGGGACTTGGTCCCTGTCGTTGCGGGCTATGGGGACCATCGTGGCAGGCGTGATAAGTTATTACAAGAATCACTGGAACGACGAGAGAGAGCCGGAGCTCAGGGATATGCCATATGCCCTTATATTCGCCTTCGCGCTTCCTGTTGCTCGATATATTCTGGATAAGACCGTTTTTGAGGTACCTTAGCTGCTATCCGCTGTTTCGGTTAGTTTTTAAGTGTCAAACTCAAGGGGTTTTTTCCGTCTTGCAGATCTTGGGGAAAAAGTTCGTCCGTAGCAAAGCTATCTGGAAAAAAGACGTCTCGCTCACCTCAGAAAAGGGTTCTGCGGCTACTATTGACAGGGCAGCCCTGTTGAAGACTCGGTTCAAATACAAGGAGTCGCTGTGGAAAATTGCGTATTATCTATCGTCATGCATCTTCTGCTACTGTGTGACGTCTGGAGAGCCCTGGCTCACAGACACGAAGTACTACTGGATCGGCCCTGGTTCGAAAGTTTGGCCAGATCAAACGGCGAAGCAAGTATCTTTCGAGTTCCATTTTAGGGGTTCCACGCGGCTCGGGAATTCGGTCTGATCAGGTTGTGTTGCTACATTTCATGTTGCAGGCTGAAGGCCAAGGTCCTGTTTGGCTATTTCGCGGGATTTTACATTTATAGCATTTTCGCCATTCTTTTCTGGGAGACTCGACGGAAGGACTGGCTTGTGCATCTGATCCATCATATATGTTGCGTAACCATGTCAATTGTCTGCTATCACTTCAGGTAATTGTCTCCAGATTTTGCCACCGTGACTTTTGATCCTTGCCGTGCTTACATAATGCGTCGTCTGTGGTTGTTTGCAGAGTATTCCGAATGGCTCCTGCAGTCATAGGACTTCACGATATAAGCGACGTGCTGCTCGAGGTCGCGAAACTGTGCTTATATTCAGAATTCGAACTGGGAGCAAACGTTTCATTCGCCCTTTTCGCGACAACCTGGGTGATGTTTAGGTTGTGGTGGTTTCCGCGAAACGTCCTGTACAGCTTCTGGTATGTGGTCGAGCCTTTGGGCCTCTCTGCTTTCCCACAGAGCTCCTTGTCGTGTTTGTTTCGTGGTTGTTGTTCACATATTTGCTTGTAGTTCGAGTCTGTCTGAAGTGCTTGTTTCATGTGCGTTTCCTTGGTGTTTCAGTTTTGAAACAATCAAATACTTGGATTTGAAGAAGTACCCAGTACTTCTCCCACCGCTTTACTACGCCCTGAACTTTGCAACTATCATGATGATCGAAATGCATTGTTATTGGTGGATACTCATCTGTAGAGTAATCTACAGGCAGCTAGTCGTGGGCCGTGTGGAAGGCGACGTCCGATCAGGTTAGTTCCTGTCATGCATTGAATTGCTGCAATTCGCTGCTTTTCTATTGCTGGATAAGTGTCTTACTGATCCCTAATGTCTTTTTGCAGATGGAGAAGATGATGATGACTGAGACGAACTGCCATTCCATAAGCTTGATCAATAAAATGTATCAATTATTAATCACATGCTGCCCATTGGCAGATTTTATGGAAACCATGACCTGTCATCACTAAAGAGCTACAAACAAACTATATTCTATATGTCTGGGTACTTCCGGAACTGCTTAGGGTCTAACTAGCGAAGACACAGTACCGTAAGAAACTACTAAACTCATTGAGCCTGACTCCTGATCAAGTTGTGCACAAAAAAATAATCAACATTCAATTTAACAAGCAGAGCAGTGTTGTGTGTGTGCCCAGCCCACGTGCATGTGCACATGTCTTCTGCATTCACAACAGAATGCATGGGGGGGTCATGAGTGTATGCTGTGGCAGAGGGCAGGGACAGGACAGGACAAGGACACTCTACATCAGATGTGACTAGGGCAGATAGTGGACAATGAGTCAGCACAAAGCATACGAGGCAAGATAATGTCAAGCATCAGTTCCCGAGCTGCAACCTTCAATCCATGCTCTTCTCTTCTCTTCTCTTCTCTTCATAGCACCACGCTTCTTCCCAGCAATTTCGCAGTGGCTCGTTCCAGAGGCTTCACGAACCTAAAGACCATAAGCATACCGCACCAAGCAGAGGACAGCAGTGGACAGGGGGACAGGACCACCAAGGAAGAAGTCAGTGAAAAGACAGGAACATGCACAGAGACTTCAATCCTCCACAACAATACAGGAAGAGATAAATGCAGCTGCAAAAAGGCAACTGTCCGGCTTCTTGACCCACCTTGCACATGTGCGGAAAGCACATTCCTGCTCACTGGGCACCACCAGCTGCATTTCCACCAGTGCCTCCTGCCACTTCTGCCATGAACTGTGCATACTCTTTCTCGCCACCCGAACCCACTCCCACCCCTCCCGGTGCTCCCTCGCTTCCTGCCCCACCAACCAGCCCAGGAACAGCACTCGGCATGTGCGCCCCCCCTTTGACTGCACCCGCTGACACTGCAGCTGCCATGGCTGCTGCTGCTGCCGCAGACGTGGGGGCCCATGAAGGGGGGTGTGCCGCTGCCGCAGCCGCCGCCGCCGCTGCTGCTGCTGCTGCAGGATCCATATGGGGATAGAGAGCAGGGGGGCACGAAAGTTCCATGCCAGGAGGGGGCTCTGCTGCTGCACCCATCTCAGCAGCAGGCGCACCAGGAGGCGGGGTGGAAGTCCCAGGAGGCAACTCCACGTCCTCATACACTCCAGGCGGGCCCACCATTCCAGGGTATGCACCAGGTGGGGGTGGATAATCTGAACCGTATGCATGCGGCATAAAGGCACCCGGAGGAGGGCCCGATGGGCCATTTGGGGGGAAAGGCGGCGGGGGAACACCCTCGGGATAACCAGGAGGAGCATAGGGGGGAGGGACGTTTCCAGGAGGCGGCGGGCCGCAGAGGCCGAAGGGAGGAGGGGGGCCGCCAGGGGGGTGAGCCCACGGGGGGGGAGGAGCGGATGGGTCCATTGACCCAGGCGGAGGGTAAGGGGGAGGGGGGCCATAGGGAGGGCGCATGGGGGGAGGGCCCATATGCGGAGGGGGGCCACCATGGGGGCCAGGTGGGGGAGGGCCAGCACCACCAGGAGCAGCAGCGCCAGGGGGACCAGAAGGCCCAGAGGGCCCATACGGACCAGGGGGACCAGGGGGGCCAGAGGGGCCGTGGGGACCACCCGGACCACCCCCGCCTGCTGCTGCCCCTGGTGCTCCTAACCCCGGCCCTCCCGGCCCTCCAGGCCCACCGGGACCACCAGGGCCGGTGCCCTGCTGGTTCTTGGCAGTGGAGCGCACGACAATGGTCTTGCCCTCCATGCGGTACCCGTTCAGCCCCTGTGTGGCCGCCATTGCCGCCTGCCTCTCCACAAACCGCACAAACCCAAACCCCCGGCTCATGCCCGTGTTGCGATCGCGGATGATTTTGATCTCCTGAATGCGCCCGTACGGGGCAAAGAGGGAGTAGAGCCCTTGGTCGTCCACAGACTGAGGCAAGTACCCCACGTAGAGATTACAATCATCCTCCACACGGCTTGACCCCCTGCCCCCTCCCCCTCCACGCTCCCCACCCCCGCCCTGCTCCCCGCCTCTCTCCCCCCGCTCCCCGCCTCCCCAGCCTCCTCCGCGCTCCTCCCCTCCCCCACGCCCCCCTGCACCGCCATCCCCACCCTCTCCCCCAATCGGTCCCCCCACGCCCCCCCCCACCTCAGCCAGGAACGACATATACTCCTCGTCAAGCTTCTGCCCCTGCGCTCCCCCTCCGCCCCCCCCTCCCCCTCCGCCAGCGCCCTTCATCGGGCAATCCACAGAGGGATGCCCCCCATCCCCGCAGATCGAACACGTGACTTCAGACCGGAAAGTCGAGTGCCTATCCGGGCAGTTGTACTGCCTGTGGCCCTGCTCCCCACACAGCCGGCACACCAGCTCCTCCTCCCGGATCGTGCCATTCAGTGCCGCGAGCTCCCTCAGCTGCGCGCGCTTGTGCTCATTGTGCCCCTCGTCTACAGGAACTAGCAGCTTCTGCACCATGTCCGCCGCCTCGTTAAGAGCTGCCTCGCTATCCGCCTCCACCAGCACGTGCAAGTCCTCATTGTCCGCCGGGTCCGGCTTGAAATCCCTCCCTCCCTTCGCCGCCCGCCCCTCCTTCACCGACCCTCTCCCCCGGATCACAATCTTGGCTCCCGTCTCCTTCTCCATGCGCTTCTGTGTGTTGCCGCGCGGCCCGATAATCAACCCGATGAAATTATACCCAGGGTATTCTTTCATGGGGATGAACAGCTTCTTGTAGTACTTGGGCGGCTTGTAATCCGCAGGCGGTTTGAACCCGGGGTTCTTCTTTATCATCTCCGCAATCACCTCCTGCCGCTCGCGCATCAGCTTCTCTTTCACTCGCTGCTCCCGCGTGTTCACTCTCACGCCCATGTTGTCGTATATCGGCTCGGGCGACGGAGACCGCTCCACCGACCGCTCATCCGTGAGCCCAAGGGCGGCAGCCATGGCTCCCTCTAACCCCGCAGCAGAGTCCCCGGTCAGATTGCCTGCCTGTAGCTTCTTGTTGATTTCCAGGAGGCGGATGTTGAGGGCTTGCACCTCGGGGTTGAGGTCTCCTGAGATCTCCCGCACAAACTCTGGGAGCTTGATGGACGAGAGGAGAGCTGCAGCAGCGCTCGTCACCCCGCCGACACCAACGCCCACTCCTGCTGCTCCTCCAGCTGTAGCAGACGGATCGCTGTCGCCCCATCGGCTCTTTCGCTTGCGCTGCCCTCCTGCGTCTGCTGCCCCTCCTGCTGCCCCTGCTGCCGCTGCTCCTGCCTCTTCGCCTCCACCCGTTGCTACTGCTGCTGCCGTGTCTCCTTCCGCTGGGCCCCACCTGCTGCGCCTGCGCTTTCCTGTCTTGCCATCCCCGCTACCACCAGCAGCACCGGCGCCAGCAGCAGCAGCGGTGGGATTTGACGCTCCAGCACCCGCACCCTCAGCCTGAGCCACTCCCAAAACAGCACTTGCAGGAGTGGCAGCGCTCACTGCAGCACCACCCACAGCCGCAGTCATACCAGCAGCAGGGATGCCAGCGCCCATGGTAGCAGCGATTGTGACAGTCTGCCCTGCTGCCCCCACAGTGGGCGCGGTGGGAGCATGCCCCTGCACGGGCTCTTCTGCAGGCTGCCAGCGAGACCGGTGCCTGGAACCCTCCATAGCCTTGCCTGGAGCGCTGACCACCCCACTGCCACTGACAACACCACCAGGAGCAGCGCTGCCCCTGTCAACACCGCTGGCAGCAGCAGCAGCAGCAGCAGCAGCAGCAGAAGCGGCAGTGGCGGCAGCCGCAGCAGCAGCGGCAGCAGCAGCTGCAGCAGCATCTGCTTCTAGTGTGGCTTGTGCTGCCCACGGCTGCTCAGCAGTCCCCACGTGTGCCTGTGGGAACGGAGTGAATGGGGCACTAGCTTCCATAGCAGAACCAGCTCTAGCCCTCAACACTCCGTGCTCCCTTGATGCACCCCGCTCCCTCGACACGCCCCTTTCCACTGATGCGCCTCTCCCCCCTTCCAATTCCCTTTCTCGCGATCCAACTCTTTCCCGCAAAACACCTCTCTCCCGCGATCCAACTCTTTCCCGCAAAACACCTCTCTCCCGCGATCCAACTCTTTCCCGCAAAACACCTCTCTCCCGCGATCCAACTCTCTCCCGCGAAGCGCCTCTCTCCCGTGACGACCATCGCTCCTTGGATCCCGCCCTCCTCTCAGACGACGCGGATCTACCCGCCATCCTTCCCTCCTGCTCCTCTGCACCCTCCCTCTCCCGCTGCCTCTCCCTGTGCCGCCTCCTTCCCGCCTTATCCCCGCCGTCCTTCCCATCATAGTAATCTCCCTCACTTGGCACGCCGCGCTTGCCTTCCCAGTACTCCCCGCTTCTCTCACGCAGATCCCGTTCGCCCTCCTCGTGCTCGTAACCGTGCTCATGGCCCTGCTCCACATGCTGCTCCTGCTTCTGCTCGTACTCATGCTCGTGCTCGCGATCCTGCTCGTGCCTCGACCTCCTCCGCTTCTTCTTATGCCGATGCCCCTCCCCTCGCTGCGTGTCCTCCTTGTCACCGCCCCTCTCGCCTCGATGCTCACGCCTCTCTTCATGCCGCCTCTCCCTGTGTCGCCTGCGCTCACTCTCCTGCTCGTACCCCACCCCCTCCCCCTCCTCCCTCCGCGCCTCCACATGCTGCCCTTCCTCCCTCTCCTCCTCCTCCTCCTGCTTCACGATCACCTCCCTCACCCCGCCCACCTCCTCTCCCGCACCCACCCTTGCAACGCCGCGCCAAATGCCCTCCTCGTCGCCCCTTCCTCCCTTGCTGATCGTCGCACTCGCCGCCCCGTGGCGCTCGCCGTCGCCTTCTTCGCCGCCTTCTCTGTGCGCGCGCCCCCTCAGCGCCTCGCCCTGCGCGTGGCGGGAGAAGGACCGCTGGGCGTGGTGTCCGCGGGAGCCCTGCTCCGCCTCCACCCCGCCCCACTGCGCCCGCCGCCCCCTCTCCGCCTCGCCAGCCTCACCACCGTTCCGTTCCTCCTTGCGCTCCCGCTCCTCGCTCCTGCGTCGCGTCTGCTCCTGCTCCCGCCACCACTGCCCCCCGTGGCCGTAACCCGCATCCACCTGACCCTCCTCCTCTTCCTCCTCCTCAACTTTCACCTCTTTCACCTCTTTCACCTCTTTCTCCTCCTCCTCCTCCTCCTTGTCGTCCCTACTGCCTCCCTCACCGTGAATACGCAACTTCCAGCCATCCTCCTCCTGCTCCTCCCACTCAGCCGAGCCCCCACTCCAGCAGCGCTGCTCCCGCGCGGGCAACTGCGCATCTTTTCCCGCGTTCCGCCTCCCCGCTTCCAGATCCCGCCCGCGCTCCTTGGCGGGCTGTCCACCTTCGAAATTATGCGGAAGCGGCCGCGCCGCAGGCCCGCCCTCGTGCTCGTTCTCGCCGTCCTCGCGATCTTGCAGTGGGATCTCCCCTTCCGATAGCTCCCCTTCCTCCAGTCCCACTCCTGCACCCTCGCTCGACAGGCCGTGACCGTCGGCAGGCTTATCTTTCGCGCGCGCACGCTCGGTCTCCACGCCCGTTGTGAAGCCCCCCTCCTCCCCTTCCTCCTCCTCCTCCTCCTCCTCCTCCTCCTCCTCCTCCTCCTCCTCCTCCTCCTCCTCCTCCTCCTCCTCCTCCTCCTCCTCCTCCTCCTCCTCCTCCTCCTCCTCCTCCGCGCCCGCAAAAGCCTCCTTCTCGAAACTCCGATCTTTCTCCCGACCTTTGCCGATATCCTCCCCCTCCTCCCACCCCCACTCCTTGTCGCTTGTTCTTCCCCTCTCACTCCGCCTCTCGCGATGCTTCGGCCTTTCCCACACCGCCTCTTCGTCCGCACCCGCGGGCGCAGCGCGGAAGCTCGTGTGCGCACGTCCGCCGTGCGGGCGATGTTGGCGGGACCGCTCCTCGCGCCGCTGCTGCTGCTGATACCGCTCGTCCTCCTCCCACGCCGTGTAGTGTCCGTCCGGGCCTTCCTCACGTTGCTGCAGCTGCTGCTGCGGCTGCGAGTGCCGTTGCCGATGCTCCCCAGGGTCGTGCCTCGCACCGTGCTCCTCTCCACGCTCGCGCGACGTGCGACGCTCACCACTCTTGTCGCGCG
Source organism: Closterium sp. Naga37s-1 (assembly GCA_947471745.1). Classification (NCBI taxonomy): domain Eukaryota; kingdom Viridiplantae; phylum Streptophyta; class Zygnematophyceae; order Desmidiales; family Closteriaceae; genus Closterium; species Closterium sp. Naga37s-1. The sequence continues at coordinate 706,529 of CANJKZ010000093.1, read as the reverse complement.
TCGACGACTTGAAGCTTCGCACAGGGCCACGGAGGTGAGGAGCCGCCGAATCCGCCGGTTTTTCATCTTCCGCGAAAGCACCCGTCGGCTCTTGCCGCCATGACGACTGGTTGTGGCCGCCAGTGCTGTGCTGCGCGCTCTGGAATGATCGCTCCATGCCACCGGAGATGGCGTGACTCGCGCAAGATCCGAATCCTCAAGGCAGGTTACGGATCTCTCGGAAAACAAATTCCGTCGGCGATTTGAATAAACTCCAAGATCCAGCTGGATATAACGGTAGGGAAAGCAGGTCGCGTGACGGATATGATCAAATCGAGCAGAATGACTTGATTCAAAGACCAAGGAAAACAGGGGTTCAAAACTCGAGAATCCTTAAAACCCAAATAGATTCCTGTTTGACTCCTTCGGCTAGCTGTAGATTCGCGACGAGCTAGTTCCGCCAGTGGCAGTAACCCAACGCAGGTAAGAGAAGGACGGCGAGCCGATAGTTGCATCCATAATAAGTTGGACTAGGAATGGCATGAGATGCGGTGTGGGAGTTGACAAGCAGTCATCCGCTTGGTAGTAGACTAGCACGAGCGGATCCACCCACACCGGCTGAGAGGGGGAAGGCAGGCAGGGACAGTCTTGGGCTTGGTGATTCTCACGGGGTACAGCTGAAGCAGCCGAAAGGCGGAATACACTCCCAGGGGTTGCCTCGAGACCTGCCCAGCGCCCAACCTCTATGGCGTACTTTGAGATATACATGCGTCTCGGTAAGTGTTTAGGCTCCATAAATTCTGCAACACTGACGATCTATATGATATTGGCCCTAAAATTATATACAAAGCAGTTCATATACTGGTAAATCACAAGCGGTTTAGGGTTTATTAAAAACAAAACTGCATTGCAATCATGAAGATCAACTTTACACACAAAACAAATTGCTGTTAGGAGCCAACAAAAATTATTGAAGAACCACTGCAGATACCAAATGATAAAAACATTGCTGTCCACCATTTGTTACCAAAATGCAACCATGGTATGCAATCACCCATCTCACTCAACCCTCTTCCTCCCTACAGCTGCTGACGAGAAGTCAACTCAATGGTTGAAGAAGCACGAGGTCGCAGCACCAATGAGCGGACAGTCAGAACAAGCAACACCTGGCGATCCCCACAGCTCCGCCATTTAGGCACAGCAATCCGCCACCACCTAGCCCAACAGCAGCAACTGTAGCTGCTGGCATGATCAAATGACGAATCACAGCCAGTGGCCTGAACCGCCTCCCCCGCTTTTGCTGGTGCTGCTGATCCTCTTGTGTCAGCTGCGACTGACCAGTTACACCCTCAACTGCAGAGTTTCCAGCTGCTGCCTTATGATCACCTGCACTTGTGTGCAGTGCTGCAGTGCCAACCGTATGCAACTTCTGGGCCTCTGCAACTGCTGCTGCAATGGCAAAGCTAGGAGCTGCAGTGGCTGTCTGCCGGCAATGAGCGTGGAAGGCAGCATCAGGTGTACCCTCGGGGATCAGGTGAGATGGCACCTGCAATACCGGAAGCATAGAAGGCAGGCAGTAAAGAGCACATGAGAACACACCACACCAACGGCACAAGAGAAGCACAACTCGTAACAAGTTGCAGCAGAGTGTAAACTTGCAGCAAATGTGCGCCTCAGCTCCCACTGACCTGCTTCACCACAGACAGCGGAGGCAGCACGCGAGGTGGTGATGCTCCTGCTACTTGCTCCAGCACGGCACCATTGCAAGCTTGCTGCTTGCCCGTATGCGAGGGGCTGTGCTCCTTGATGTATGACCGCAGGTGAGAGTCCGTGCTGCGGATGTAGCCCCATGCTCCACGGCGGTATGCCAGTTTGGCCATGTCTCTCTGCATGCCGCTGTCCTCCTGCACAATCATGTCCATCTCTGCTGCTATCCTGCCATCCGGGAGCACCACTGCATGGCACAGCCACACGGGCGGGCACAGAAACAGAACAGAAAACGAGGAGACATCAGGATCACTGTGGAAGGAAGAACAGCGGTTTTTCAGGGTGGAATGGAAGGGGGGATAAGGGACGGAGCAGCAGCAGCGTACCATCTTTCATGCGCCACTCTGATCGGTACACGTCCACGCGCCGTGGCTTGTTCTTCCGCGGCACACTCGCATCCTCCACCGCCTTGGTGATACAGAAGAACGTCTCGCCCTCGCTCTCGCCGCCTTGCACCCCAGCCACCTCCGCACTCTCCCCCTGCTGCCACACTCGCCACGCGAGCACATACTCGCGGGGCGCGCAGAAGGGGTACTTGCGCTCGAAGCACGCGCTCTGCACGCCGGTGGCGGGGCAGGCGAGGAGGGGCGCCATGGAGCGCAGCATGGGGTCCCAGCGCGGCATGTACGCGCAGTCCGTGTAGAACGCACATGTGTCACGCGCAGACGCGCCTATGAAGCGGATGCGCGACCGGTACTCCGTCACGCCACCGTCCTGCAAAATTGTGAGTGGGCACACACACGGGAATATACTCAGTAAACATGGGCAAGGCAAGTATGGCTGACGTGGCACGTGAACGCACAAACGAGACCCCCAGGCCCTGAATCAATGATCTGACGCGTGACCTTCCACCACACGCCCGTCACACTCGTCCCATCCACCCACCCACCCACTATCACCGTGCACTGCCCGCCCTAAAAGCTCCAATCCAGCCCCCCAGTTCCTCTCCCCGCTGCCTCTCCCAGCCTCTCCTCCTACCTGCGGGTCGCGGCGCAAAGTCATGTACTCGACGTCACTGCTGTGCTTGTCAATGATCATCTCCCACGGGCCCTGCTCGTCGTCGTACGACCAGTCCAGCCGCAGCATTAGCGCCGCCAGGTCCCGCGTGCCCACCAGCGCCGTCGCCTCCCGCACCTCCGCCTCCACCGCGCGCGTGTCCGCTCCGTGCAGGCGCGCCAGGGCGGGGTCGGCGGGGAGGGGGAAGCCCATGGCGCGATCGCGGAGCTCCGCGGGGTCGCTGTTGATGACGGCGCTGCGGAGAAACAGGGGGGACGATGGGGGGAAGGGGGAAACAGGCGGGTTGAGAGGTGAGATGGAAGAGGTGGAGGGGACTCGGAAGGAGCGGCGCGGAAAACATGGAGAGGGATGGGGAGCAATAACACGACCAGAGTAGGCCTGTGAAACAGATCACAGCGTGCTATAAACGAATGTCTAAGAGGTGCGCTATCTGCATACCTCTTATCGTCGAGCGACGACTCGCTCAGGACGGTGGGTAGAGCAGCCATGGACCGTGAAGAAGACGAGAAGAGCTGCGACAGGCTGTGGAGCGACAAGCGGGAGAAAAAAAAAGAGGAAAACGTTCAGTTGAAGGAAAACGAGCGAAGAGAAACTCAATAAAAATTATGTCCACAATGCAGCAAATAATCACGAAAAGCAGTAAGAGCCAACAGCCACGAGGCACAGCCTCACGGCCTCACAGGGACGAATCATGGCAGCAGCACAGCAAGGCATACCCTGACGAGCACGGCAGGCGAGTCGCCCAGCGACAGCGACACCGGGGACTTCATCATGCTCTGCGACCACTGCGCCACGTTGCTCCACGCGCTGCTGCTCGCGCTGCTTGCGCTGCTCAGCCCCTGAGAGATGCTGCTGGAGATATTCATGCCCATGCCCATGCCCATGCTCATGCTCATGCTCATGCTCCTCGGCAACGTCAGGCAAAGGCTGCTCGGCATACTGCGGGACAACGGCAGGCCCGCTTTCACCCCTTCCTGCGCCCCGCACTCGAGCTCCCGTACCTCCTCCCCCTCCTCCTCCTCCTGATCCTGCTCCTCGTCGCTCGACGCGTCGCTCAAATCCTCCTCCAAGTCCAGCCGAAGAAACGCGCTGCCACGGGTCGACGACAGGCCCAGGCCCGCGGACGGGGCAGCGAGGGGAATCGGCGAAGCCGCTATGAGGGCGGGCAGGGACGTGACGGACTTCTCGCTGCTGACCGTCGATTCCGCTGCTGACACTGTCGACGAGTCGGACTGCGCTGGTGAGGGCGAGGGCGTGACGGAGGTCGAGTTAGAGGCGGAGAAAGGGAACCAGTAACCAGGCAGGCTGATGCTGGACGGGAAAAAAACACCACTGCTGCTGCTGCTGCTGCTGCTGCTGCTGCTGGGGCTAGTGCTGGGTTCCGTGGCGCTTCGTGCGACAACGGGTTCCGGAACGACATGGGGAGAAGGGGTGCAGGGAGAAGGAGCGCTAGCCTCCGGCGGGGTGGCCGAGCGGCTGGAGAAGGAGAAGGAGAACCAAGCCGATGAGCGACTAGCGCCGCTCGAGCTCGCCTCGACCTTCGATTCCTCCTGGCCGACACGGTCGCAGGCCACCTCCACCGGAGTAATGCTGTTGGTGCTAGCCATGCTGCTCTGCTCGCTCTCGCTCTCGCTCTCGCTGCAGGAAATGGTCGCACGTGGAGCTGCGGGCAGGGGAGAGAGCTTGAGGGTGGCAGCGGCGGCAGCGCAGAGGGCCGTCATGAGGAAGAAGATGAGCAGCGACATCTGATTGTCGGCGCCGTCCGACACGTGCCAGAGCGAGAACGCTGAGGCCTCGAGAACTCTGCGGACAGCACGATGAACAAAAATGGACAGAACGAAACATTGGTAACATGTAACGATGACCGCCTTTTTTTTTTCCAAATCAATGAACCGGTTGAGTGACAATAGGCAGACCAGGTGATTGCGTAGGGGGAACGGGCTGAGAACAGCACCTGATATCGACTGACAACCCGAGCGAGGTAAGCAGGTCCAGGATATATGTGGGCGATCCGTACGCCGCCATATGCGCTCCCGCCATGGCTGTGACGCTGAGCCCTGAGCCGAGGACCACCGCGGACGACCAGCCGCTCTTTCCCTGAGACTGAAGTTGCAGGTCCTGGGACTGATTTTCCGAATCCCGTGACTGAGGTTGCAAATCCGGCGACTGAGGTTGCGAATCCCTCGACTGAGGCTGGAAATCCCGCGGCTGTAGCAGTGAATCCTGCGACATTCGCTGCTGACTAACGGAACTGCTGGTGAACCTGGCGGGAAGGAAAGGTGACGGGGGAGAAAAGCCGAGAAGAATGAATTTATACGACCAAAAGTACTTGAACGGTCCAATGTGACCCCAGGTATTATGGTGCGAGAGACTCACAGGTCAGTGGCCGCTGTAATCTGGTCCGCGTTCACGAGAAGACCCTTAGCTGAACTGGCTAATGAGGCCATGCTAGGCGATGGAACCAGGGAATCCGACTGAGCATTCACGCAGCGAAGGACGGAAGGGGACAGAGTTTGTTCCGCGCTGCAGGTCGGCGTACTGCCATGATCCGGCAACAGACGCGACCGCCGTTGCCTCCTGTTCACCCATGCAGTGCAGGGTCACGGCGGGGAGGACTCCGCAGGTACTCATGGCTACCGAACGAACCCTAGACAAGAGCGATATTCAATTTGGACGTGTGAAGCTAAATCAGCCAGTGAGATGTGAACTATAAGGCGCTTCACAGTTTCAGCTTGGGGTACAGAACAACTAAATCGCTCTGGCCAGTGAGATGTGAACTATAAGGCGCTTCACAGTTTCAGCTTGGGGTACAGAACAACTAAATCGCTCTGGTCCTTAGGATGAGGGGCAGCGACAGAAATAGCACGTCCTCAAATAATCACCAACAATAGTGTTGAAATACGGCGCGAGTGGAGGGGATTTCACTCGACCAAGGACGAGAGCACAGCAAAGCAGACACGGTGGAATGCTGGTTGCTAGGGCTCCGTGATGAAGTGGGTTGTGAACCACAAGATATAGGCGCTCCCCCCTGCTGGGGATTGCGAGGAGGCAGATGTACGTCCTCCTCTGCCTCCAAGCACACATCCAGGTGCTTTCTCTCCTCGCCTAGGACTTGGGTCTCTCTCTTTGTGCCTGCTGGATGACAGTGTGTGCGTGCTCCTTCTGTTGCTCCTGCTCCCCCGCGAGGCAGAGAATCCCCCCTTCACAGTACCGTACAGAAACGAAATTCCTCTGTGCGGACCAGAGGAGCACAGACGGGGGGGAGGGGTGGGGCGGACTGGCGGAGATTGAAGGACGTGGATTCCGCGGACCCCGTCGCATCATGGATTTAGGCACACCGCAGTGTGCCCAGGGCTGGGCAGTTCTCTGCGCTGAAAGTGGATTGGTTCGAATTCTGCGAGGATTCTGATCTGACGACGCCTGAAAGGTTTCCGCTTGGGGGGTGATGTTTCAGTTTGCGCGCGCGCTGGAGTTCAGTTTGCGCCTTGGGTCATCCAGTGTGCGGAAAGGGGATAAGGAATCAGAATAATTGGGGCTGATGTGGCTGGCGGGATGAAGCCTCTCGCACGGGTGGTCTGCGGTGCGGAGGTTTTCGTTTTTCTTGTGCGCAAGTCTGACGTGGACTTCACCAATATAATCAACCTGAATCGCGACAACGATGATATTGACGTGGGACGGATGATTCCGGTGATCAGGAGCACACACTCTCGATCCCCGACGTGGATTGAGGGCAGTACATGCTGGCGCTGCTGTGGAAAAACGCCCGCCTGCTTTGGAGACCATGGAAGACACGCATGAAACCCGCAGAATCTTAGGAAGCCAGTTATCGTGAGAGGTTCAATCGGGAAGATCAAGTCGTCCTTACCCAGAGAGCAAGGCCGAAAACATGCTTGCTCTGATTGATGTGGACATCAGCTTCGCAAGTGGTGGTACACCGACCACGGACCTGAACAAAACCTACTGGCGGGCACCAATAATTTTGTTCCATGCTCGCGAAATGCTCACGCCAGCCAATCGACACGTGTGAATGCACCACAAGAATGCCGCGATAATAATGTCGCAACATGGGAATCGCTTCCCGATTTTACGGATAATGCTTTCATGAAAGCTGATATTGGCCTGCTTTATGCAAACTAACAAATTATTCCCCACAATGACCATGCATGATCTCTAATAGTACAACATTTCTAACACAGCATGTAGTTGTACGGTGTATCTTCCATGGGAGCAAAGCCTCGGTTGTGCAACTGATGAAGGGAGAACCTTATAGCTAGCTGGTTGCTTGGTAGATTGGCTAACTGGTTGGCAGGCAGGCAGGCTGTCTGGCTGGCTGGTTGGTTCGCTGGTTGGCTGATGGGCTGGCTGGCAGGCTGGTTGGTTGGTTTGATGGTTGATTGTCTGGCTGGCTGGATATGGACTTGTCGGTTAGCTGCTTGGCTGGTCGGCTTGTTGGCAGGTCTGCTGGCTGCGTGGTTGGCTGGTGTCAAATGTTAATGTTATGATAGGCTGCAGTGAGGCACTCCCTAGAGGGTACAACATTTGTAGGACTCCTATTTGTATGCTTGCAAACCCTAATCCCAATCATTCCGTTGCATGTAGATTCTGAGATGGTATCACGAGTAGGTATCGATCCTCCCTCCCCGCCCTAGCCGGCGCGCCCTCCGTTCCGCGCCCTCGCGCCCTCCGTAGCGCCTAGCGCCCTCCGCGCCCTCCGTCACGCCTAGCGCCCTCCGCGCCCTCCGCGCTCCTAGCGCCCTCGCGCCCCTTAGCGCGGCCCTCAGCCCGCCCCACGTCGCGCCCCTTAGTGCGCCCCTCGGGCCGCCCTTCCGTGCCCCCCGCGCCCTCCGCACGTTCGTGCCCTCCGCGCCCTCCGCACGTTAGTACCCTCCGCGCCCTCCACGCCCTCACCGCGCGCCTAGCCCGGCCCCTCCCACTGTCGCGCCCTCCCCCTGCCCGTCGCGCCCTCCCCCTTGACCGTCGCGCCCTCCCCCTGCCCGTCGCGCCCTCCCCCTGCCCGTCGCGCCCTCCCCCTCCCCGTCGCGTCGCCACCCCTCCCCTTCCCCTCCCCGTCGCGTCGCCTCCCCTCCTCCTGCCCGTCGCGTTCGCCTCCCCTCCTCCTGCCCGTCGCGTCGCCTCCCTTCCCCCTGCCCGTCGCGTCGCCTCCCTTCCCCCTGCCCGTCGCGTCGCCTCCCCTTCCCCTCCCCGTCGCGTCGCCTCCCCTCCTCCTGCCCGTCGCGTTCGCCTCCCCTCCTCCTGCCCGTCGCGTCGCCTCCCTTCCCCCTGCCCGTCGCGTCGCCTCCCCTCCTCCTGCCCGTCGCGTCGCCTCCCCTCCTCCTGCCCGTCGCGTCGCCTCCCCTCCTCCTGCCCGTCGCGTTCGCCTCCCCTTCCCCTGCCCGTCGCGTCGCCTCCCTTCCCCCTGCCCGTCGCGTCGCCCTCCCCTCCCAATCCCGTCGCCCTCCCTTGCCCGTCGCGTCAACCTCCCCTCCCCGCCCATTTCCCACCGTCAGATCCTCCTCCCGCCCATTTTCACCGTCGCATTCGGCCTCCCCGCCCCTCTCTCACTGTTCATCACCTTAGCCCCACCACCGCCTTGTGCGCGGGGCCCTCCCCAGCTCTGCTGACACTGGTCTATCCCTCAGCGGCTGGCAGCCGCTCTCTCTCGCCGGTCACCTAGGTTAGAGCCGTTTTAGCCGCTCATACCTCGCTCCTCGCACCTGTAGCTGGCGATCCACGATTTCACGCCTAGTCTAGGTCGCTCGGTACTCCTAGTCTCTCGCTCCGCCGCTTTCTCTCCTGGCGCTCCGTAGTTTTCCTCCTCGTTCTTAGCTCCGCCTCCGCCGTGCTCCAGCCGCCTCTAGCATGGGCTCCGCTATGGAGGCCCGTCGCCTCCGTTTCGATGCGGAGGGACGTCCAATCGAGTTCGGTACCTGGCAGCGCCATACCACACGCTTCCTCACCAGCCAGCGACAGGACGGCGCCACCCTGTGGGCTCACGCGTCTGGTGCCCTACAGGCCCCCCCGTCCCCCGCCGCCCTGCTGACCACCCCGGAGCCGACCCCTACGGCACAGGCGGACTACGACCGTCGGGTCCTGGCCAGGGACGTGTGGCTCTCGCCTGACGCAGCCGCCGCTCTCACTCTGTCGGAGCTTCTCCCCCCGACTGAGGCCGCCCACTTTGACCAGGTGGAGACTGCACAGGGGGTTTGGGAGGCTATTGTTGCTCGCTACTCCACCCCCTCCTCTGCCTCCCTCAGTCGCCTCCTCATGCCGTTTGTGTTTCCCGACCTAGGCTCGTTTGCGACTGTTTCCGACCTAGTGACTCACCCCCGCTGCAGTGGGGTCCGCAGCAGCACTGGGGTCCCCCGCCGCAGTGGGGTCCGGGCGGCCCTGGGAGCACCAGCCGCAGCAGCAATACTTCCAGCTGGGCCCCTCGCCCCCCTCGCCGTGACGCTGGCCCGTGCACCCACTGGTGCGTCACCGGGCCGGGGAGCCCTTGTCTCTGTGGTCACGACGACCACTCTGCCGCGCGGTGCTTCCGCCGCCTCGACGACCTCTATCGGGCTCGTTGGGGCCCGCTGGCGGTCACGCCTCGCTGGTCTCGTCTGTTAGCCCGTAAGATTGATGTCTTTGATTTGTCCATGGACGATGCGCGTCAGCATGCTTTGTATGTTGATGCTAACTTTAGTGCTGATGGATCTGTGTGCTCGCGTGTTCGTAGGTTAGCCTGCTTGCCTCCTGCTAGTGTAGCCTTGTGCCTGTCTAGCTTAGGTGCTTGTGTTGCTGCTCTAGGTGCTTGTGTAGCGACTAGGTCAGGTGACCCGCCGGCTGAGGCCTCTACACAAAACAAATTGCTGTTAGGAGCCAACAAAAATTATTGAAGAACCACTGCAGATACCAAATGATAAAAACATTGCTGTCCACCATTTGTTACCAAAATGCAACCATGGTATGCAATCACCCATCTCACTCAACCCTCTTCCTCCCTACAGCTGCTGACGAGAAGTCAACTCAATGGTTGAAGAAGCACGAGGTCGCAGCACCAATGAGCGGACAGTCAGAACAAGCAACACCTGGCGGTCCCCACAGCTCCGCCATTTAGGCACAGCAATCCGCCACCACCTAGCCCAACAGCAGCAACTGTAGCTGCTGGCATGATCAAATGACGAATCACAGCCAGTGGCCTGAACCGCCTCCCCCGCTTTTGCTGGTGCTGCTGATCCTCTTGTGTCAGCTGCGACTGACCAGTTACACCCTCAACTGCAGAGTTTCCAGCTGCTGCCTTATGATCACCTGCACTTGTGTGCAGTGCTGCAGTGCCAACCGTATGCAACTTCTGGGCCTCTGCAACTGCTGCTGCAATGGCAAAGCTAGGAGCTGCAGTGGCTGTCTGCCGGCAATGAGCGTGGAAGGCAGCATCAGGTGTACCCTCGGGGATCAGGTGAGATGGCACCTGCAATACCGGAAGCATAGAAGGCAGGCAGTAAAGAGCACATGAGAACACACCACACCAACGGCACAAGAGAAGCACAACTCGTAACAAGTTGCAGCAGAGTGTAAACTTGCAGCAAATGTGCGCCTCAGCTCCCACTGACCTGCTTCACCACAGACAGCGGAGGCAGCACGCGAGGTGGTGATGCTCCTGCTACTTGCTCCAGCACGGCACCATTGCAAGCTTGCTGCTTGCCCGTATGCGAGGGGCTGTGCTCCTTGATGTATGACCGCAGGTGAGAGTCCGTGCTGCGGATGTAGCCCCATGCTCCACGGCGGTATGCCAGTTTGGCCATGTCTCTCTGCATGCCGCTGTCCTCCTGCACAATCATGTCCATCTCTGCTGCTATCCTGCCATCCGGGAGCACCACTGCATGGCACAGCCACACGGGCGGGCACAGAAACAGAACAGAAAACGAGGAGACATCAGGATCACTGTGGAAGGAAGAACAGCGGTTTTTCAGGGTGGAATGGAAGGGGGGATAAGGGACGGAGCAGCAGCAGCGTACCATCTTTCATGCGCCACTCTGATCGGTACACGTCCACGTGCCGTGGCTTGTTCTTCCGCGGCACACTCGCATCCTCCACCGCCTTGGTGATACAGAAGAACGTCTCGCCCTCGCTCTCGCCGCCTTGCACCCCAGCCACCTCCGCACTCTCCCCCTGCTGCCACACTCGCCACGCGAGCACATACTCGCGGGGCGCGCAGAAGGGGTACTTGCGCTCGAAGCACGCGCTCTGCACGCCGGTGGCGGGGCAGGCGAGGAGGGGCGCCATGGAGCGCAGCATGGGGTCCCAGCGCGGCATGTACGCGCAGTCCGTGTAGAACGCACATGTGTCACGCGCAGACGCGCCTATGAAGCGGATGCGCGACCGGTACTCCGTCACGCCACCGTCCTGCAAAATTGTGAGTGGGCACACACACGGGAATATACTCAGTAAACATGGGCAAGGCAAGTATGGCTGACGTGGCACGTGAACGCACAAACGAGACCCCCAGGCCCTGAATCAATGATCTGACGCGTGACCTTCCACCACACGCCCGTCACACTCGTCCCATCCACCCACCCACCCACTATCACCGTGCACTGCCCGCACTAAAAGCTCCAATCCAGCCCCCCAGTTCCTCTCCCCGCTGCCTCTCCCAGCCTCTCCTCCTACCTGCGGGTCGCGGCGCAAAGTCATGTACTCGACGTCACTGCTGTGCTTGTCAATGATCATCTCCCACGGGCCCTGCTCGTCGTCGTACGACCAGTCCAGCCGCAGCATTAGCGCCGCCAGGTCCCGCGTGCCCACCAGCGCCGTCGCCTCCCGCACCTCCGCCTCCACCGCGCGCGTGTCCGCTCCGTGCAGGCGCGCCAGGGCGGGGTCGGCGGGGAGGGGGAAGCCCATGGCGCGATCGCGGAGCTCCGCGGGGTCGCTGTTGATGACGGCGCTGCGGAGAAACAGGGGGGACGATGGGGGGAAGGGGGAAACAGGCGGGTTGAGAGGTGAGATGGAAGAGGTGGAGGGGACTCGGAAGGAGCGGCGCGGAAAACATGGAGAGGGATGGGGAGCAATAACACGACCAGAGTAGGCCTGTGAAACAGATCACAGCGTGCTATAAACGAATGTCTAAGAGGTGCGCTATCTGCATACCTCTTATCGTCGAGCGACGACTCGCTCAGGACGGTGGGTAGAGCAGCCATGGACCGTGAAGAAGACGAGAAGAGCTGCGACAGGCTGTGGAGCGACAAGCGGGAGAAAAAAAGAGAGGAAAACGTTCAGTTGAAGGAAAACGAGCGAAGAGAAACTCAATAAAAATTATGTCCACAATGCAGCAAATAATCACGAAAAGCAGTAAGAGCCAACAGCCACGAGGCACAGCCTCACGGCCTCACAGGGACGAATCATGGCAGCAGCACAGCAAGGCATACCCTGACGAGCACGGCAGGCGAGTCGCCCAGCGACAGCGACACCGGGGACTTCATCATGCTCTGCGACCACTGCGCCACGTTGCTCCACGCGCTGCTGCTCGCGCTGCTTGCGCTGCTCAGCCCCTGAGAGATGCTGCTGGAGATATTCATGCCCATGCCCATGCCCATGCTCATGCTCATGCTCATGCTCCTCGGCAACGTCAGGCAAAGGCTGCTCGGCATACTGCGGGACAACGGCAGGCCCGCTTTCACCCCTTCCTGCGCCCCGCACTCGAGCTCCCGTACCTCCTCCCCCTCCTCCTCCTCCTGATCCTGCTCCTCGTCGCTCGACGCGTCGCTCAAATCCTCCTCCAAGTCCAGCCGAAGAAACGCGCTGCCACGGGTCGACGACAGGCCCAGGCCCGCGGACGGGGCAGCGAGGGGAATCGGCGAAGCCGCTATGAGGGCGGGCAGGGACGTGACGGACTTCTCGCTGCTGACCGTCGATTCCGCTGCTGACACTGTCGACGAGTCGGACTGCGCTGGTGAGGGCGAGGGCGTGACGGAGGTCGAGTTAGAGGCGGAGAAAGGGAACCAGTAACCAGGCAGGCTGATGCTGGACGGGAAAAAAACACCACTGCTGCTGCTGCTGCTGCTGCTGCTGCTGGGGCTAGTGCTGGGTTCCGTGGCGCTTCGTGCGACAACGGGTTCCGGAACGACATGGGGAGAAGGGGTGCAGGGAGAAGGAGCGCTAGCCTCCGGCGGGGTGGCCGAGCGGCTGGAGAAGGAGAAGGAGAACCAAGCCGATGAGCGACTAGCGCCGCTCGAGCTCGCCTCGACCTTCGATTCCTCCTGGCCGACACGGTCGCAGGCCACCTCCACCGGAGTAATGCTGTTGGTGCTAGCCATGCTGCTCTGCTCGCTCTCGCTCTCGCTCTCGCTGCAGGAAATGGTCGCACGTGGAGCTGCGGGCAGGGGAGAGAGCTTGAGGGTGGCAGCGGCGGCAGCGCAGAGGGCCGTCATGAGGAAGAAGATGAGCAGCGACATCTGATTGTCGGCGCCGTCCGACACGTGCCAGAGCGAGAACGCTGAGGCCTCGAGAACTCTGCGGACAGCACGATGAACAAAAATGGACAGAACGAAACATTGGTAACATGTAACGATGACCGCCTTTTTTTTTCCAAATCAATGAACCGGTTGAGTGACAATAGGCAGACCAGGTGATTGCGTAGGGGGAACGGGCTGAGAACAGCACCTGATATCGACTGACAACCCGAGCGAGGTAAGCAGGTCCAGGATATATGTGGGCGATCCGTACGCCGCCATATGCGCTCCCGCCATGGCTGTGACGCTGAGCCCTGAGCCGAGGACCACCGCGGACGACCAGCCGCTCTTTCCCTGAGACTGAAGTTGCAGGTCCTGGGACTGATTTTCCGAATCCCGTGACTGAGGTTGCAAATCCGGCGACTGAGGTTGCGAATCCCTCGACTGAGGCTGGAAATCCCGCGGCTGTAGCAGTGAATCCTGCGACATTCGCTGCTGACTAACGGAACTGCTGGTGAACCTGGCGGGAAGGAAAGGTGACGGGGGAGAAAAGCCGAGAAGAATGAATTTATACGACCAAAAGTACTTGAACGGTCCAATGTGACCCCAGGTATTATGGTGCGAGAGACTCACAGGTCAGTGGCCGCTGTAATCTGGTCCGCGTTCACGAGAAGACCCTTAGCTGAACTGGCTAATGAGGCCATGCTAGGCGATGGAACCAGGGAATCCGACTGAGCATTCACGCAGCGAAGGACGGAAGGGGACAGAGTTTGTTCCGCGCTGCAGGTCGGCGTACTGCCATGATCCGGCAACAGACGCGACCGCCGTTGCCTCCTGTTCACCCATGCAGTGCAGGGTCACGGCGGGGAGGACTCCGCAGGTACTCATGGCTACCGAACGAACCCTAGACAAGAGCGATATTCAATTTGGACGTGTGAAGCTAAATCAGCCAGTGAGATGTGAACTATAAGGCGCTTCACAGTTTCAGCTTGGGGTACAGAACAACTAAATCGCTCTGGCCAGTGAGATGTGAACTATAAGGCGCTTCACAGTTTCAGCTTGGGGTACAGAACAACTAAATCGCTCTGGTCCTTAGGATGAGGGGCAGCGACAGAAATAGCACGTCCTCAAATAATCACCAACAATAGTGTTGAAATACGGCGCGAGTGGAGGGGATTTCACTCGACCAAGGACGAGAGCACAGCAAAGCAGACACGGTGGAATGCTGGTTGCTAGGGCTCCGTGATGAAGTGGGTTGTGAACCACAAGATATAGGCGCTCCCCCCTGCTGGGGATTGCGAGGAGGCAGATGTACGTCCTCCTCTGCCTCCAAGCACACATCCAGGTGCTTTCTCTCCTCGCCTAGGACTTGGGTCTCTCTCTTTGTGCCTGCTGGATGACAGTGTGTGCGTGCTCCTTCTGTTGCTCCTGCTCCCCCGCGAGGCAGAGAATCCCCCCTTCACAGTACCGTACAGAAACGAAATTCCTCTGTGCGGACCAGAGGAGCACAGACGGGGGGGAGGGGTGGGGCGGACTGGCGGAGATTGAAGGACGTGGATTCCGCGGACCCCGTCGCATCATGGATTTAGGCACACCGCAGTGTGCCCAGGGCTGGGCAGTTCTCTGCGCTGAAAGTGGATTGGTTCGAATTCTGCGAGGATTCTGATCTGACGACGCCTGAAAGGTTTCCGCTTGGGGGGTGATGTTTCAGTTTGCGCGCGCGCTGGAGTTCAGTTTGCGCCTTGGGTCATCCAGTGTGCGGAAAGGGGATAAGGAATCAGAATAATTGGGGCTGATGTGGCTGGCGGGATGAAGCCTCTCGCACGGGTGGTCTGCGGTGCGGAGGTTTTCGTTTTTCTTGTGCGCAAGTCTGACGTGGACTTCACCAATATAATCAACCTGAATCGCGACAACGATGATATTGACGTGGGACGGATGATTCCGGTGATCAGGAGCACACACTCTCGATCCCCGACGTGGATTGAGGGCAGTACATGCTGGCGCTGCTGTGGAAAAACGCCCGCCTGCTTTGGAGACCATGGAAGACACGCATGAAACCCGCAGAATCTTAGGAAGCCAGTTATCGTGAGAGGTTCAATCGGGAAGATCAAGTCGTCCTTACCCAGAGAGCAAGGCCGAAAACATGCTTGCTCTGATTGATGTGGACATCAGCTTCGCAAGTGGTGGTACACCGACCACGGACCTGAACAAAACCTACTGGCGGGCACCAATAATTTTGTTCCATGCTCGCGAAATGCTCACGCCAGCCAATCGACACGTGTGAATGCACCACAAGAATGCCGCGATAATAATGTCGCAACATGGGAATCGCTTCCCGATTTTACGGATAATGCTTTCATGAAAGCTGATATTGGCCTGCTTTATGCAAACTAACAAATTATTCCCCACAATGACCATGCATGATCTCTAATAGTACAACATTTCTAACACAGCATGTAGTTGTACGGTGTATCTTCCATGGGAGCAAAGCCTCGGTTGTGCAACTGATGAAGGGAGAACCTTATAGCTAGCTGGTTGCTTGGTAGATTGGCTAACTGGTTGGCAGGCAGGCAGGCTGTCTGGCTGGCTGGTTGGTTCGCTGGTTGGCTGATGGGCTGGCTGGCAGGCTGGTTGGTTGGTTTGATGGTTGATTGTCTGGCTGGCTGGATATGGACTTGTCGGTTAGCTGCTTGGCTGGTCGGCTTGTTGGCAGGTCTGCTGGCTGCGTGGTTGGCTGGTGTCAAATGTTAATGTTATGATAGGCTGCAGTGAGGCACTCCCTAGAGGGTACAACATTTGTAGGACTCCTATTTGTATGCTTGCAAACCCTAATCCCAATCATTCCGTTGCATGTAGATTCTGAGATGGTATCACGAGTAGGTATCGATCCTCCCTCCCCGCCCTAGCCGGCGCGCCCTCCGTTCCGCGCCCTCGCGCCCTCCGTAGCGCCTAGCGCCCTCCGCGCCCTCCGTCACGCCTAGCGCCCTCCGCGCCCTCCGCGCTCCTAGCGCCCTCGCGCCCCTTAGCGCGGCCCTCAGCCCGCCCCACGTCGCGCCCCTTAGTGCGCCCCTCGGGCCGCCCTTCCGTGCCCCCCGCGCCCTCCGCACGTTCGTGCCCTCCGCGCCCTCCGCACGTTAGTACCCTCCGCGCCCTCCACGCCCTCACCGCGCGCCTAGCCCGGCCCCTCCCACTGTCGCGCCCTCCCCCTGCCCGTCGCGCCCTCCCCCTTGACCGTCGCGCCCTCCCCCTGCCCGTCGCGCCCTCCCCCTGCCCGTCGCGCCCTCCCCCTCCCCGTCGCGTCGCCACCCCTCCCCTTCCCCTCCCCGTCGCGTCGCCTCCCCTCCTCCTGCCCGTCGCGTTCGCCTCCCCTCCTCCTGCCCGTCGCGTCGCCTCCCTTCCCCCTGCCCGTCGCGTCGCCTCCCTTCCCCCTGCCCGTCGCGTCGCCTCCCCTTCCCCTCCCCGTCGCGTCGCCTCCCCTCCTCCTGCCCGTCGCGTTCGCCTCCCCTCCTCCTGCCCGTCGCGTCGCCTCCCTTCCCCCTGCCCGTCGCGTCGCCTCCCCTCCTCCTGCCCGTCGCGTCGCCTCCCCTCCTCCTGCCCGTCGCGTCGCCTCCCCTCCTCCTGCCCGTCGCGTTCGCCTCCCCTTCCCCTGCCCGTCGCGTCGCCTCCCTTCCCCCTGCCCGTCGCGTCGCCCTCCCCTCCCAATCCCGTCGCCCTCCCTTGCCCGTCGCGTCAACCTCCCCTCCCCGCCCATTTCCCACCGTCAGATCCTCCTCCCGCCCATTTTCACCGTCGCATTCGGCCTCCCCGCCCCTCTCTCACTGTTCATCACCTTAGCCCCACCACCGCCTTGTGCGCGGGGCCCTCCCCAGCTCTGCTGACACTGGTCTATCCCTCAGCGGCTGGCAGCCGCTCTCTCTCGCCGGTCACCTAGGTTAGAGCCGTTTTAGCCGCTCATACCTCGCTCCTCGCACCTGTAGCTGGCGATCCACGATTTCACGCCTAGTCTAGGTCGCTCGGTACTCCTAGTCTCTCGCTCCGCCGCTTTCTCTCCTGGCGCTCCGTAGTTTTCCTCCTCGTTCTTAGCTCCGCCTCCGCCGTGCTCCAGCCGCCTCTAGCATGGGCTCCGCTATGGAGGCCCGTCGCCTCCGTTTCGATGCGGAGGGACGTCCAATCGAGTTCGGTACCTGGCAGCGCCATACCACACGCTTCCTCACCAGCCAGCGACAGGACGGCGCCACCCTGTGGGCTCACGCGTCTGGTGCCCTACAGGCCCCCCCGTCCCCCGCCGCCCTGCCGACCACCCCGGAGCCGACCCCTACGGCACAGGC
This sequence comes from Closterium sp. Naga37s-1, assembly GCA_947471745.1. Lineage (NCBI taxonomy): Eukaryota > Viridiplantae > Streptophyta > Zygnematophyceae > Desmidiales > Closteriaceae > Closterium > Closterium sp. Naga37s-1. The sequence continues at coordinate 689,011 of CANJKZ010000093.1, read as the reverse complement.
GGACTACGACCGTCGGGTCCTGGCCAGGGACGTGTGGCTCTCGCCTGACGCAGCCGCCGCTCTCACTCTGTCGGAGCTTCTCCCCCCGACTGAGGCCGCCCACTTTGACCAGGTAGAGACTGCACAGGGGGTTTGGGAGGCTATTGTTGCTCGCTACTCCACCCCCTCCTCTGCCTCCCTCAATCGCCTCCTCATGCCGTTTGTGTTTCCCGACCTAGGCTCGTTTGCGACTGTTTCCGACCTAGTGACTCACCCCCGCTGCAGTGGGGTCCGCAGCAGCACTGGGGTCCCCCGCCGCAGTGGGGTCCGGGCGGCCCTGGGAGCACCAGCCGCAGCAGCAGTACTTCCAGCTGGGCCCCTCGCCCCCCTCGCCGTGACGCTGGCCCGTGCACCCACTGGTGCGTCACCGGGCCGGGGAGCCCCTGTCTCTGTGGTCGCGACGACCACTCTGCCGCGCGGTGCTTCCGCCGCCTCGACGACCTCTATCGGGCTCGTTGGGGCCCGCTGGCGGTCACGCCTCGCTGGTCTCGTCTGTTAGCCCGTAAGATTGATGTCTTTGATTTGTCCATGGACGATGCGCGTCAGCATGCTTTGTATGTTGATGCTGACTTTAGTGCTGATGGATCTGTGTGCTCGCGTGTTCGTAGGTTAGCCTGCTTGCCTCCTGCTAGTGTAGCCTTGTGCCTGTCTAGCTTAGGTGCTTGTGTTGCTGCTCTAGGTGCTTGTGTAGCGACTGGGTCTGGTGACCCTCCGGCTGAGGCCTCTCTGTCGTTCACGCTGGACTCGGGCGCGTCTCAGTGCTTCTTCCGCGACCACACGACCCTTACACCACTCCTCACACCTGTGTCGGTGGCTCTGGCTGATCCTACCTCTGGACCAGCCGTTGCGCGTAGCTCCACCAACCTCACGTGCCCTGTGGTCCCCTCTGGTGTCCTGCGCGGCCTCCACATCCCCTCGTTCACTCGGAACTTGGTGGGTGTTGGATACCTCCACGACAGGGGGATCACAATTACCTTCGTGGGGGGTGGGCGGACTGCAGTCTGTACAGACACTACCACGGGTGCTGTTCTGGCCACGTTCACCAGGGAGCCCCGCTCCGGTCTCTACGTTCTCCACACCGAGCGCTCCCCGGTCGCGTCCTCCCCTCAGGTCGTTGCGTCCCCTCCAGCCCAGGTCCCCAGTCCAGTTGCTGTGTCTAGCCAGGTAGTAGTGTCCGGTCCGGTCGCTGTGCCCAGTCCAGTCGCGGCGTCTTGCTCCTGTCGCTCTCTCACCCACCGCACCGTCCTGTGGTACCACCGCCTTGGCCACCCGTCGCTCCCTCGCCTACGTGGCATGCTCAGTCAGGGACTTGTCTCAGGTCTTCCACGCACCTTCCCGTCGCTCCCTCTCTCGCTTGCCCCTCCTTGCTCTCCGTGCGTCGCCGGTCGCTTACGCGCCACTCCCCACTCCTCCTCCCTTCGTCCAGCCACCGCTCCCTTCGAGACTCTCCACTTGGACGTCTGGGGCCCTGCCCCGACGCAGGGGTCTGGGAGGGAGCGTTACTTTCTGGTGGTCGTTGACGACTTCTCCAGGTACACCACAGTGTTCCCTCTTGCGAAGAAGTCCGAGGTGACTGCTACGCTGATCAGGTGGCTTCTAGCCACTGAGGGCACTCGTGGTCGTCGAGTCAGTTGTCTCCACTCCGACCGTGGGGGCGAGTTTCGCTCCGGCATTCTCGGCGGATTCTGCGGCGAACAGGGCATCACCCAGTCCTGGACGCTGCCAGAGTCCCCACAGCAGAATGGGGTTGCTGAGCGCCGCATAGGCTTGGTCATGGACATCGCCCGCACGTCCATGATCCATGCCCGTGCGCCCCATTTTCTGTGGCCCCACGCGGTTCGCTACGCCGCACACCAGCTGAACCTCCAGCCGCGTGTCTCGCGGCCCGAGGTTTCACCGACCAGTCTTTGGACTGGTTCCCCTGGTGTCGGGTCGGCCTTTCGAGTCTGGGGCTGCCTTGCATTTGTTCGCGACACCTCTGCGGACAAGCTCTCGGCACGCGCCGTCCCCTGTGTCTTCCTTGGTTTCCCAGTGGACTCTGCCGACTGGTCCTTTTACCACCCTCCCCTCCACCACTTCCTAGACTCCCGTGACGTCCGGTTTGACGAGTCCGTGTCCTACTACACCCGGTACCCCTGTCGAGGTCTCCCGGTACCCCCTCCCCCTCTTTTCCTCGCACCCTCTCCTCCTCCTGCTCCCGCTCCTCCGGTACCCCCGCCCCCCCCTGGTCCTGCCCCGTCTGGTGTGTCCCACGTTACCCCTCTACCCTCGGTCGCGCGTCAGGTAGCGTCTCCCTCCCCGCAGTCCTCCTCACAGTCCCCTCAGCAGCCTTCGGCACTTCCGCGACAGGTTACTGTGGACTCGGTTGGTGTTGGGGCTGGAGGTGCAGCCACTGGCGGTGCTAGGTCTGGGGGTACTTGGTCGCGGGGTGCTGGAGCTGGAGGTGCTGGCGCAGGTGGCGCCAGCTCTGGGGGTGCTGGAGCTGGAGGTGCTGGCGCAGGTGGCGCTAGCTCTGGGGGTGCTGGAGCTGGAGGTGCTGGCACTGGTGGTGCTAGTTCTGGGGGTGCTGGAGTTGGAGGTCCTGGCACTGGAGGTGCTGGTACTGGGGGTGCTGGAGTTGGAGGTCCTGGCACTGGAGGTGCTGGTTCTGGGGGTGCTGAGTCTGAGGAGTCTGACCCTGGTTCTGCGGAGTCCACTCCGCCTCCCCACCGCCACGACACATGACTCCAGGCTGCCCGCCGGCGTGAGCGTGAGGAGCAGGAGCGGTTGGAGAGGGAGCGGCAGGAGCTGCGGGTGCTGGACCTTCTGGAGCAGCAGCGGCAGCAGCAGCAGCAGCAGCAGCAGCAGCAGCAGCAGCAGCAGCCGCAGCCGCAGCCGTAGCAGCCGCTGCAGCAGCAGCCGCAGCCGCCACCGCAGCTTCCTCTGGAGCGGCAGTTGTTCCCACCTGTGAGTGGCCTGCGGGCCCTTGGCTTTTCCTCCTCTCCTCCTGTCCGCTCCCAGTCTCCTCCTGTGTTTGTTCCTCCATTTACCTCCTCCTGACGACCGTCCGGCGGTCTGGTCTTCTCCTCCTCCCCAGTCTCCTCCTCCTTCGGTCCGTCGCGACTTAGTCACTCGTTGTCCTCCGCGTGCTCGTCACTCGTCCCCTGTTACTGACCTCCACACTGCCCTCCTTTGTACGTCTCGTCGTCGTTCTCCTTCTCCTGTGTCCGTTCTCCCGTCTCCTCCTCCGTCCTCTCTCCCAGCCCTCCCCACTCCTATCACTGACTACTACCGCACTGTTCGTCCTGTTGCCGCACGTGTCCTCGCCACTCTTGTCACCGACTCTCGTTTCCCTCCGTCGTCGGTCTCTGCTCTCACTGCCGCTGTCGCTGAGTTTGCTGCCGCCAGTTGCCTTGACTACGCCACCCGTGTGGTGCCAGCTCCTCCCTACCGTCCTCTGTCCGTCGGGGGTGAGTTTGCCCTTGGCTGTGACGTCCTAGAGGACAGAGAGTCTGAGCTGGAGTACTGGGCAGCCGCTTCTCCCTCTGTGTGTGCCATGCTGCTCTCCCCTGAGGGAGACCCCGACGCCCTTGACATACCGACTCCTCGCACTTACCGCGAGGCAGTGTCAGGGGCGTGGGCCTCTCAGTGGAAAGCGGCTATGGACTCAGAGTTGGCGTCTTGGAGATCCACAGGCACCTACGTCGACGCAGTTCCCCCTCCCAGGGCGAACGTAGTCGATGGCATGTGGCTCTTCAAGGTGAAGCGGCCGCCTGGAGCACCGCCGGTGTTCAAGGCGCGCTACGTGGCTAGGGGCTTCAGTCAGCGTGAGGGAGTTGACTTCTTCCAGACCTTCGCCCCGACCCCGAAGATGACTACTCTTCGGGTGTTACTCCACATAGCAGCGCAGCGAGACTACGAGCTGCACTCCCTCGACTTCTCCACTGCGTTCCTCCAAGGCCGACTGCACGAGGAGATCTGGTTGCGCCGTCCTCCTGGTTTCACTGACACCTTCCCACCTGGGACCCACTGGAGCCTGAGGCGACCAGTCTACGGTCTCCGCCAGTCGCCCCGTGAGTGGCACGACACTCTTCGCTCCACGCTTCGTGACCTTGGGTTCAGCCCGTCCTCCGCCGACCCGTCGCTGTTTGTTCGAGCGGGTTCTACTCCTTTCTTTATCCTTGTCTACGTCGACGACTTGGTGTTTGCTACAGCAGACAGGGCAGCCCTGGCTCAGGTGAAGTTCGAACTGCAGAAGAGACACAAGTGCACTGACCTGGGTGAGCTGCAGCGTTACCTTGGCTTGCAGATTACCCGGGACAGAGCCGCTCGCACCATCATACTGACGCAGTCACACATGGTGCTGCAGGTCCTTCGGCGGTTCGACTTCCAGTTCTCCACCACACAGCCCACTCCTCTTGCTGTTGACCGCAGACTCACTGGCCCCTTTCCCGACGAGCCTTTTGAGTCCAGTGGTCCCTACGCAGAGCTGGTGGGCTGCCTCATGTACCTGATGACTTGTACTCGGCCGGACCTCGCCTTTCCCCTCAGCGTCCTCTCTCGCTTTGTTGCGACTGGGAGACACCGTCCTGTCCACTGGACAGCTGCTGTGAGTGTGGCGAAGTACCTGGCGACTACATCAGGCATGGGGCTTGTGCTTGGAGGGACTCAGCCAGTGGCGTTGACTGGTCACTGCGACTCTTCCTACGCTGACGACGTGGAGACTCAGCGTTCGACTCAGGGTTACTGCTTCGGTCTGGGAGCTGGTGCTGTGTCGTGGAGGTCTACACGGTCGTCGTCTGTGGCTACTTCCAGTGCAGAGGCAGAGATCTACGCTGGTGCCATGGCGGCACAGGAGCTTCGCTGGTTGACCTTCTTGCTCGCCGACCTTGGTGAGCGGCCTCGCTCTGCACCGACCTTGTACGCTGACAACAAGGCCATGATCCTCCTGTGTCGAGAGCCTCGACTGGAGAGCAGAGTGAAGCATATTGACGTGAGGTACTTCCTCCTGCGAGAGCTGCAGCGACGCGGCCAGGCACGCCTGGACTTTGTGGCCTCAGAGGCCAACACTGCAGACGTCTTCACCAAGGCCTTGGCGCTTGGTGATCACCACAGGTTCGGTGTGCAGTTGGGGCTTGTTGAGGTAGGCCCCCGGTTGCTGTAGTCTTGTTGCTTGCTCTGCTTGTTGTGTTTTCCTATTTATATCCTAGTGAACTCTTGAACTGGCCTTGTGGCCGCTTGCTTGTGCTCGGAATTTGTGTGGTGTCCTTGAGATCCACCCTGAGCTTGTCTTGCCTTGACTGGTCTTGTGACCGTTTGTTTCACCTTGCTTGCCCTGGTGTCCCTCACTTAGCCTATGGGGGTGTGTCAAATGTTAATGTTATGATAGGCTGCAGTGAGGTACTCCCTAGAGGGTACAACATTTGTAGGACTCCTATTTGTATGCTTGCAAACCCTAATCCCAATCATTCCGTTGCATGTAGATTCTGAGAGCTGGTTGGTTGACTGGTTGCCTGGTACTCTGGTTGGCTGGCTGGTTGGGAGGCTGGTTGGTTGGCTGGACGGCTCACTCGTTGGTTGGCTTGCTGGCTGGCTGCTGACTGGCTAACCGGCTGGTTGGCTGATTGGCCAAAACTTGGCGCTGCTCAGTCACGTTAACGAGGGAGAACGAGACCATACCGCATCTGTCAGATTGGTTCGCCTCGTTGCAATCAGTAGCATGGCTGCCTGTTGTTGCTGGTGTGCATGGTTGTTTGGGGAATTGGTGTATAGCTGACATCCTACTCCGACGATTCCTGTACCGAGGCTCCTGTGCAATGCATGGATACTCCACGTGTTTAGCAACTCCCTGCCATGTTGCACACACATGTCAGCGTTTGTCTGTCTCGTCACCTGCGGCTGTTACGTATGTGAGTGCATGATTCCCGCGTCTGTGCGCTCTGTCAAGGAGCTCCACCTCACTCTTACTCAGGGCCCGGACGAGGGCTCGGCCAGGAGCAGCCAAGTCCTGCTCATGCCACCCACGGCACAGCACCTGCAGGATGACACTCTGTCCTGCATGGGTGTTTGTGCCTAGGCGCCTTCCCATTCCCAGCTGCCCACCCCACCCACCTACTCTACAGCATGCAGGCACATCTCAACACAGCACAGCACAACACACATAAGCCCAGCACAGCCAATCACACTGACAGCACAGCTACGGACAGCAGCAGCCAGAGGTCCATCTTGAACTCCTGTCACAAGGATGTGCCAAGTCTCTGCTTTGCCCTCGTATTGAAGGGACGGTTGTGCTTGTTCCTCAACCTGCACAACGGGGAGGGTAATGGGATGGCAACGAGCAATGGAACGGCAACGAGCAATGGGGCAGCAATGAGCAATGGGACAGCAACGAGCAATGGGGCAGCAATGAGCAATGGGACAGCAATGAGCAATGGGACAGCAATGAACAATGGGACAGCAATGAGCAATGGGACGGCAACAAGCAATGGGACGGCAACGAGCAAGGTCAGCAGACCATCCCCTGCAGAATCTCCCATCACACCTACCATGTAGACTGTGCAGCACTGCTTGCTGCCACTGCCCCCCCCGCAGTTGTTGCCAAAGACAGCAATGGGACATGGAGAGGGGAGGGAGGCAAGGGCACCACCATAACTGGATACAGTAAGACAAAAGAACAAGCCACACAAGGACAGAAACGAAGGGAGACGAGTAGAACTTTCGGAGCCTTGAAGAAAACGGAGGTGATATTCAACGACCACCACAACGGATGCACTACGGTAGCGTGTACTCACTCCTCCATTGCTGCTGCAGCAACCACTGCAGCCGCCATTGATGTTGCAACAGATGCTGCCACCACTGCTGTTGCTGCCCATGCTGCTGATGCTGGATAGAAGGTGCTGCCCTTTGGGTGACGGACGAGAGGAGAACAGAGAAGAGGAGAGGGCAGGAAAGGAGGGGTTTGATAGCTGAGCATGGTGGGTATCTGGCTGGCAGCACAGCAGCAAACACACATGAGCGCAGTGGAAAAATAGTAGATACGGCAGAGCAGCACAAGCGAAAGCATGAAACAGAGAATGGAGAAGTGGTATACTACCTGATCTGATCCACTCACAACTCCTTGTGTGCAGCCTTCCGAAGAACCATCAGCCACTACACTCACAACTAAAGGCTTGGAGGCCATGAGGCATGCTCACAAATGCATCAACAAGCATGCTCACGCACACTCCTCAAACCACTCCCCCCTCCCAAACACACACATACACACACAGGCACATGCGCACATACAGCAGCAGTCAGTGTGCAGTGAGGGGACTATGAACGAACAGGATAATGCAAGAAACTGCAAGGCAAGAGAAGGGAGGGGCCACTGGTAGAGGCACAAACAAACCACAGACCCCCAAGGGAACCTGAACCTGAGGGGGCTGTGAGGCCTAAGGGGGACTGAACCTGAACCTGAAGGGTTACCTGCAAGAGGAGGGGTCTGTGGCTTGTGAGTTGAGCCAAAACCATCCAGTGGCGAGATTTCAAAGGAGAAAGCAGTGAAGCACATGCAATACTACAAGTGATGAGCGCTTGGCATCACAAAAGGGCAAAGGGTATCGCCGAAAAAATACTTAGCTGGAAAGTCAAGGCGTTGTTGTAACTGCTGCTACAAGTCGCCAATGCCCCGTCCACTCCCTGCCATCGCCCTCCGTCTCACAGGCCGTCAGGCACACACACACGCGGGGAGAGACGCACACAGACAGAAGCAGGGCAAGCCGACAACAAGGGAGGGTTAGAAGCAGCAGGAGGCGAGTGGTGGAGGCAAGGGCAAGAGACACGACTGTTGCCTCTGCGCGGCGACGCCCTACGACTCACTTCACTGCCCCCCCGCAAGCACCCCCTGCCACGTACCTCACTCCGTCCGCCGCTCTGCTGCTCCTGCTCCACGCCTTCCCCCCAAGCAGCACCACCCTGCTGCTTCCCATGCTGTAGGCTGCTCGACCATTGCTGCTGCTGCTGCTGACGCTCCTCCTGCTGTTGCGGTTGCTGCAGTCGTTGATCTCCTCGCTACCCCCTCTGCGTCGCTGCCTCTGACGCTCCTGAAACACACTAACGCCGCACACCATGCCACACCACAGGCCCCAAGGCACAGCTGCATCACACGGCCCCTCACGCAAAGGCTTGGAGGCCATGATACAGTCAGTCTTGGACCCATCCGCACATGCGCAAAAAGAACCGCAGACCAGAAGAGCACAAGAACTAGGTTAGTTGCAGGCAGAGACGAGCAAGAGAGCAAGGCAGCAAGCAACTGACTGACGACTCTGCGCTGGTGGCGCTCTACGACCTGCTCTCCCCCCCAACAGCTCCTCCCATGGCACTCACCAGGCCACGCCCGGTCCGCTCTCCTCGTGTGCGCGTCAGCATGCTTCGAGGCGGAGCAGCCACCACCACCGCACCACGAGACTCTGCAGGCCGTCAGAAAGACACGTGGTCATGAAGAGTCGTCTCCTTGTCCCGTCTTTCCTCTCGAGTCGATGGCCTCGTGGTTAGCCGGTTCCTGCGGCTATCGGAGCGACGGTGGAAGCAGTGGGCGACCGCCGGTAGCTTGTCATTCTGATACAGGCTTGGAGGCCATGAGGCATGCTCACAACAGCATCAAGGACCACACGCACACTCCTCGTCCACACGCACACACATATACACACACAAGCACATGCACACACACACACACACACACACACACACACACACACACACACACACACACACACATACACACACAAGCACATGCGCTGCTGCTACAAGTCGCCAACGCTGCTGCTGTGTGTCGGCCAGGAACGAAGCCCGGACGCATGTCACGCCCCGTCCACTCCCTGCCACCCCCCTCCGTCTTGGAAGCCGTAAGGCACACACATGCAGGGGGAGAGACGCACGCACACAGAAGCGGCACAAGACGGGAGGGTGAGAAGCAGCAGGAAGCGAGGGCAGCAAACACGACTGTTGCCTCTGAGCGGCGACGCCCTACGACTCACTTCACTGCCCCCCTGCAAGCACCCCCTGGCATGTACCTCTCCGCCCGCTGCTCTGCCACTCCTGCACCGTCCATTCCCCGTCCACTCGCTGCCATTCCCGTTTGTCTTGCAGGCCATGAGGCACACACACGCATGGGGGGAGACACAGCCACACAGAAGCGATGCAACAAGGGAGGGTTAGGAGCAGCAGGAGGCGAGTGGTGGAGGCAAGGGCAAGAGACACGACTGTTGCCTCTGCGCGGCGTCGCCCTACGACTCACTTCAGTGCCCCCCTGCACGCACCCCCTGCCACGTACCTCGCGACCGCCACCGTGTTTGTGCCTTTGACGCGCCAATGTGGCGTTGCTGACCCTTCTCCTCGCTGAACGGTTGTCTCTCGTGCGAGCCAGCAACGGAACGGAAGCCCTGTCCACTCCGTGCCATTCCGCGTCCACTCGCAGGCCGTGAGGCACACACACGCATGGGGAGAGAGGCAACGACAAAGAAACGTGCAACAAGGGATGGTTAGAAACAGCAACAGGAGAGTGGTGGAGGCAAGGACAAAAAGACACGACTCTTGCCTCTGCGTGGCGACGCTCTAGGACTCACTACACTGGCCCCCCTGCAAGCATCCCTTGGCACGTACCATGCTCCATTCGCCGCTCTGCCACTCCTGCGCCACGCTTTCACTTGAGGCGTGCTGCTCCAGGCTGCTTCTCGTCCGCGCCAGCAATGGAAGCCCCGTGCATTCCTATCCACTCGCTGCCATTCTCGTCCGCCTCGCAGGCCGAAAGGCACACACACGTATGGGGAGAGAGGCAGCCACACAGAAACGTTGCAACAAGGGAGGGTTAGAAACAGCAAGAGGCGAGTGGTGGAGGCAAGGCCAACAGACTCTTGCCTCTGCGCGGCGACGCTCTAGGACTCACTGCCCCCCCGCAAGCACCCACTGGCACGTACCATGCTCCGTTCGCCGCTCTGCCACTCCTATGCCACGCCGTCACTTCAGGCGTGCTGCTCCAGGCTGTTTCTCGTGCGCGCCAGCAATGAAAGCCCCGTCCATTTCCCGTCCACTCGCTGCCATGCCCGTCCGTCTCGGAGACCGTGAGGCACACACTCGCATGGGGAACGACGCTTGCACACGCACGGGGAGAGTCGCACACACGCAGAAGCAGGGCACGACGAAAAGAAGGGAGGGTTAAGAGCAGGAGGCGAGTGGTGGAGCGTAGGCAATAGACTGGGACTCTTGCCTCTGCGCGGCGACGCCCTACGACTCACTTCAGTGCCCCCCTGCAAGCACCCCCTGCCACGTACCTCGCTGTGTCCGTCGCACCACGAGACTGCGCTGGCCGTCAGAAAGTGATGCGAGCATGAAGCGTCGTCGCGGAGTCGCGTCTCTCCTTCCAATTCGACGGCCAGCCACGTGGTCGGCTATTGTCTGCGGCTAAGAGTGCGACGCCTGAAGCGGAGAGAGACGGCGGAAGCGATGGAAGCAGAGAGAGACGGCGGACGCGGAGAGCGAAGCCGGAAACGGAGAGCGACGGCGACAGCCGGTAGCGTGTCCATTTCGGCGATGAGCAGCGGGCTGTCACGTCGATGTACGTTCAGCGCACGAGGTGATTGCTGGGTCGACGTGAATAGCACCTACATCGGTGCACAAGCATCGGACGCCGAGGAAGCAGGGTGGGCGACGCTTCTATAAGCGACGAAACAACTGCTGAAAAAAATCGACCGCCTGCGACGATGCGACGAGAACAGCGACTAAGAACTTCAGGATCATTGGCGTCCGATGTTCCGACTACTAAGTTATCCTGACATGCTCCAAAGGTCTGTCTTGAAGTACGTCTGTCTACGGCTACCATGTATCTCAATATCGGCCTCCGTCGTGACATTCGTCTAACCATCTCATCTCAACCTCCGTCTTAACGTCTGTCGTGACATCTGCGTTAGAATCTACGGTACTCCCGGCTTCACTCAATTGATAATAACGTCAGCTGTGTCAGAAAACTACAGCGGCTATGAAGTCTAGACCGGACCGCCGACAAGAAGAAAATCCGGCGACAAAATGACAAGCGAGCGAGGAAAGGAAGACCTCCGGAGAGTCACATATCAGTCTGTGGTATTTCCTTTCACCTACTCGTGCCCAACGTTGACTTGGCACAAGAGGCGGCGGGAATGTAGGTGGCTGGGAAAGCTGAGCGTCGGCTGGTTACGGCGAGCTCGAGGGAGATGTAGCTTTGGGAGTTGGGGGCGTTGGGGGGAGTTGGCAAGTGATGTGAAAAGTTCCAAGCGACCGCGTTGCGTAGGGATTGGCTGGGCGAGACAGTGTCAGGTTCAGTCAGGTGAAGTTTGAACAAGTTTTGGAGGGAAAATCAGAAAGAACGGAGACATGGTGGTTCGATATTGTTACGATGCTGAAAATTGGATGAACAGAGTGCGTCTATAATTACATACAGTGTATCTGTGCACGTTTTGGTCATACTCCCTCCCACAAAACCACCAGAACAAAGCACCACTTCCCCACACTACCTCTCACACAACCACTTCTCCATTCCTCTGCGAAGTTTGTTCGTTGTGTCCATGGCGTGCCTCCTTCGGCCGCTGCATCTGCCTCACGGAGCGTATTTCCCGGCAACTGCCATCTTCGCGCGCGCGTGCTTCACAACCGCCCGCTCCTCGTCCCTCTCTCGAGCCCACTCTCTTGTCAAGCCTCCCTCACGTTACCTTCTCTCGACGTCTCAACGGTCGTCAACAGCAGCAACCGAAGGGACGGTTGCAGCCGCAATAAGCGCTTGCCAAGGTCCTTCGCGCGTTAGCTGCGGAGGCGCTAACACCCTGTATGGCCCGTTGAAGCCGCTCGATAGAATCACTTCGTCCGCTCGGCTTTCCGGAGGAAGCAGTAGCATCGCGTCGTGTGCGGATCGGATTGAGATTTCCAGCGCATCTGCAGCGCGTTGTGGGCCGAGCTACAGCCGTTGCTGCTGGCACGGAGGAGCCGGCCGGCCGGCCGCGGAGTCGAGAGGGGAAGAAGTCCGCTCTGTTGCGACGTCGGCGGTGGTGCAGCGGCAGCAGGAGGCGGAGGTAGCGCAAGTGGAAGGGGAGACCGGGAGAGACGCGGAGGATGGGGGAAGCACACGGGCGGGGTCGACAGGTGATAGCGAAGGAGGCGAGGGCGGCGGTATTGACGCGACTGAGGTGTGTAGTGGGTCGATTCTTAAAGCCTCGAAAACCGATGGATTTTTTCTTTAATCAGAGAAACCCCACTCGCGAGTGGTAAATTCTCCATTTCCCGCACCCCTGTCCCTTACCTCTGTTCCGCTCCGCCCTAGCTTCCCTTCCCATCCTTCACTCCGCCCTCCCCCTCCCCTACCCGGTTCCCCACCTCCCTGCTGCTGTGTCTCCACGTGGCAGGCGGCGGTAATGGCGGCGCTTGAGCAAGGGCTGGGGGGGGCGTTGAGCAGAGAGGCGGTGGTGCCGCCGCCACAGCCGCTGGTGGTGGTGATTAGCGGGCCCAGCGGCGTGGGGAAAGACGCTGTTATCAAGGTACCCGCCGGCCCAACGAACCGTTGCTGCCTGTCGGACTTTATCTAATTTCCCTTACCAACACGCACCCCCCCAACTCTCTCTCCCCCCCTCCCCCCCCCCTTCTCCTCTCCCTCCCCCTCCTCCAACCCCCACTCCCCCGTCCCTTCTCCTCCCCCTCTCACCCCTTTTACCCCTTCTCTTCTGTCTCCGCTTCCTTCGTTCCCCTCCCTCCCTTTCTCCGTTTTTCTCTCCGCTATAAATATTCATTTTCCCAGACTCTCTCTCCTTCCTTCCTTCTCTCTCTTTAATCACGAAATTCATAAAGCATATCTCACGCATGCTTTACAACGCCATGCCGACACAAGTACATGCCACCACCATGATCGCTCACGCACATTCCCTTCCCCCACATCCCCTAACGTGTACATTCATGGCGGTGTGTGCATGCGTGCATGACCCCCTAACCTCCAGTGCCTGCAAGAAACCCGCCCTGACATCCACTTTGTGGTCACGGCAACATCCCGGGAGCGGAGAGCAGGCGAGGTGGACGGCCAGGATTACATCTTCGTGTCGCGCGAGGAGTTTGAGGCGATGAGGGATGGGGGAGAGCTGCTGGAGCATGCTGTGGTGTACGGTGACTATAAGGGCATCCCCAAGAAACAGGTGCGGCAAGGACGACGTGTGGTGCTGTGCTGAGTGGGCTGGGAAGGGCGAGCTGGTGACGATCCTGGATCTGTATATGTTTGTGAGTTGGAGTTGTTGTTTTTATGCATGAGAGGCTGTTGAGGAACGCACCAAGCGATGGGATAGGTGTGAGTGAGCGTTGAATGCAGGAGGGACGTTCTGAAGCTTTTAAACAACTAGTGTGAATGTGGTTGGTTGATTGAGTATACGAGATCATTGTGGCAATGCTGAAGCATCTCCTGGTCCGTCCACCCGTCCAGGTGCGAGACTCATTGGCGCGTGGCACAGACGTGGTGCTGCGGATAGACGTGCAAGGAGCAGCCACCATGCGCTCGCTCCTCGGGTCCTCTGCTGTGTTCGTCTTCCTAGTGGCCGAGACAGAACACGCTCTGGTGCAGCGCCTGGTGCGCAGGAAGAGCGAGTCTGTGGAGAAGCTACTGGTGCGTGTAGGCACGGCCCGAGAGGAGCTGGGGCGGCGAGGGGAGTTTGACTATGTGGTGGTGAACGCTGAGGGACAGCTGGAGGCCACTGTGGACACGCTGTGTTCGATCATTGATGCTGAGAAGCTTAGAGCGCATCGCCCTGCTCTGCTGGAGCTGTGACTGCATATACCGCAGTGGGATGTCTATGGTGCTGGTATAGTGAGATGCGAGAGTAGTGTAGTGCGGGTTTGTTGCTTGTTAGATATGGAGGCACCTTAGTGGGAATAGACATAGGCACCTTGCTTGTTACCTCTGTTTATGGGTAACATATTATTCAGCTTACTGGTGGGAGGTGCTTTGAAACTTAAAGCCCGCATGCAAAATAGTGACCCCCCCCTTCTAGTTGGGTCCACTTGATATACTGATTCAGATGTTTTGTTTGTAGGGTGTAATGTGTTGCAGTTTTTATTTTTTTTCCAGATACTGAACCATCTTTCCGATTTTGATCGAGGAATCTGGTCGCAGGGTTGGGCAAATGTGTCGTAAGGGGTGCCAATATCACATTCGTGGCATATTCACATTCGTGCCACATTCACATTCGTTCCACATTCAAATTCCCAGTTCTACGTCGAAGGAATTCCACATGCAGAGACAAACACTTGCATCGGCAGCGCCTGAGCCTTCAGCAAAAAGTGAGAGCTGTAGGAATGGGTTCGGGGGTGTGAATTATGCAGAGAAATGTTAGAATCTAGCCTAGTCTAGGTCACTAGAGTAGAGAGAAGTGATGTCGATTAGGTAAGGAGGGGGGGGTACAAGAGTGTCGAGGAAATCTAGTTGTACCCTCTAGGGATAACCCCTACACAACCTAGAAACATATAAACATATAAATGTTTTGACAAGAAAAACAAACAGGAGAAGGTGATAAACAAAGTGAGTCAAGGAGTCGGAAGAGGAGAGTGAGAGGCCGACGGAAACACGGACGCGAGGGGAGAGAATAAGGGGGCAAAGGTTACTGGAGAATAAGGCGACGGGACGGGACGGGAGAACACGAGGGCAACAGGAAGGGACGGGAGGTGCGAGCGCGAAGGCGATGAGAGACGAGAACGTGAGCACGAGGGAGATGGGAGGGGAGAATCTGCGTGCGAAGGCGATGCGAAGACAGGAGAACGTGAGCGCGATGGCGAGGGGAGGGGAGAACGTGTGGTGCTTGGGAGAAGGAAGGGGAGTTTCTGAACACGAAGGTGATAGAAGGGGAGACCATGAGCGCGAAGGCGGTGCGAAGATGGGAGAACGTGAGCGCGATGGCGGAGGAAGGGGAGAACGTGAGCGCGATGGCGACGGGAAGGGGAGAACGTGAGCGCGATGGCGGGGGAAGGGGACAGGCACAAGCGCGGTGGCAGCTTGTGAAGGTTCTGCAAAGAGCGAGAGAGGCCACAAGGCCAGTTCACATGCAGAGATGTATATGCAGCAATAGCACAGTGATCACTACCTAACAAGAGCAAGCATGCAGGTACATATGTATAGATCACAGTACAAGCACAATCTACAGCAAGTGTGGAAACGTAGGCACAAGGCCCAACAAAGTACAAAAGCGCTGATGATCACCAGACGGAAGTGCCTTGGTGAATATATCAGCAGTGTTGGCCCGAGTGGCCACGTGAGCAAGACGAAGCTGACCCCGCTGCTGCAACTCTCGAGCCAGGAAGTAACGCAGAGCAATGTGCTTCGTTCTGTGCTCCAGTCTGTGCTCCTGACACAAGGCAATGGCGGCCTTGTTGTCGACGTACAGCACTGGAGGAGAACGAGGCCGCTCTCCCAGGTCGGTCAGCAGGTAGGTGAGCCAGCGTAACTCCTGTGCAGCCATGGCTGTGGCGTAGATCTCAGCCTCACAACTGGAGCTGAGAACTGAAGACGAACGTGTAGAACGCCAAGAAACTGAACCAGAGCCAATGCTGAAGGTGTAACCCTGTGACGACCGCTGCGTAGCCTGGTCGTCAACCCAAGAAGCGTCCGAGTGACCAGTGAGGACAACGTCGCCCCGTCCTCCAAGCACGAGCCCCATGCCCGATGTACTGCACAAGTAGCGCAGTACCCTCTTAGCAGCATCCATGTGCACCTTTCGGTGCCGACCAGGAGCCACGTAGCGAGCCAGAAGGCCAAGAGGGTACGCGAGGTCAGGACGAGTGCAGGTCATCAGGTACATGAGGCAGCCAACTAGCTCTGGGTAAGGACCACTCGGCTCTACGGACTCGTCCGAAGGTGGAGCTGAGAGCGAGTGACCTGTACCCAGAGGAGTGTGATGTGCCGAGGACCAGGTGAAACCGAAGCGCTGAAGGACCTGCTGGACCATGTGTGACTGAGTCAGGGTGATGGTGCGGCGTGCTCTGTCCCGGGTGATCTGCAAGCCAAGGTAACTGCGCAGCTCACCCAGGTCTGTGCACGTGTGTCTCTTCTGCAGCTCCGACTTCACCAGGGCGAGAGCCTCAGTGTCAGCAGTGGCAAAGACCAAGTCGTCGACGTACACGAGGATGTAGAACGGCGGCAGCGAAGTGTCGGTGCGCAGAAACAGCGATGGGTCAGCAGTCGACGGAGTAAACCCAAGAGCCGCAAGTGTCGTCCTCAGTGTGTCGTGCCACTCACGTGGCGCCTGGCGGAGACCGTAGACCGGCCGCCGGAGGCTCCACTGGGTACCAGGAGGGAACGACCCAGTGAAGCCAGGTGGGCGGCGCAGCCAGATCTCCTCGTGCAGGCTGCCCTGTAAGAAGGCTGTGCTAAAGTCAAGAGAGTGAAGCTCGTAGTCACGCTAAGCGGCAACGTGCAGCAGCACCCGAAGAGTGGTCATCTTCGGGGTGGGGGAGAAGGTCTGGAAGAAGTCGACTCCCTCCCTCTGACTGAAGCCTCGAGCAACGTAACGAGCCTTGAAGACAGGCGGAGAACCTGGCGGTCGCTTCACCCTGAAAATCCACATGCCACTGACGATGTTCGCCCCAGGAGGGGGAACCTCGTCGACGTATGTGCCTGTGGACTTCCAGGATGCCATCTCTGCGTCCATGGCTGTCTGCCACTGAGAGGAGTACTTACCCGCGATCGCCTCAGCGTAAGAGCGCGGGGTCGGGATGTCTGGAGCATCCGGGTCTCCCTCAGGGGCAAGCAGCATGGACACGAGATGAGGCGCAGCGGCTGCAAGACACTCAAGGTCCTCCTGCCTGTCCTCAAGGACGTCCGTGCTAAGGGCACACTCACCCCCGACGGACGGAGGACAGACAGACTCAGACTCAGAAACAAGACTAGCGGCGTAGTCTAGACGACAGGCAGCAGCAAAGTCAACAAGCTCAGCGACTAAGGCAGACGCAGCAGCAGACTCAAACGACGGGTCAGTGACAACAGTGGCTAGCAGACGCGTGACAGTAGGGTGCTCAGCACGAAACCGGTCAGACTCAGGCTCAGGAACGGTAGGCAGAGAAGACGCAGGAGGGGACGGCAGGGGAACACGCTGCGGAGGAGAGGAAGGACGACGGACTACGAGGTGGGTGCCGAAGACAGCCGGCTGACGCGAACGAGGAACACGACGACCGGAACGACCAGAACCGACAGGCGAGACAGGACGCGACGCAGACTCACGACGCTCTGTAAGACCCCCTGTCTGCTCAGTGTAAGGAGAAGGAGCAGGCAGCGGTGAGCCAGGCTGTAACGGAAGACCAGTAGACGAAGGGAGACTGAGAACCTGGCGAAGCACAGAGTTAGACGGTGGCTGAGACGACGGAGACGGTGGAGCAAAGAACAGGCGCGGCTGTGCAGTGCCACCAGCACCAGCACCTCCAGCACCTCCAGCAGCTCCAGCACCTCCAGCAGCTCCAGAACCCTCAGCGCCAGCTCCTCCAGGACCAGCTCCACCAACAGCAGCACCCCCAGAACCGGCACCTCCAGTCCCAGGGTCTCCAGCCTCAGTTTCTCCAGCAGCAGCACCCTCAGGCTCAGCACCTCCAGCCCCAGCAGCTCCAGTACCTCCAGTACGAGCACCTCCGGGACCAGCACCACTCCCAGCTCCAGTGACGTCAGCAGAAGTACCTCCAGCGGCAGAGCCCCGAGCTCCAGAAGCGCGACCCTGACGTCGACCGTACCAGTCGTGCAGCTGCTGTGAGGTGAGAGGCACACGCGGACGAAGGCGGCTACTCCAAGGAAACCGCGCAACAGCAGACTCAGAACCCTCAGCGCCAGCACCCGCAGCAGCTCCAGAAACTCCAGCGCTAGCACCCGCAGCAGCTCCAGAACCTCCAGCGCCAGCACCCTCAGCAGCTCCAGCACCCTCAGCAGCTCCAGAACCTCCAGCTCCAGCGCCACCAGCGCCAGCACCTCCAGCAGCTCCAGAACCTCCAGCTCCAGCACCCTCAGCAACTCCAGAACCTCCAGCAGAAACAACTCCAGTAGCAGAGTCACCAGCTCCAGCGCCTCCCGCAGCAGGGCCCCTAGCTCCAGCAGCGCGACCCTGACGGCCAACGTACCACTCACTCAGCTGCTGTGGGGAGAGAGGGAGTCGACGACGAGAGTGCAGCGGCGAGGCACCAGCGGAGCGACTACGAAGACGGCCGCTCCAGGGAGACTGCTCACCAGACGCCTCAGCGCCCCCAGGCGCAGCACCCCCAGACTCAGTACCCCCAGGCTCAGCACCCCCAGACTCCTCACGCCCAGGCTCAGCACCTCCAGTCTCCGCACCTCCAGGCTCCGCACCCCCAGGCTCAGCACCCCCAGGCTCTGCACCCCCAGGCTTAGCACCCCCAGAAGCAGCACCCCAAGCAGGACCACCCTCAGTAGGACCTGAGTCACCAGTGACCTCAACCGGCGCAGTCAAGGGAGGAGGGTCTACCTGAGACACACCTAAAGGAGCAGGACCGGGAGCGGGGAGGGGGTCTACCTGGGGAGCACCTGGAGCGAGGAAGAGCGGCGGGGGGGGGGGAGAGGGGCAGTGCGGTAGGGGAAGAGACGGTAAAAGGGAACCGACTCGTCGAACGTGACGTCCTGAGAGGGGAAGACACGGCGCGAGGTGGGGTGGTAAAACTGCCAACCAGGCGCGTCAGGGACAAAGCCAAGGAAGACACAGGGAACAGTGCGGGCGGAGAGCTTGTCCGCGGTGGTATCGTGGACAAAGACACGAGCACCCCAGACCCGGAAACGCGACGCATCGCCAACCTTCTCCGTCCACAGCAGTGTGGGCGAGGTCTCCGGCAAGGAGACACGGGGCCAGAGGTTGAGCTGATGCGTGGCGTACCGGACCGCAAACGGCCACAGAAAATGGGGGGCAGCTGCATGGATCATGGAGGTACGAGCGACCTCCATGACTAAGCCAATGCGGCGCTCAGCAACCCCATTCTGCTGCGGAGAGGCCGGAAGCGTGAACGTCTGGTGGATGCCGTGCTCCGCACAGAAGGCTGCCAAGAGGTCTGAGGAGAACTCACCACCTCTGTCAGAGTGCAGACGCAGGACAGGAAAGTCCGACTGGAACCGCTCGCGGAGCTGGAGACGAACAGCGCGGATCCAGGGGATCAAAACATCAGGGACATCCCCCTTGCGCTGCAAGGGGAAGACCGTGGTGTAACGCGTGTAGTCGTCGACGACCAGCAGGAAGTACCGCTCGTGGCCCTGTCCAAGGACGCGGGCTGGGCCCCACACGTCCGGGTGGAGAGTCTGCAGGGGAGCCTCTGTGGGAGGGAACGAGGAGGAGTGAGGAGCGGCGCGCTGCCGCCCCTCGACACAGGGAGGAGCAGGCGAGGGTGGTAGAGGTGGCAGAGTCTCTGGAAGTCCAGAGACAAGGAAACGGCGGTGCATGCTACGAAGGCGCTGCACCGAGGGGTGACCAAGGTGGTGGTGCCAAAGGAGGGTCTGGTGTGACAAAGCTCGACACGAGCAGGGGGCCGCTAGCTGACCTGACGCAGACGCAGACACAGCGACCTGAGGGGACACAGTAGTCAGTGTGTACAGACTCGAGCCAGGCGCACGAGTAAACGTGGCCAGGTGCCGGCCCGTCCGGGAGCACGTACAGTGGGTCACTCGCTGACCTCCAGGAGTGAACTGGTCAACCCACTGGTCCTGGAGGTCAGCACCACCCACCAAGTTCGTAGAGAACGAGGGGAGGTGAAGACCTGACAGGAAGCCAGACGGGACCGCCGGACACGGCAGGACCGTGGAGGAGTGCGCAAGGACTGGACCCCCAGAGGGGTCTGCCAGGGAGACTGCAACCGGCCGACGGAGCGGCGTGAGGGTGGTGCTGTCGAAAGAAGGAGCGAGAAGCACCTGAGTCAAGTGTGAAGGTGTACAAGGCCTCAGCAGGCGCAGTACCTGAGAGAGCAGACTCACCAGCACCTGGAGCAGCAGCCTCACCAGCACCTAGGGCAGCAGCCTCACCAGCACCTAGAGCAGCAGGCTCTATACCTGGGTCAGGCGGTACGCACAGGTAACAGGCACCGTCTGCACTAGTAGGCAATGCATACATGGCAGTGAGAATAGCATCATAGTAAAGAGCAAAGATATCAACCCTCTGCCTAAGCAGCTCCAGCCAGGTGGGGAGCACAGCCTCGTCGCCAAACTCGGTACGCCAGGCGTCGCTCAGACGGGCGAAGCAGCGGGACTGTGTGTGACCAAGCGTCCCGCAAGCCTGACCAGCCCGATCACCTGTGCGAATGACGTACGGGCAGCGAGCAGTACTCAGTGACCCTCTACTCTGAGCGTACCACTCGTGAAGCTGCTGGGACGTAAGTGTCTCGCGTGGACGCCGCTGCAGCTGCAGCTGGCCACTGCCAGACGCTCCCAACTGACCAGCTCCAGGGCGACAGCTACGACGGCTACCGCCACAACCCCAACTAGCGTACCACTCACGAAGCTGCTGGGGCGGGAGAGACTCGCGTGGACGTCGCTGGAGCTGCATCTGGCCACCGCCAGTAGCAGCAGTAGCAGTAGCAGTAGCAGTAGCCTAGCAGTAGTAACAGAAGTAGCAGCAGTAGCAGCGCGGGCAGGGCAGGCGCGGCAGGCAGGCAGGCAGGCAGGCAGGCAGGCAGGCAGGCAGACAGGCAGGCAGGCTGGCAGGCTGGCAGGCTGGCAGGCAGGCAGGCAGGCAGATGGCGCGGCAGCGCGCTAACAAGGCAGGTGCTCACCAGTGGCGGGAAGAGTAGGCGCTCGCCGGGCGAGCAGGGCCGGCGCTCGGCGGGCGGCTGCACGGGGTCCAGGGGCGGCGACGCGGGTCCAGGGGCGGCGTCGCGGGGTCCAGGGGCGGCTGCACGGAGTCCAGGGGCGGCTGCACCAGGGGCGGCTGCTTCAGGGGCCAGGGGCGGCTGCTCTGGGTCCAGGGGCGGCTGCTCGAGGGTCCAGGGGCGGCTGCACCAAGGGCGGCTGCTTTAGGAGCCAGGGGCGGCTGTTCTGGGTCCAGGGGCGGCTGCTCGAGGGTCCAGGGGCGGCTGCACCAGGGGCGGCTGCTTCAGGGGCCGGGGGCGGCTGCCCTGGGTCCAGGGGCGGCTGCTCGAGGGTCCAGGGGCGGCTGCACCAGGGGCGGCTGCTGCAGGGGCCAGGGGCGGCTGCACCAGGGGCGGCTGCTTCAGGGGCCAGGGGCGGCTGCTCTGGGTCCAGGGGCGGCTGCTCCAGGGGTGGCTGCTTCAGGGGCCAGGGGCGGCTGCTCTGGGTCCAGGGGCGGCTGCTCCAGGGGCGGCGTAGTTGGTGCAGGGCAGTGCGCGGCAGCAGCACTGCAGCAGCAGTTCAGGCGCAGCAGCGAAGCAGCAGCGTGAGTGCAGCAGTAACACGGGCCGCGTGCGGGCCAGGCATGGGCTGTAAGGGCTGCGTGCGGGCCTGGCGCGGGCTGTACGAGCTGCGTGCGGGCCTGGCGCG